>OZ007582.1:21703223-21718223 GCA_963931925.1 Onchidella celtica
ACAGGTCCAATGTTTTTGTACACTGCGTCCGGTATTCACCATAATATTGTTGTATCTGCATGATTACCTTTTCGAGAAAATGTGGATTGAAATTTGGTCGGCAAAAGGGAATAACACGCATAAAACATTACACGACAAAGACATGTCTCCAGAAGTTTTTGGCCGATTGGAATGACACTTATACATAATGAAATTAGGAGTGAGAGAACAACTGTCCTGACCTAATGTCAAAATCGGAAAAATGTCGCATACAACAATATTTTTATGGCAAATACCCATCGAGAGTTGGCCATTTCATTGAACCATACGAAGTGTATTTTACACAAGTCTTCATGAAGAGTTTGTTGTTTGTTTGTTGTTGTTTTGTGCGAAATAATGACACAGTCGACGTCCATCTCGCGTACTGGAGTATCGATGTTTTTCGTGGTTCTGTATTATGTCTACCTCATCATTGTTCCTTGTGAAATCTATATTCTCACATAGTGACATATCGATATATTCAATTCTTTATTATTCTTCCGTTTGTCTTTTGCTCTCTTCGTAGATCGCGTGCTTTGCACGTAATCATACACAACTCAGTTAGAGGGTGAACGGGTAAGCTCCTAAACCTTTGCCACCACTTGACCAAAAGTTATAGAACAATTCCATGGACATATCAATTTTAGACAAAAATTTGAGATTTCACCATTGCGTCCCTACGATATTTTTAGCCGCCTGAAAATAAAAGGGCGATGCATTCTCGTTACGTTGAATCGAAAAGAATGAGTGGAAATTTCACTTTTCGTCTCTCTTTGTTCCACATCTCTCTTTACACGATGTTCGTTGAAAATAATAATATACTTTAAATATCATATCTGCGTATTCTCCCAGTGAATGTACCAACCAATAATAATAATAAATAAACGAGGGCATAATTATTATCACACATTTCTGTGGAATTATCATGTAATTGTGGACATTACACATCTCGCTAATGTGACCAGCTGGCAATTATCCTGATGGAATGCTACATTTAAGTGCCAGACACCTGTTTTTTGTCTCTTTGATGCCGTCCACTCTAATTGAACGTCTGATACTGGCATCCATAGTGTTCTGGCTACAGAGCTCACAGTCACTTTCAATAGAAAAACATATAATTATATATTTTTATAAAGAAAAGATGATTCCATGGAGACTTAGGTGACATTCGGTCGATGCCTTTGAACGTCGTTTTTCTTTGTTTCTGTCGCAACATTTTTGTTCAAGACCGTCGCAATTAGAGAGGGAGAGGGAGAGAGAGAGACAGTGGGTGAGGGGGAAGAGGGAGGGAGAGGGAAAAAGAGCGGGGAAAGACAGAGAGAGGGGGGAACGTGAGAGAGGGGAGGAAGAAAGAGAGAGAGTGAGAAAGAGAGAGGGAAAGAGGGGAAAGAAGGGGGGGGGGCGAGAGAGAGATAAAGAGGGAGAAAAGGGGGAAAAGGGAGAGACACAGCAAGAGGGAAAGAACGATGGAAAGAGGGAGAAAGAGAGAAACTGACAGTGGGAAAGAAAGAGAGAGAGAGAGTGAGAGAGAGATGGATTTATGGGTGGCCGTGCCCAGCAATCTCGGTATCTACAACGGCCAAACATCTAGCAGAGATTTTCCCTTTTAAAGTATTTTAACATTTATCGGTCCATACAATACGCCATCCATCTATGGCTGTATCAACAATTTACTCTTCTTACAGGAGAGTGTTTCAATGTTTTGCTCACTTCTGCTATTCTGGCATGTGGCAAAAACATCTGTGTGAGAAACCTTCAAAATTATTAAAGATTTCGATATATATATCACATTGGGGGAATATAGATCTCACCGTGAGCAGTGATGGGGTAGCCATAGCTCAAAAGCATCATTATTATCTGTACGCAGTACGCGTCCCCAGCACTTGTTTATTGCAACTCCGCGTTTTGCACAACTGAGAAATTCGTCGTTAAACTTTTTGCGGAGTTTACACTATGATAAAGAATTGTGAAACAGCTTGATATGTGCCACAATGCATTTTAAATAATTGCCAATGTGCATGACTGTATTGTACATTCCAAAAGATCTCCAGTTTTCAAAAAATTGAGATGGAACAAGCAAAAATTAGGATTGCAAATATGTGGGATGGATGAGGAATTGTTGGATACCTTTTTGTTTGTTTGTTGTTGTTGTTGTTGTTTATTCACAGTTTTAATGTTGTAGGCCATAGGACCCCAAGTCTGACGTCATTCCGCCGCTCGCCCTCATTGGGAAATCTGAATTTTCCCATTATAAGTTCTCAGGCAGATTTCAGTCACAACCAAGCAATTTCAAATTTCATTTCGCATGTTGTACATTTTTATATAAATTGTGTTCCACCTTTATTACAAAATGATCGTAAATGGTGTCAGAGACTGTATTATTTGATACGTTTATACGAAGGAAAAGGACAGTTTTTGTATGCAAATGCCAGAAAAAAAATAATTTAAAATTGAAGTAGTGTTATATAGTATAATATATCAAAAAGATCAATATTTTACAAGTAAGGTGCACATCTTTTAACAGAATGACATTTTATTGTTCTCTTCGAGGAACACAGCTAAGCTACTGCTGTATTCAGATTTTCCCTATGGCGCGCCAAACGGAAATTCATTTAGAGACAGCCAGAATTTTTCTCTACCGCCGGTTGGGTCTTTACATTCGCTTGTACCATCTGCTTCATAACGATGCTCAGTACTCAATAAATCATAAATTTGTTTTTAAAAAATCATAAATGCCCGTGGGCACACTGCTGCTACGTTCATCTGCTGCGCATCTCCCGGCTTTTGAACGCTGGTTATAGTAGGGATGAGCCCCGGGGAGGCCTGAAAAGGTGGGGGGAGGGGGTATCAGAGTGCTCGATGAGATGCGGTTGGTTGGCTGCCCGGCTGGTTAGTTTCAAAGATTGCTTGACACAGCGGATTTTGTCTCCCAAGCTATCTAATATATTTTATTGCTAAAGGTATCACACTAAGTATCAGAATTTCATAATTATGTAATATTACCTGAGTTCCCGGCCCTGCCCGGGTAAATCGATTTATTAGTTTCAGTTCTGGGTGATTATTATGGACCTGCTTCATTTTGCCTGTTCCTTTAGCTTTATTTTATTTTTGTTTGTTTGTTTTTAGATACGTTTTACTGCTCTCCCTTTGCGCACTGACGTCCTGCGCGTCCCGCCAGCACCCGTCAAATTATGGCTAAGATTTGCGCACGGGTTAGTTTGTTTGCACATCGCAGGAAGTGATAACGTCATGTGTTAATGGAAAAGAAATATTATAAAAATTTATATTGAGAACACAAACCTGTAATTTTGGCCCCGCAGCGTCAATCTCCCAATTCCAGACCCTTTCTTTTTCCCAGTCTAGGCACATTGAGAACACACAAAGTTTTATACTTGATAGTCTTAGAACTCAATCTCATCATTCAAACCAGCCATAACCGGAAGTTGTTTTGTGAGTGTGATACAGTCTATACCGGAACCAATCTTAGTCACATTAATTTGCCGAAAAAATAGACCGAACGCCAATGTGTCGCAACCTAGAAACTAATACAAACGTTCTGCGAGTTATTATTATTTTTTTTGTATTTTCTGTGCCGGGGACACGACGACAGTCTATACTAAACGCTGTATAAAATCTGACGGCCACCGAATCAGCATTAACAGAAGAGTAGCGAAATGCGCGCTGCAATTGTCGTAAGGTTTCACTTTTATTAATATAGATCTAGATATAACTGAGACAACTACGCTATGCCCCAAAAATAGTTAATCAACACGTTTATTCCAGGAAACATAAAAACTCAGAAGATTTGTGTCAAAGATGTTGATCATTAAACGAGAGAAAATTGCTTGTCACCCATGAAGTCATAGAAATGCAAGTATAAGTAGAGTTGTTCATTACGGTATGGTATCCGATCAAACAAAAATGGTTTCTGTGGTTGGGAACTGCAGAATCCTCTCAGAAGAAGAAAATGTTCTCACTGTAGTGATTCGGTCGTGGGAAAATTGAAGGGGTTGGTTCTATGTCATGGCTTAGGCTATTTAGACTTTTAAAAAAACGTTACAGTTGTGCATGCGTGCACGGAGATCAGCGGGTCTTCTCTGCTGTTGTTATTAAGCCGTGCATGTTTTGTGCGACATAACCTCCGTGTAAGTAGGTAAGGCCGACAAACAGACGCCCGCACGCACGCACGGAATTATAGATAGATAGATAGATAGATAGATAGATAGATAGATAGATAGATAGATAGATAGATAGATAGATAGATAGATAGATAGATAGATAGACAAATCGATAGATAGATATACAGATAGACAGACAGACATACAGATAGACCGATAGATAGATAGATAGATAGATAGATAGATAGATAGATAGATAGATAGATAGATAGATAGATAGATAGATAGATAGATAGATAGATAGATAGATAGATAGATACATAGATAGATAGATACATAGATAGATATACAGATAGACAGACAGACATACAGATAGACCGATAGATAGATAGATAAATAGATAGACAGACAGACAGATAGATAGGTACATACATACATACATACATACATACATACATACATACATACATACATACATACATACATACATACATACATACATACATACATACATACATAGATAGATAGATAGATAGATAGATAGATAGATAGATAGATAGATAGATAGATAGATAGATAGATAGATAGATAGATAGATAGATAGATAGATAGATAGATAGACAGCCATACAGTTAGATAGATAGATAGATAGATAGATAGATAGATAGATAGATAGATAGATAGATAGATAGATAGATAGATAGATAGATAGATAGATAGATTTACAGATAGACAGACAGACATACAGATAGATAGATAGATAGATAGATAGATAGATAGATAGATAGATAGATAGATAGATAGATAGATAGATAGATAGATAGATAGATAGATAGATAGATAGATAGATAGATAGATAGATTTACAGATAGACAGACAGACATACAGATAGATAGATAGATAGATAGATAGATAGATAGATAGATAGATAGATAGATAGATAGATAGATAGATAGATAGATAGATAGGTAGATAGATAATAGATAGATAGATAGATAGATAGATAGATTTACAGATAGATAGATAGATAGATAGATAGATAGATAGATAGATAGATAGATAGATAGATAGATAGATAGATAGATAGATAGATAGATAGATAGGTAGATAGATAGATAGATAGATAGATAGATTTACAGATAGATAGATAGATAGATAGATACATAGATAGATAGATAGATAGATAGATAGATAGATAGATAGATAGATAGATAGATAGGTAGATAGATAGATAGATAGATAGATAGATAGATAGATAGATAGATAGATAGATAGATAGATAGATAGATAGATAGATAAATAGATAGATAGATAGATAGATAGATAGATAGATAGATAGATAGATAGATTGATAGATTTACAGATAGACAGATAGATAGATAGATAGATAGATAGATAGATAGATAGATAGATAGATAGATAGATAGATAGATAGATAGATAGACAAACAGACATACAGATAGACCGATCGATAGATAGATAGATAGATAGATAGACAGACATACAGATAGATAGATAGATAGATAGATAGATAGATAGATAGATAGATAGATAGATAGATAGATAGATAGATAGATAGATAGATAGATAGATAGATAGATTTACAGATAGATGACAGACATACAGATAGATAGATAGATAGATAGATAGATAGATAGATAGATAGATAGATAGATAGATAGATAGATAGATAGATAGATAGATAGATAGATAGATAGATAGACAGATAGACAGACAGACAGATAGATAGATAGATAGATAGATAGATAGATAGATAGATAGATAGATAGATAGATAGATAGATAGGTAGATAGATAGATAGATAGATAGATAGATAGATAGATAGATAGATAGATCTGTCCAACTACCTACGAAAATCCCATTGTCTTATTTCACATTAAACTGTTTATCCCGCATATCATTATATTTTACATCTTAAGCCTACACCATAACTTCCTAGGAGATAACATGAGCGGATTAATTATTTACATCTGAGCAAAACATCATGAAAATTATCATAATAAGTAACCATATTAATCAAATCTTCTTTGATATCTCAACGGAGATGCCATGGGCATGAAGAATCAAATGAACATTATAAGATCACTACTGGGATTTTGCAAGCTTCATTTAACTCTTTGACAAGCCATATTTTAGCCGTGCATCATTGTAACCAACGCAGATTCCATTTTGATAATGAACAATTCCTACTGTACCAGGGGTTCCCAACCAGGGGCACCTGGGGATAAATTTTGCCTTTCCCAGGGATAAATGTTTGCCTTTCCAGGAGGTAAATTTTGCCTTCCCGGAAGTAAATATTGCCTTTCCAGGGGATAAAGTTTGCTTTTCCAGGGGATAAATTTTGCCTTTCCCAGGGATAAATGTTTGCCTTTCCAGGAGATAAATCTTGCCTTCCCGGGAGTAAATATAAATATCGCCTTTCCAGGGGATAAACGTGCTGCATCTGGGTGTGTACATTTGATTATTAATAATGGAGATCATTTATATAGCGCCTAATCCAAAACAAATTCGCTCTGGGCGCTTTACAGAAAGTCTTGTTCTCTCGATTTGCATATCTCTCTCTCTCTCTCTCTTTCTCTTTCCTTCTGTCTCCCTCTCTTTCACTCTCACTCTCTCTCTCTCTCTATCTCTCTCTACCTCAGAGCAAATTATAACGCAGTCTGTTAGGCGCAGTTCACAACTCACAACAATTCATAACTCACAACTGTATTATTAGATATTTTAATAATATTTGAATATAATTTATATTACTGTTAATAGTTATGAATAATAAATTTTTGGTTGTGGTGGTGGTGGTGGGGGGGGGGGTGAAAGGGATAAATTGTAATCTATTAATTTTAATGTTGCCCAGGCCGCGGCCTGTTCGGCCTGCTCTTTACGATTTTCAACTGCCAAGGTATCTTTATCGTGCGCAACATGGACATGGGCCCTCCAAATTTTTTCGTCCTTATCCGAGAAGACTAGGTACTCGATCCTTCCCCCCCCCTCCCCCCCCCCACCCACCCACCCCATAGGATCAGGGACATGAAAATATGAGAAAAATCCCAAACTTCCAACATGCCTGCACCTGCCGGGTTTTGAACCGGGCAGCCTCGGCATGAGAGGCGAGCCACCTTGCCTCTAGACCACCATGTACCCATTATTGGCTGAAATAACATTGTTTTTGTGCTACTATTATTGGTACTGTTATTTGCATTTAAAATAGCAATGTTAAAAAAAAAAAAAAAACGGTATCTAAACATTTTTTCATCTATCGATTGCTCTATTGTGGTAGAAATGTATACACAAATTATTGAGTAAGACAGGGTGGGGATAGATTTACTTTGGAAAAGTTTGGAAAGGTAACTAGAACCAATAAACGTTCAGAACCCCTATACTATTCTGAATCCATTGTCAAATTTTGCCTGAGTAACAGTCCTTTTTATGGAATGAACAGAAGTAATTATATATGTTGACATGATTTGGCTACTAGAGTGGTTGCAGCTGCCTAATTATGGAGAAGCCTGATTCTAGAAAACATCTAAGGTGCCGTTCGTAGAACTGTGGTCACGTAGACACAATGATATTTCCAGCCATACTTTTCCATTCTTTTGGATGAAAATGTGTTGTTGTTGTTGTTGTTGTTGTTGTTGTTTTGGCGGCTCAAAATAATAGTAATTAAACAATATAAATGGCTATGTTTTGCCCCCAACCGAGGTGGTCACATAACTTATCGTCAGAAATTGAGGCCGTCCACCAAGTTTCACCGTGTTTGGTCCCGTATTCATTACATTTTAGGTGCTCCACCCTCGAGCTCCGCTATTGTATGATGATGGTGATGTCGGTGGTTTTGGCACTGAAAGGGTCAATCCACGAAGTAGGTACGCTTGGGGGAGGGACAGGAATATGGAGAGGGTGCATGCGTTTTTCATTTTTTATTGCAATTATGGTAATGAGGTTCGGTTTTATTGTGTTTTGTTTATTTTTTTTTTCAGTTGTGTTATTTTTTTTCAAAAAAGTAAATTGTGGGACAATATTATTCAAATTTCGGTGGTCGATGGGCGCTTCTGGTAAGGTCTCCGCCTGTTCTGACGATCTTAGGTATTCTGTCCAGATCACACTGCTTTTTTCTAGCACGATGTGTCCATTATTGCGCCGATGTCCTTTCTCCAAACTCAGACTATATCAAAATTATGTACATAATGAAATAAGCAAAATGTCAATGATACACTTAAACACACCTAGGCTTTCTCGTGGAGATTCACTATTCTATTGGTCGTACGCTCATACAGGGGAAAATTGGGAGCAACCCAGAGCGTACCAAAAGCGTAGATATATGGGGGAAAAGGGAGCTGTCCAGAGCGTACCAAAAGCGTACTATATATTAGGAAAAGGAGAGCTGCCCAGAGCGTACCAAAAGCGTACTATATATTAGGAAAAGGAGAGCTGCTCAGAGCGTACCAAAAGCGTACTATATATTAGGAAAAGGAGAGCTGCCCAGGGCGTACCAAAAGCGTACTATATATTAGGAAAAGGAGAGCTGCCCAGGGCGTACCAAAAGCGTACTATATATTAGGAAAAGGAGAGCTGCCCAGGGCGTACCAAAAGCGTACTATATATTAGGAAAAGGAGAGCTGCCCAGGGCGTACCAAAAGCGTACTATATATTAGGAAAAGGAGAGCTGCCCAGGGCGTACCAAAAGCGTACTATATATTAGGAAAAGGAGAGCTGCCCAGGGCGTACCAAAAGCGTACTATATATTAGGAAAAGGAGAGCTGCCCAGAGCGTACCAAAAGCGTACTATATATTAGGAAAAGGAGAGCTGCCCAGGGCGTACCAAAAGCGTACTATATATTAGGAAAAGGAGAGCTGCCCAGGGCGTACCAAAAGCGTACTATATATTAGGAAAAGGAGAGCTGCCCAGGGCGTACCAAAAGCGTACTATATATTAGGAAAAGGAGAGCTGCCCAGGGCGTACCAAAAGCGTACTATATATTAGGAAAAGGAGAGCTGCCCAGGGCGTACCAAAAGCGTACGTGTACGCTTGTATGTGGGGAAAAAGGGAGGGTTCACAAATCTCCAAAGTTCACTCTTGGTGGCTCCAAAAGTTTAATTTTCATGGTCAAATAAACAAAAAACTTTTCATAAAATTGAGACTTGAGTTTTTCTTTTGTTTGTCTAAGTTTTTTGTTGTTGTTTTTTTTTGTAAATTCCTTGTGAGATTTTCCCTATATAAACTTGTTTTTTTTATTATTATGTTTGAGTTTGAGTCTGTGCTTTAGGGCACATCGGCATGATAACGACCACCATTTTGTGGGTTCTGCATTGAGGTTTTGATAGTCAGAGCTTCATCATTTTAAATCTTATTATAAAAAAATAGTGGTGGGAGTAATTCATTGCAGTGCAATTTTGCCCCATTTTTTGCTCCACTCTACAGCCTAAATGACAGTTTCAAAAATTATAAAAATTTTCTTTAGTGCCAACTAATCCAGCCAAATCGCTTTTGTCTCGACCGATTGTGTTGATTCAAGTTTCAGGTACTTTTAAATAAAAAAGTTGTAAACACGTAAAATGCAATGATCTTTCTTTGGCTCCCTGCAGGAAGTCCACCGCACCGGAAACGATGTATTAATACGAGTTCAGTTTGGTGGGGGCAATTCCCTTACCAGAAATGAGTGCGCTCTGGTGCACATGAAATCTGTAGTAAGACTGTAGAATATGGGAAGCTTTCTAGACCAAAAAGAAAGAGAGAGAGAGAGATAGAACGCTGGGTTCACAGGTTTATCCTGGATAATGCCGGGAACATCATCTAGTTTCACAAATAAACTTTAAAAATTCAGCATAAAAGTGTTACACCGGTAGAGTTCTCAAAATTTGACTTGTTTAAAATCAGATGGAATTTTGTAGATGTGTACAAGTTTCAGATCTTAGCCTCTCTCAGAGAGGACCAGACGAGCTGAGGGTCTTGGTCAGAAAATGATTCCTTCATGGATCTACAGATGTTAGTGATTTCTTTGGATCTGCATGAGGTCTAGACCTTCAGTTAAAATGGCCAGCTATGAATTCAGACATTGAATTTAAATCTTTGGGTAGATGGTTTCGGTTTTTAAGTGGCTTGTAGATTAATGGGACGTCCTGCACTGGTGAAGCAAAATATGTTTGTTCCACTAACTCCAGCTGGTCAAAACTATCTTTAGTCAGCTGACGGAATGTCAGACCTCGCACTCGGAATAAGAAAAAACAGACTTGACCGAAGTGTGCCATCAGTCTATCTGATTTATGTATATAAAGTGTATTTCTATGTGTGGCATTTGATCTCGAGTTTTGCAGTTTGTACAGTTTGTTTTTCAAAACATATTTCCAACATTTCTCAATTCAAAACTTACTTATTTTTAAACTCCTCTCCAAATAAACAAGATAAGGAAGAAAAAAAATGCGCCAACCTTGGAATTAGTCGCATTTTGGAATTCACACTTGATCTTTAAAAAAAAAAAATGTGATCTCGTCTGTAGTGATTTAGAGCTCTGCAATCGATTTTTGTTTTTGTGATTCGGTGTCTTTTTTTTTGTTTTGTTTCAGATCTGGCTTTGAAATTTTATTTCTTGTAGGATTGGAGATAAATCTTCTGAAATCTTCAAATTTCCTCACTTTCCTATAGAAGTGCCTGACAATATTATGATGCTACCCCCCCCCCTCCCCCACTCCTTTTTTTTTTCTAAGAAAAAGAGAGGAAAAAATACCTCCCTGGGGACTCTCAATTTGCCTGTCAATTTGTTTATGGGATATATTATGAATGAGAGATGGGATGAATTCCTTGTGTGTAGTCAAGTGTTGTAATACGAGGGAATTTTTCTCCCGGTCATTTCTACACAGTTTTACTGGTTAATTGACCGTGTTGGTTGCAAGTCCTTGCCTTACATTAATGTTACTACTCTCACATAATATACAAACACTCGCAGATAGACACACACACACTACACACACTACACACACTTACGCACGCATGCACGCACACGCAGTACACATCAAACCACACACACTACATACACACGCCCACACTCATACACACACCCATGCAGACAAACTGTTACTGTATGGGCTTTCATAATGTCAGAAATTGTGGCAATTATGCGAGATAATCTTGTACAGAGGCGTACCAAATTGCAAGTAAGCGGGAATATATCTTTTGTGCTTGCGAGTGGGTGGGTGTGGGTGCAGCGGTGTTATTTGTGTGTGTTTCTGTCAGTGGGTTGAAGGGGGGGGGGTGAGAGAAAGCTGTAAATAAGTGTTGGCTTTGTCATATCCACTCCTCATCGCATATATGCACATGTAAGATTCATCTGATTGCCAGTTGACAGGGGGAGGACGGGAAAGAAGTTTTACAGACAGGCAAATAGATAGACAGATAGATAGATAGATAGATAGATAGATAGATAGATAGATAGATAGATAGATAGATAGATAGATAGATAGATAGATAGATAGATAGATAGATAGATAGATAGATAGATAGATAGATAGATAGATAGGTGGCCGGGGAACCAACGGCCAGACGGATGGCTGGATGAATGGATGGATGAATGGATGGATGGATGGATGGATGAATGGATGAATGGATGGATGGATGGATGGATGGGTGGATGGATGGATGGATGGATGGATGGATGAATGGATGGATGGATGGATGGATGGATGAACGAATTGATGAATGGATGGATTCAATGTGAGACTGACGTACGGACAATCAGATGACAGGGTGGGTAGATGGATGAAAATATGTGAACAGAGAAAGCAAGAAAGGCAGAAAATGAAAGAGAAAGGGACAGTAGAGACTGAAAGAAATCTAGAAGATTATTCATTTCACGAGATTGTAACCGGGACAGGACACAGCCTTTGTGATCGATGTGAAGAAATGATAGACCCAATCATTTACAAATTATGGCTTTTCATTTTCTCTATCCATGTCCAGAAAGCTGCTCAGACATCCTGGTCTAGTTTCTATAGCAATCAGACAAAACCGCAGCAACTTCAGAGATCAGCATCCACTACAATAATGTCTTCAAGCGGAAACGTGTCATTACAACATGTGGTATCCTCGCTGGTGGTCTTCATGATGATGTCCCTTATGATGGCGTCGGCCACCTGGGTCTGGTATGATGATGACGGTGACAACGAAGTGCGCTGGAGACGTCAGAACAGCTGGGGCTCCAGTGGCGGATATGTAAGTGGGAGATGTCGTTGTTGTGGTGGTGGTTGTTGTTTTTCTTGTTGTTGTTGCTGTCGTGGTTGTTTTCGGTGCTGTACGCTCACGTGTAATGTACAGCGTCCGTCATTCAGTGGGTACTAAAACCAAACATTTCCTGTCCTAATCGCAAATCAATAGCGAGAAAACAACAACAACAACAACAAACAACCATCATGGTGTGGTCTTTGCCCTTTCCCCCATCACCGTTCTGCACTCACACCCCCCCCCCTCTCCGCCCAACCTTCCCCCCCCCCCAACAGATACACCTTTTAACAAATACGCAGTCCAATACGGACATCCGTGTATAAATCACTCATGTGGCCACATAACCCTGTCTTCCCCCCCCCCCCACACCCCCCAACCACCACAACTGGCAAACCCTCCTCTACCCACCCCGACCCAATCTCAAAACAAGATATCAAAACCCTATCTCTTTCCTACAAATATCTAATCCCAGAGCTTTTTTCATGTAAAGACAAAATTGTTCTTTAACCCTATCAAAGCGGGTATTATTGTGCTCTGTTATGGGTTTGTGAGCTGGACTTGGTAACCTAACAGTTTTTGGTGCTTGGATCTTGGATTGAGGTCATGATCTCAACAAATTGCAATTTCTTTAAAACTGAATTAATGAGCTTGGGCAATACAAAGTTAAAAAGTTAAACGATTTACTTGACAATAGGCAGTTTCAGAGTTGGCGTTTTCTTAATGCTTTCCTTGTTCTGTCAAGTTTCCCAACAAGAGCAGATTCCCATGTGTAACCTTCGTAACGAACATTTTTTCAGGATACCCATCCTCGTACGTTCCGGGGCATATCCGACACCATACTCCTAAAGAACAATTTTTCAGGATACCCCTCCCCGTACGTCCTGGGCTCTATCCAACACCACACTCCTAGAGAACAATTTATTCGGATATAATACATTAATGGCAATCCCGCCCACGAAAATAGTCTTCTAGTCGTAAATGATTGTCATAAATTTTCCCATCGGATCTGTCCTATGAATAACGAACCTAATTATTCTTTGCTCTTGACAGAAGCATCTTCCATTTTTGCTAAACTTAATCTAGTCCACAGACTAATAAAGTACCCAGACTGGATGATCCCATTGTGTGACTTAACAAAATAGCGAAAGGTCATGAACCATCCGCCATTTTAGGTTTACGGGAGCGACCGACGCTTCAGCATAGCTACAATTTTGAATGATACCATTTTGACGCGCCTACTGAACGCGGAAGTTTGGTTCCGCACCAAGAAATTAATACATGTACAACCAATCTTGACGAATACAATGAAATTTCTACTGTAGATAGAACTAGAATCGGAATTTCCCGAGCGGCGGCCATGTTGGTTATACGGTCGCCGCTCGGGAAATTCCGTAAAAAAAACGACACAGCCCGAAGCTCGTGTCTCCAGTCTGGTTAATTTATTAATCTGTGATCTAGTCTAAAAATAAGCATTTGTTGAAAATGCTTACAAATGTTATGATCCCATCGTTTCTTACCTACGTATGGTTTTCTGTTGAGCTGGGCTTTTTTGTACAAACTCCTTCCATTTTGAGTATGTCAGCGTTGTTGTTGTTGATTTCGTTGTTGCTGTAATTGCTTTCTTTTTTTCTTATCTCATAAGTGAACGTGGTGGTGCAGCCGCTGCTGCTTTACAAAAAAAAAAGTTGATCTAGAAAAAAACCATTGGTTCTTTCCTTGGCTCTACCTACTGGCGTAGCGTGGGTTGACAGCGGCCGGGGTGCCTTTGCCGATTACAATGCAGACCGGCAAATTCAGGAGCGGGGTAGCAACAGACCCCCAAACACAGGTCATCGGCTAAGGAATTTTTCATCCTATCGAACACTGCCATGGGTGCTGCAATCTCTGGACTGTGGCTGATATGACTCTGAACGTCACCGAAAATCAATGGGATGTGTTGGAGCTGTCCTGAGTTTGGGGGTCTGTTGTTGCCACGCTCCTCAATTTGCTGGTCTGCACTGTAATCGGCAAACACGCTGAGCGCGGCAAGTATTGCTTCCCCCCCCCCCCCCGCCCACCCGTGGACTGCTATGTGGCAATCTTTATTTGCCCTGTCATGTTGAAAAACTGTAGAATGTTCGAACACTGGGAGATTTTCTGTGTGAGGGGGAGAGCCCCCTGTTTTTTTTTTTAATTTATTTATTACATCTGATTTTTTAAAATTTATTTATTACATCTGATTTTTTAAAATTTATTTATTACATCTGATTTTTAAAAATTTATTTATTACATCTGATTTTTTAAAATTTATTTATTACATCTGATTTTTTAAAATTTATTTATTACATCTGATTTTTAAAAATTTATTTATTACATCTGATTTTTTAAAATTTATTTATTACATCTGATTTTTAAAAATTTATTTATTACATCTGATTTTTAAAAATTTATTTATTACATCTGATTTTTTAAAATTTATTTATTACATCTGATTTTTTAAAATTTATTTATTACATCTATTACCAAGTGATTACATTTTTTCTTTTGAAATTCTGCACCCCCCTAAGAAATGCTCGCCCGGGAGAGCCGCCCTTGTCAGTAACTCCCACGCTGACGCCACTGGGCATTCGGCGAAACTGTCATATCCCGCTGAAT
>OZ007582.1:21723223-21735723 GCA_963931925.1 Onchidella celtica
TTGTTCTTTCTTGTCTTGAGCAGAGATAAAAGAGACTTTGGCATGTTCAGTTCAAGGGCGTTTTCTTGCGAGATTGCCTTGAGTAGAAATCTTCAGAAATACCACTTATTTTTTCCATGTATTCAATTGTTCGTTCAGATCCGCATCAAAACAGTTTGTGTTTCAGTGACAGCCCGACCCACAATACACTAATTAACAAAGGGAAGACTTGTCTTACTTTCTTTGCATTTTAGCCAGATTTGCGTTTGTTAACAAAGTTGATGTTTAGGCATACATGTTCATGCATGTTGATTATTCTGAACTCAGTAGAAAATGAAAACGAACTTAAGATTTATGGAAATTAATCCAAAGATAAGGAGGAAAAAGAAAAGAGGGAGCTATGCAATGTGTGGCCGTTGAGGTGGAAGCCAGCGATACATATCTGCTGCCGTAACCGGAAATAACCCAATATGGTTTCCGTTATTGACCAAACCTTCCATGTTTAAGACGTCGCTGTCCCCTTATAATGACAAGGTTCTAACTCCCTTCAGTCAACTTTTGAGAAATCGAAGATTGAAGTTTCATATGGTCATAGCTTTTAGGGCAAAGACTATTTTTTTCTTTTCAGTAATACTTAAAAAGTACACAACGAATCTGGGTGATACTTTGACACACAGTGGAGAAGGCTCTAAGAAGTAGTGTCTAGTGTGTCACTTGTCATTCTAAGGATACGTCCTACTTAAGAATGGCAAATCGCTGGCCCTACCATCAAATCTTGCAGGCATATTTGCAAAATTGCAGATGACTTTCTTTTTTGATACTGAACTCTGATACTGCTTTTTTTTTTTTTTTTAAATAGAAAGAAATGCTAGATAATAAGTATGATAATAATAATAATAACGATATAATAATAATAATAATTATAAATAATAACAACACACTGTTCGCCCTCTCATGAAACTGTACAGATGTTTTCTCACAACTGAAATTAAGAGCTTTCTTCTTGTTGTTGTTGTCGTCGTCGTTGTTGTTGTTGTGGTTGTTAAATACTTGTTGAGCCCCTTTGAAGACTTTCCTTCTTAATTGATTGATTGGGGGTACAGAAGTAATTGAAATGTTGTTCGATTGTTTGTTTGTTTTTATACTAAAAATATATATCGGATGAAGCGTAACCATGTCAGGTAAACATATTTTCTCCTCTTCTGTAAAATAAGATTCTTTGTAAGTGTGGGGTTATGAACAGAGCCAACGTTTATAATTGTCCTTTAGCGAAAAAAAAAACCAACTTTGAGATACAAATAAACACAATTTATACCTGCCAACCCCATCCCATATTTCACTGTCTCACCAACATTTGGGATCAAAAGAAGAAAAGAAAAAGCGTACTATACATCCGGTAGAGTCGCATCTTTGGGGATTTCACAACTACCGCTAGGGAAGACAACTATGGTGTATCTGCCTGTCTGTGTAACGAGTACACCAGGGGAAATCGGGAGAGAGTTATAATTCCTGGAAAGATAAAAGAGTGGCCTAGTTTCTGTGCGAGTTTTGATTGGTCCAACGTTATTGCGGAACTGTTAGTCTTCTCTCTCGGCGGTGAAAGTGTTGATTTAAGGATTGTCTTGTTCGCGCAGATGATCAAGAGGTGCTTTAAATACTAAGCTCTTGTTGCTGTTGTTGTTGATGATGATGTTGACGACGAGGATGATGATAAAGACAATCGTGGTGATTGTGATGATGATGATGATGATAATAATGATGATGAAATAGATGATGTTGATTTAGATGAAAATGATGGTGGTAATTACATAGGTGATGGTGCCGATGATGGTGCCGATGATGGTGCTGATGGTGGTTATAATAATGACGATTCCACAATTTTTATCGTTGGTGTTGCTGCTCCTGTTCACTTTTTTTCTTTTCTAAATACTGAATTGTCGCTGTCGTTGTTGATGATGGCTATGACGACGATGATATAGTGGTGATGGTGATAATGGCGACTTCATAGTTTATCGCTGCTGCTGCCTTTCCTGTGTACCTTTTTTCCCCTTCTTTCTTCTATTCTAAATACTGAATAGTCGTTTTTCATGACAATGATGATGATGCCAATGGGGATGATGATAATGAAGCTGTCATACTTTTATCGCTGCTGTTGTCCCTGTCTACTTTCTGCTTTTCCTTCTCCCCCTCCTTTTCCGTATCCTCGTTTATCTTCTCCACCTCCTCCCCCCCCCCCCCACCCCCACCCCACCCCCCACCCCCGACCTCTTCCTCCTTTCTCCTCAATCTCTTTCAGCCTTTTCAGAATGCTTTTGTTTCCCCCTCAACTACCGTCTAATTGTTTCTGGAACTTTCCCGATCCCCCTGACATCTTGACCATCGCTTGAATTGCACCAGATGTTCCCTCTCCCGGGAAACATTTTGTGATCACGATGACGTCCCCTTGTATTGGTCATCAGCGGTCTGGGAAATAAACGGTGGGATTGAGAAAAATGAAAACGAAAGACTTTTTTTAAATGACGCCATGAGCGAGGACGGTTTAGGGAGCCGTTTTGAGGGCTTGGAAAGGGAAAAGAACTAACGAAACAAGGAGAAAAACAACAACAAACAAAAAAAAGTAACAAGAAGAATGAGGTGTAAATGCCAAGGCCAGCGAACCTCCTGAAATAAAGACCTAAACTAGGACGGTTTTCTATTTGAAGACAAAAGGCTGATGGCTGACTAAGTCAAGAGTGTTTTGTCTCAGGTTTTAGTGTGAGAGGTGAACTATGGAATTAATAGGACCTCACGCCCTGGTTAGACTGAAATATCTTAGTTTCGCCAGAGAATATGTATGTATAGAGAGGTTTCACTGCTGGTCGATTTGCTCTGCAAGACACGGGAGGCGCCGCGAAACCACGGTTACTTTTAGCATGGAGCGGAAAGTAAGTCGCTGCGGTAAACAATAGCCTACCCGTTTGTGCATTTCCACGGGATGTCAGAGCTTACAAAACGGCTCTAAATAGTTTCAATTAGCCCAAAAATATGAACAAACCACAGTAAACAGATATTCACACTATCTTTGGTGAAGACGGTCTCCTTCAATTCTTCGATTTCTTGTTTACCGCAGCGACCTAGTTTCGCGATTTGGCCGAAGTGAGATCTCTCTATAAATACAATACTCTCTGATTTTACTAATTCGAGCGCGTCAAAAGCGCCTCGAGTCAATTAGGGGAAAGAGACATTTCCCGCACTGAGACAAACCAGACGCAAAACAAACTTGTATGGGCGCGTCCCTAGTCTTGGTCGTTAAGGACGAAGAGAATGAAAAGAACGCATATTCCATTCTCGACAGACAAAATGCTAAGTTGGAAGGGAAAAAAAAAGAAAGAAAAAGAAATGAAATAGCATATCAAGGAACGTATTGAAGCCAGACAAAAAAACAAAACAAAAACTTGTTAATACGAGATAGATTTCCCTGATAACTGAAGAATCAAATGGCCATTTCGCCTTTGCTGTGATTTCCCCATCATTTTCCATTCATCAAAATCAGAGGATTATTGATGATTGTCCGACCATGTTCTCGGCTGTAAATAGGGAGGTTCCCCCTTTCTCCGGTCAAAATCTGAGAAGTTGTCGTCTCTAAAAAATCATAGCCACAGTATACTGTATGAAAATGTGTTGTTGTTTTATCTGTTTTAGTGTTTATCTATCTATCTATCTATCTATCTATCTATCTATCTATCTATCTATCTATCTATCTATCTATCTATCTATCTTTCTATCTATCTATCTATCTATCTATCTATCTATCTATCTATCTATCTATCTATCTAGCTAGCTAGCTAGCAGCTAGCTATCTACTTATCTCTCTGTCTGCCTGTCTGTCTGTCTGTTTGTCTGTCTGACTGTCTTTCTATGTCATCAGTCCCTCCATCTCTATAACAACCCATCTTTCAACATCCCCTCTCAACCCCGGTCAGAATGTCACCTATCCCCCAATTTCATCCTGTAGAATAGACAGGTAAGACAGGAATTTGAGTTGCAGTTAGGAGAAAGTACGTGTACACGGTAAGTTATAATGATCACATCGTGCTGGAAAAAGACAAGGCAATTGACAGAATGTGACAGGATGATAGAACAGAAGGGAAACCCTACTATAATAGAAGCGCAAAGTCGACACGATAAGTTGTAATGGCCACGGTGTGCCGATGAAAAAAAAAATCATAACAATAGACAGGAGAAGACCTTACAAGAAGCGCGAAGTGGGGAGGATAAGTTTGTTTTTTGTTTTTTTATACCCGCTCCTTTTGGATGGCGCCGCGAGGTTGATTAGTACTTTACTGTTATCTGACAATCTATGGTAACTTAGTATTGTTAGAATAAATGACCTTACCCTTCCTTATCAGGGTTATCTTTGGTTACCGGTATGGTAAATGGGTTAGTTTTTCATAACCTTCTAGATGGTTCGTCTGAAACTGGAAAGACAGAAACTGGTAGATGGAGGGTGAGGAGGGAACGATAAATGTTAAATCCACGCAGGAGAGGATAAGTTATAACAATCAGATTTTGCTGGGAAAACCCGTGACGATAGACAGAACATAACAGAAAGATAGGACAGAAGAAGACCCTACTAGAAGCGCACAGTCGACACGATAAGTTACAACGGTCACATTTTGCTGGGAAAAAGCATGAGGGTAGACAGAATATAACATCAGGATAGGACAGAAGAAGACCTTACTAGAAGCGCACAGTCGACACGATAAGTTACAACGGTCACATTTTGCTGGGAAAAAGCATGAGGGTAGACAGAATATAACATCAGGATAGGACAGAAGAAGACCTTACTAGAAGCGCACAGTCGACACGATAAGTTACAACGGTCACATTTTGCTGGGAAAAAGCTTGAGGGTAGACAGAATATAACAGCAGGATAGGACAGAAGAAGACCTTACTAGAAGCGACCACCAAGCACCCGCAGGGTAAGCCAGGACAGAATGAAGGCGTGACCACTGCACAACGCAATACGTCACGATGATTAATGTTGATATTTCTGCCCCTTCATGTCAAAAGATGCCATATAGGATATGGATGACGATAAATTAATTCTCTGCTCAGCGTGGTAGATAATTATTTTAAAAAACCACAGAAGATCAGTGAGATTGCAGCATGGATCAAAGATAAAATAAGTATGGCAAAAGAGAGAGAGAGAGGGTGGGGGGGGGGGGGAGGGAAGTCGGATCTTACAAAAAGTCCGGCGGACCCGAAGCTTGGGGTTTTGTTTTTCCTTTTCAGATTTCTTTTTTTTTAAATTCATTTAAGTAATTGTTTCAAATGGAGGAGATTTGTAACGAGCAACCTTTTCCCAGTTTTTAACCCGCAATACTTTAACGTGGTACTGTAATGTATGGCTTAGCTCAATGGTTACACTTCTCAGGCTAAGGGTGAATTTGATCCTTTCTTCGCGATAAAGCTCGGGGAATGCTGTGAACAATTTCTCCATCATTTTGTGAAGTGCGTGTTTTTGAATACGGCCCATCTATAAAGTCCGTACGCTGGATTTGGGCAAATCTCTCCCTCCACCCCCCGGTGGCCCCCCCCCCCCTTTTTTGTACAGCATATATGCTTTTCATATGCTTGGCTTCAACCCCCCCGCCCCCCGCCCGGGGCCCTAAAATTATACGAGCGCACTGCTATTAGAGTGATGAATATTCATGACAAGACCTTGATCTTCTAAAAACCTCAAATGGCATTTTGCACGGATGATTTGATTGTTCTATGAGATACGTAATCCTATAATAATTATATTCAATTTTGATGTCATCATGCAACTCATTTTGTTGAAAGAAATAATTATGAACATATTGAAAATCAGGCCTGTTCTTAAATGTAATACTATCATTGAATAGCTTACATATGCTCCACCAACCCCCCCCCCCCCAAACCATGTACACTTTTCGTACGCTAGAGGCGAACCCCCCCCCCCCCTTTCTCTCCAAGCATACGCATTTCATGGATGCCCCAACAACAGAAATTAATGTATATATTATTATGATTGTGTGTGTGTGTGTGTGTGTGTGATTATGCTTGAAGTTGGCTGTGCTTGGTGTATATCGGGCGCTTTCATTCGACGTCATAGAATTTGCCCTTGATAGAATTTTCACATTCTTTACACTTAGAACGTTAGGACAGAATGAGACTCAACAAGAAGCGGATATCACAATCCGTTGTGGGCTTGGGTGTGTGTTGTATAAAATGAATGTAAATGTGTACAATATTATGTGTTTTATTTATTGAATTGCATTTAAGCCCTGCATTAATCCTGTTGGGGACTTTGGCTAGTAATGTACTCAGTCCAGTCATGATTGCGTGAGCTTTGTCTGAAATTTGAACTTCCTCTGACTCAACCAGAGAAAGGGCTGGGCTGTTTCAGTCTCACTAGTTCGCCAGGTCCCGTTTAACTTCATAGTCCGCAAAACGGAAGTAAAACAGATTTGTCTCAATGCCTTATGGCCCTTATTGCCTAGAGGCAGAAACTTTGAGGCAATGAATGTTATGGTAGCGACATGACGCTGATGGTCGTGGCCTTCATCATTGAACAAACAAGTTAGTCAGGCCCTGATAGAAAGATGGCCAAACTGACGTGACCATTATTTCGAAATCAATGCAATCCTGTTAGAAACATGTTTAATTATAGGCCATTGTCCGGAAATAGATGGAGACGAGATAACTGTATATTTTATCAAGTTCATATTTTTCAAATGGTCCTATCATGAAACCTCGCAACTGCAAATTACTTGATTTTACATGATAAGAACATTGAACCAATTTTCACTTGAAGTATACTCCTCATCTTAAATACATTATGAATTATCAGGAATACTTAATAATGCAAGCCAATTCCGGAATCCCGATTGTAGCAAAGCCAGTTCAGGAATTCTGTTTGCCGGAACGCCAAATCCAGTGGTCCCGATTGCCACAAGGCCAGTTCAAGGATCCCAATTGCCCTGAAACCAAATTCAGGGATCCCATATGGGATGCAATCGCCTGATAGTGCCAGAGACCTCATAATGGAAATGTCGGCAATTTGAAAGATTCAGCGAAATCTTACCACCGGGGGAACGCGTTATGCGTCCTGGCTTAGTGCTAAAAGTAATATAGAAAGCAAGTGTCTCAAGACTGGCCTTCAGCCAAGCTATTTAGATTTAATTACTTGTATGGCATGTCAATTCCCACTGGAGTTCTGAGTTCAGACAGACAATGCATTTAGAAAAGACATAATAAATTATTTTGTACGTCTTCTGTGCTGAGTTCAGACAGACAATGCATTTAGAAAAGACATAATAAATTATTTTGTACGTCTCCTGTGCATGTGAGTACAAACACAAACAGTCTTCTATGCTTGTGAGTATCGATGTCGCGATGTGGGTTAGATGGGGAGAATTCGACTGACACTCTTTCGAGGTCCGCTCCCACAATCGACGAACACACAAAAAAAATACTTGCACTCTAAAAACTAAATAAATCAATTGCTTTGATTTTTAGCAGAACTGTAGGGCAGTTTAATTACAGGAATTAATGTATCAAATATAATTATAAATATAAATATCAATTCAAAGGCAACTGAATCTACTAATGAAACTACAGCTTTCTATAAAGACTAACTTATTCACTCTAACTACTTGCAGGTCATATGAGTTATATGCCAAATAGAATCCGCGCACGTGGCGACGGATATAACAGTTTAAATTCTATTAATTCAATGAGACATGTTATGATATGGACATTTCCTCTAGACACGCCATGGAGAATGCTTATACAACCATGCGTTGTCTGGCGGTAGCTCTGAAACTGTCTTCAAAAGTAAGTAGAACGGTTCACTTTCATCATTACAAATTAGTATGGACTCTCACCATGGGCCCTCACTGGGAGTGAGAGCGCTGGATGTAAACGCTGTGGGTTTATATCAAACCAAGTAGCTTAGGCTCTGGAGCTTTAACTCATGGCGCTCCTCACAATATGGACTGCTCAACTGCGTCTCTTATGTCTCTCATCTGGCTGAGGACTATCGCCGTCCACCTCGTAAATGGATTGTCTACATGTGGCATCTATCTAAGCTCTGCACGGGTTTAAATACTAAAGCTATGTCTCGACCTTCCGTCCAGATTCATACATTTGATTGGTGCAACCACCTCTAGCTCAGCTGCCGAACCGAGTTATTTTAAGTAACAGCCCTACGCAACGACCTTGGGTCGACATCAAAGGTCGAATCACTCAAGACAATAAAATGTAATTTTATAGCAATAAATTCTTAACATGTTCAAAACCCCGAGCTTTTACTCTGGATCACGGATTTTCTGTACGTCAACAGACGTCTCAATAACATTTAATTCCTACTCACCCCTTCCCTCTCTACTAAACCTAGTTCAAAACACGAGATATAAAAAGTGCTCAGTCATGCACACCTACGCTGTCCGTCTATCCTTCCCCATACCTTCTGTCTATCTATTAGGAAAAAAACTGTTCAAAACAAATTGTTTACGAGACCAAGTTATGCTGGCTCGCACAATAATTACGTTTGTAAAAATTACTCACTGCTCTCTCACAAAAATTTACTCAGTGGAAACAATTATGAATCAAATCTGTTCTTGACAATCGAGATAAACTGTTGTCTGTGGATATGAGTACCAAGACGTACTGTCTTCTGTGCATGTGACTATCAAGACATACGATCTTCAATGTATGTGAATAGCAAGACGTACTGTCTTCTGTGCATGTGACTATCAAGACATACGATCTTCAATGTATGTGAATAGCAAGACGTACTGTCTTCCATACATGTAGATCCCAGAGGCTCATTCTTTTCATGCCCTCACTGTCTCCTTTTTTATTCTACTAAACCAGGCAATTGTCATGTGTTCCCATAACCCACCAGGGTCACAGAGACACTGCAGGATGGAAGGCCAGACCTCTGGCCCCCATTTCCCACTGTTGTGTGCTAGTGCCTGCCTTTGACCAAAGTTCCTTCCAGTCCACTCGCTGATGTCGTCTGTCCAGCTCCTTCTCTGTCTTCCCCTTCTCCTATTCCCCTGACCCGTTCTCTGGAGGATGGTCTTGGAGAGGCCACATGTCCTGGTTATATGTCCATACCGTTTCAGCTTCCTCTAATTCACACTGGACGGCAGGTCATCGTAGTATCCCATGCGTTGTGTCACCCTTGCACGACACACTTCTTCTTTTCTTGTATGATCATTGTGAGGCAGGTCTTCATAGCATCTCAGGTGTTGTGTCACCTTTGCACGACCCACTTCCTCGTTTGTGATGTGATCAGTGTAAGACGAGTCCCAAACAAACATGGCGTTAAAACAGTCATAGCTAAAAAAAAAAAAACGTCATTGTCAGTAATACCATGTAGGATCCCCACGGCAAGAGAGCTCTATTATGCAAGACACGAAGACATCTTGTTTAGTACAACCTTCCTCTGCTCTAGTCACCTCCATCACTAATGCAAATGATTTAAATTTGCTTTCCGCGGCTTCACAGCTACCACAAATTGGAACTGGTCTGACCACTCAGTTGTCGCTCCAGCCAGTCGTATGGAAATGATTTTGTCTGCAGAGTTTTGCCCCCTGGTCAGGCCAGGAAACAGACATTACTGTGACTTGTGCAATCACCCCCCCCCCCTTCCACCTTCCCCACCCTCATGTGCCAAAGGTTAGGTTTTCCTGTCTGCACAAAGATTTCTCAAGTTGAGATTGAAATTTAATTTGAGTTTTACGACATTGCCGCCAGGGAACGACTACAACAGTACGCCTTTCGGCCACTCTAGCAAAGGCGTGGGAAAAATGTAACTGTTAACTTCTAGGATTGGGACTAAGTGCACACGCTAAATGTACATATATCATACGTCAACCACAAACCTGCTGTCCACACAGTTCAACCCAATTTGGCAATGCGATGTTCATTAAAGAAATATGGCGAGCGTTCCTTTTTTTATTCTGGCCCAAATGTATGGACTGCTATCCCCGCAAGATGGAGGATTTTTCTTTGTCTAAATAATTCACAACAGAGCTAAAGTCAGCCTTGTATCGGAAATGTCTACTGGCTCACTGATGATGTCTTCCTTAAAGTCTTGTATGGTTTGTACAGCATGAAAGAGAGAGGGAGAGGGGAGAAAGGGAGAGGGAGAGACAGAGAGGGAGAGAGACAGACAGACAGACAGACAGAGAGATAGGGAGAGAGAGAAAGGGAGAGAGAGAGGGAGAGGGAGAGTCAGAGAGGAAGACAGAGAAAGAGTGAGAAAGAGGGGGAGACAGACAGACAAACAGACAGACCGACAGCAGGCAGACAGAGAGAGAGAGACAGAGAGAGAAAGAGAGAGAGAGAGAGAGAGAACAGAAAGATGTTACTATTTCATTAAATAGTGCTGTAGGGTCAAGACTTTGTGGACACAAGTGCTATATAAATGTACTGAGTTATTATTATCTTGTACATTATTGTATCTGGGTCTCACCTGTGCATGAGCCTTCCCTTATCTTCATAGTCCACAAAACCGAGCCAAAACAGACTTACCTCAGTGTGCTAAAGGCTTTCGCAAATCATGTCGTTAACCTCAATTGATCCCATTAACCAAATGATGACTAACAAACACACTGTTTGGTTGATAATGTGAGAATTCTTCTTCTTTTGCGTTCTTCGTGTCAGACCGTTTATATCAGGAGGCCGGTAGCCTTTATGAAGGACGCTGTGCTCCTGAGATCCTCTGCTGTCCCATATAGCATAGTGCGTAGTGCCGCACCTCGAGGCCAGCTAAGAACGAGTATTTTTCCTTGAAGATTTAACACCGTGAACGTACCCAAAGTCAAGATCCATGCAGCATTGTTGAAAAGTCAGTATTAGCTTTAAAAGGCTGCCGAATTGGGGGTTATCATTCATTCTAAGTACTAGATCTATGCCTGTGGCATCTCGTGAAAAATCTGTTTCTCTTTCTTTTTCCTTCCTTCGCCCGCCCTTTTTGTGCTTTGTTTTATAGAAAAAATCATTATTAATTAGATACTAAATATTTTAACAATAATACGATTGTGAAATTGCCACTGGAAGCGAAACCGATCGGTGTTGTGTCTTGTTTTCTATGCAAATCCATTGTACGAAGCTCTGGCTCTGCGCGCCGAGAGTGGACGGTGCCCGTGACCGGAAGTAAACAGTTATTTTAAGAGGCCGGAAGAAGGGAGTGTCTGATCTTATCAATCTAGTATCTTTGGTTCAGCTCAGTTGTGGCTTAATATCAACGCAAGTATTAATAAATAAAGTAAACATCGAGACCTTTTGAAATATATGCACCCACACTTTTACCTCTTTCTATGCGTTTAAAAGTCTGGTATTTTGTAGAATTTAAGGATCAGCGGTTAAAAAGCCTTTTCGTGATTACATGGAAGGCTTTACTTCCCTTATAAAATGACTGCAGAGCTCGAAAAGCAATAACTTAAAGACTAAGCCTGACTAATGGGATGGTGAAATCATGACTTTGAGTTTCAATGGGAACCAATCACTTTGCTGATGCCCGAGGTCTCGTTGAAATTCATTGTCGTGACATCACCATCCAACTAGTTGGTCGATCAAATTGGGCTGGTGCACGCTGGACCTTGTAGTCTTGCAGGAAGAACTCACCTACTCTCATCCGAGGAACGACTTCCACGTTCCATCTCTAAACAGCGGTCAGCTGCCCTCACAATGATCTTTCCCATCTTGCCTTTTCTCATTCTCTTGTCCCAAAACACCAGCCGCGGCTCTATGAAATCATGGCGGGAAAAGTGGTCGCCGTGGGGCTTTTTAGATTGGTGTCATTTAAGGTCGGGGCCAGGGGCGCCGAGTTTGGATGCATTCATTGTGATGGTTGGATATTGTCCATTAAGCCAAGTGGGCGCTCTCTCAACTGGATTACCTCGTTTGTCGCTCGAGGTAGACCTTTCCCGAATGGTGTGGACTCCGTTTAGGGAATGCTGGTGAATGCTGGAAATAGAAAATGACAATGATGTTTCTGAGAGGCTATTTTTTTGACATCACTAGTACAGCTGATCAGTGAGCGTCATGTTTTTGTCCAGTCTCGGAAATCGGCTATGGGAAAAGTTGGAAGGTATTTTGATATGGGTAATTCCACCGAAAATAATGAGATTAACTAGGGAGATTTTCTTTATACTAAGCGCACTGATATTCAGATATTGATTCTTTATCGCGTGGAATACGTCTTTTTTATGGTGTGGGGGGGGAGGGGGGAGTGAGAAATTATGACAGGTATTTTTCAAATAATCTCAATCATATTGATAATTATCGAAAATGTCAGATAATTTCCATCCAGTTAATTTACTCAGCAACGCCATACTTTCGGATAGACTGGGAAACTACCGGCTCTGGGATATGTCTCAGAGGTGAGCTGGTTACCTGTTCATGGTATAAAGGTGTGTCCTTTCGTCCTGCAGCCCGGTCAAATGTGTTTTTACAACAAAATATTTCAAAGCTTGCTAACGCCTCTTGGAGATAAAAAG
>OZ007582.1:21738223-21753223 GCA_963931925.1 Onchidella celtica
GAGTAGATGGGTGGGTGGGTAGGTGGGTGTGTGAGAAAGAGGGTGGCATGCGTCTGTGATTGCATTGGAGGATGGGGTGGGTCGAGGCCCGGAAAAGGGGTGGGGTCAGAATGGCGTCGTGGGTTGGGGCTAGCGTGAGAAGGAGGGAGGGGAGGGGGTGCTGTAGGATGGTTTGAGGTGGAGGAGGTGGGGAGGGGGTGAGGGGCAGAGAGAGAGAGAGAGAGAGAGTCTGAGAGTGAGTGTGGCAGGTGCTGTTAATGACAAGCATGCATGGAAATGCAGGGTTTTCACAATAACTAAGAATAAAACCAAGCTTTGACATGCATGAGGCATTGGCCGATGTTTTATCCGCCGACTACTTAACGACATTGAGTTTCGGTGAGACAGCATACAGTGAGGGTTTTCATAGTATCAAAACGAGAAATACACATAGATCTAGATGTATTCGGACATGTCTCAAGAGATTTTTAAAAAAAAACAAAGTTTTATTGATACCTCAAATTACGTAAGCCTGCGGAAAAAGTGTCCAGTCCATTGGCGTAACTAGACTGGGGCAGGTGGGACACATGCCTTGGACGCCAAATTGGGAGGGGGGGCGGAGGGAACGATTGCCACTGTTATCTTTAAAAAAAAAAAGAGGCTAAAAATTACATTTCTCACCGTTCTTATAAATCACGCTGGTATTTTATAGAGGAGGGCCGGCGGAGAAGTCATTTGTTTTAGCTTTTATCAACCACAGTTACGCCCCTGTTCCAATCATTGTAAAAACAACAAAATTAATGGCTCAATCAGGTTAGTTTCTACAAAGACCTCGTGCATTTTCTCGACGATCTCTAAATCAAGCATTCTTCTAATTTTGTTCACGACAAAACAAGCGGGCATTCATTTGTCTGCATTGTCTTCTTTTCTGTCGAAGTATTTTCTGTTTTCCTGTTCTCACTCCTACGAAATCTTTGGATGAGGAAAACAGAGCCAATCAGCATCTATTGTTCTCGTGTTCCCGGGACCATCGTAACACTTGTGCGCATGCCCAGTATAGCCATGAGCGCGCATTGGAGGTCTTTCTATGGCGTGATTGACCTTCTTCCAAATCAGGTGCCAACTGTGAATAAACGAACTGTGAAGGAGAAGGAATAAAAATAGAGAGAAAAAGACAGAAAGACAATGGGAAAAACAGATCCTGATCTGAGTATCGGAAACGATTATTCGAATTTCTAGGGCGCTAAATGAGGCATAATACGAGGCTAGTTCCAACACTTCACCAACAATAGAAGAGGTTAATGATGACGAACTATTGTTGTATTCACTGGCCAGTATCGATTTCTATGTAGCTGTACTTATTTTTCACCGAATAGACGGGACTGGACATGGAATGTAATAGACTTTCCGAATACTCGGGCCGACTGTGGTAACCCGATTTGCCGTGTTTGTGAACTGTTTTATCACCTAGCTCTGAACTTTGAATATTACGCAAATTCCTTATTGAATTTCTACGGCCGTATGTGTATAAGAGGACCCCGCTATTTTTACATAATGTTACTAGCTGAAGTTCCCGGCATTATCCGGGATAAACCTGTGAATCTACCGTTCTCTCTTTCTCTCTCTTTTTTGGTCTAGAAAGCTTCCCATATTCCACAGTTTTACTTCAGATTTCGTGCGCACCAGGGCAATACGCACTCATTTCCTATAGGGAAATTGTGCGCACGAAAGTGAACGCGCATTAATACATCGTTTCCGGTGCGTTGGGCTTACAGTAGGGAGCCAAAACAAAGATCACTGTATTTTACATTTTTACAACTTTTATTTAAAAATACCTGAGACTTGAATCAACACAATTGTTCGATACAAAAGCGATTGGACTTAAGAAAATTAATTTCATAATTTTTGAAACTGTCATTTAGGCTGTAGCGTCGAGCAAAAAAAGAGGCGAAATTGCACCACAATGAATTACTCCCGCCACTATTTTTTTCTATAATAAGATATAGAAAACACAGAAAATCTATGGGCTGCCAGGAAACACTTGAAGCAAAGTGGGAAAAAAAAAAAAACGTCTAATCTAAAAAGAAAACAACTTTCAGAGCATGATAGGCGTTGCAAAATAGATTTTCTTTTTGCCTCTTTTTGATTTCACTATTTTACTTAGTCAGCTGCAACTGAACAATGACCTTAAATCAACATTTTCTCTTTTCAGCTTTGTAATTAGACCACGGTTGAGCAATAACAGCCCATTGAGTGTGTTTATTGGCAAATTCATATGCGTTTCTGAGTTTACTGCACACCGGTCGGTATTCTACAGTTTTATTAAACCCTCTTTAGGCTCAATAATTTGTTCCTGCATGCGTCCCATGAAGATTCACAATTATATTGAATCCCTCTTTTCCATCTTTGTTTCTTCAATATTTTCTGTTTTGGCGAAATTCTAGGAGTTGACATGTTAGTTTTTGCCACAAACATAAGTGATAATCTGGACTTTCAACAGATAAAGGTTGGAAGGTGATAGCAGGGCGGTCTTCGAGCTCATTATTTTGAGAAAACTTCCGAAACTTGACTGTATTTTTTTCATATAGATTTTTGTTTTCTATTATTTTGAAATCTCTTGTCTCATTTCTGAGGTACTGAAACTGAGACACTATTGTAGAGGCTAATGACAATTTGTCTCAACCCCCCCCCCCCACCCAACACCCACCCCCACCCCAACCCCCCACCCCGGGCCGTCATTCCCCATTCCCCGACACACACACACACTGACATCACTTTTTAGGCTTATGATGCACTAAATCAAGTTTATTTTGCCTTGATTTCGTGGACTCTTTGCCTGCCAATCAGTGATAATCGCTTCTTCTACGGGTCACATTCGTGCCAATCACCGACGTATCGGTGCACAAGAATTGATAGTCTATTTTGTTTCGGGAAGAAGAAAGTCGAGTTTCTATTAATAGATCTTGCTGTAGTTCGTCTTCATTCATCTTCCCTACAATTTTCTTCCTGTCTCAGCCAATGTAGACAAAATGCATGGCACACACAGAATTAAACAGAACCTTGCCTACTATTGAAACTCTCCCGTTAGCAAGGAAGTTCATGCCTAAGTCAGAACCTGTGCAAAACAGTCTCGTCTCAAAGCGCTACCGACATTCATATGCTCTGTCACTCTGAGAGAAACACATGCTGATCTGACAGAATCACAAAGATAGATTAGGTCCTATCAGGAGTGGGGGAGGCGAAGGAGGCCCTCACAAGATCCTAATTCACAGACAGACATACAAGAAATACAAAATTCTACACATTTCTTTGCATACCTATTGAAGACGTACATCGATACTGGTTATGTATCGATTGTCGATGACTAAGGCAGCCCGTGGACAACCAAGAGTTTTTCCATAAATGAGATTGGGCCCGTTAGTTACAGCGTACAGAATGGGGTAACCCCCCAGTGCAAATGTCTATCCCAAGCGTGTGAGTTTGAGGTATGGACTCTCTTCAAGGACAACTACAGGGAGTGGAAGAGGAATATTTTGTTTCCTGCTCCGTGAATACCTGGTCTTTTATCATGCCCAGTTATATTGTCTGGGTGAGTGTCTATCTATCTATCTATCTATCTATCTATCTATCTATCTATCTATCTATCTATCTATCTAGCTATCTAGCTATCTAGCTATCTATCTATCTATCTAGCTATCTAGCTATCTATCTACAGATGGACCAGTCTGCCTGCTTTTCTTTATATCAAACGCTGTCTATTTGTCTCCACTATCGAGAATAACAAGTCGGAGGCGCAAGCTCCAACAAAATTAACGCTCTAACGAAGACGATGAAATTCTCAGGAATCATAAAAAATTGTTGAAAATAATCGATTCACACCAGTGAATGTCTGGCCTTACTGAAATTATTTTCTCTTTATATCAATCTATCAGCCAGCAGTCTGTGTCCAGGGCAGATCTAAGGCTGGCAGAGGTAAATTACTGATGTTACACAATCATCCGGGGGAGGGGGGGGGGCGGAAGGAAGAGGTTGCAGGGATAGATAACATTCCGGGTATTTGTATTTCCAAATGTTTCACAAATGTGCCAAGTGCTGTACTCTTGTCCCCCATACAGTTTTTCAACGGAAGTTTAAAGTTTTGACTTTTTCTATTTCGGCCTTTTTTTCGTTGTTTGTAAGTGCGATTGTGTGCCTCTTTTATTCTTTCCTTCCGCTTCGATTCTGTGTCTGTCTTTTTCTCTTATTTCTCTCTCTCTCTCCCTCTCTCTCTCTCTCTCTCTCTCTCTCTCTCTCTCTCTCTCTATCTCCCTCTTTCTCTTTTTCTCTCTCTTTTTCGCTCTCTCTTTCTATCGCTCTCATCTCTCTCTTTCTCTCTCTCTCTGTCTGTCTTTCTCACCCCATTTCTTCCTTTCTTTCTCTCTTTCTTTCTTTCTTTCTCTCTCTCTCTCTCTCTCTCTGCGTCTGTCTGTCTTTCTCACCCCATTTCTTACTTTCTTTCTCTCTTTCTTTCTTTCTCTCTCTCTTTCTCTCTTTCTCTCTCTCTCTCTCTCTCTGTCTCTCTCTATCTGCCTGTCTTTGTCACGCCATTTCTTCCTTTCCTTTTTCTCTCTCTCTCTCTCTCTCTCTCTCTCTCTCTCTCTCTCTCTCTCTCTCTCTCTCTCTCTCTCTCTCTCTCTCTCTCTCTCAGTGTTTCTTTCTTTCTCTTTCTCTGTCACTAGGTCAAAGCAGAAATGCTCCGATATTAAAGGCGAAAGGGAGTGAACAAAGAATATCGTCAGCGAACTAAAGAGGAATGGAAACAGAAATAAAGGATAGATTGGTAGAAGAGCGCCAGAAGCAGAAAATGAAGACAGGACAAAATGACAAAATTTGCATACAACAATTCTCAGTCTAATCTTGGAATGAAAAAGAAAATGATAATAAATTGTGGAGCATAGAAAATATAGACGAAGGGCACAGATTTCCTGTGTCGCTTCAGTTACACTTATTGGCTATGATATTGCTTATTAAAACACGGGATACATATTTTGATAGAGAGATAGATAGATAGATAGATAGATAAATACATAGATAGATAGACAGAAAGAAAGAAAGACAGACAGACAGACAGACAGACACATAGGCAGACAGACAGACAGACAGACACATAGGCAGACAGACAGACAGACAGACAGACAGAGAGATACATAGATACATAGATACATAGATAGATAGATAGATAGATAGATAGATAGATAGATAGATAGATAGATAGATAGATAGATAGATAGATAGATAGATAGATAGATAGATAGATAGATAGATAGATAGATAGATAGATAGATAGATAGATAGATACATAGATGGATACATAGATACATAGATACATAGATAGATGGATGGATAGATAGATAGATAGATAGATAGATAGATAGATAGATAGATAGATAGATAGATAGATAGATAGATAGATAGATAGATAGAACAAAATAATGAACTAAGTAGTACAGACAGACATATTTGGAAAAAGAGAGATCGCCAGCAAGATAAATAGCCGGACTATTTCACTGATAGATGCAGAGGAAAGAACAACAGCCTACTCATACACACTAGATCTACCCCCGTTTATTTAAAAAGTGAACATTTCCCAACTACGGAAGATTATCATCATTTCTGTAACCACCCTCGGTTATCAGTTAAAATAGCATCCATCAACATTGATTTAGCCGTGACATGTTAAAGTATCACTTGGAATACTCTGTCAAATTAGCACTTTGTTCCTCTTATAATTATTTGTGGTCAGGCATATATCGGGCGCATACGAGTACTTTGTCTCTGATTTCCAAAATGGCCGAACCACGAACCGCACCAATTGATAATGTTTTCACTGTTGTTTGTTTCACCAACGTCACCAAAATGTGTGTTCTATCCACGCCTCCAGTGCATGACAGCTGGGCATGCGCACTTGCAAAGACTGACTGCAATCCAAACAGAAAATATGAAGCCCTGGGGAAAACAAAGTCTTGGAACTTCTGACCAAACACAAAATAAAATTTAAAATTACTTTTTGTAGGAGCGCCAGCTCTGCGACGTCACTTGAAACAAATCAATATTAATATACTGACTTATCTCATTTTTTGATGAATTTTGAGAAAGGCGGATAAAACTGTTTTGTGAAGATGAATTTAATATTTGTCTTCAGGTGACATCTCTATAGACTGTTATCGTGGGTACCTTTTGATACATCTATTCTGGCTATTGGTAAAAGAACAATATGAAATGTCAGTCCAGTTTTAGTCAAAGTCTGACTTAGGTTATTTTGTTGGCACAGTGATAATCCGTTTCTGAAGTTTCTAAGTTATACGATGCTGTCCTCGGATCCGGTTTTGGACTAGGGTCGCACAATCATGAGACTTACTTTCGGTTGCAGCCGTTTTATTTGTACTAACCCTGTAATGTTCCCGTGTATTCGCTTAGAATTTGAAAAGAATCGCCATTCGACCTCAGCGCAGTCAAGTCGCATGTTTGCGTTTGGCCTGAAAGTGTTTTTGGATTCGAATGTCGGATATTAATGGTCATGTAAATTGTAACAGTATCGCCCACCATGATAATTACCTGTAGTCGGAGCGAGAAAAGTGGCGTTGGAATAATTATCAGCTGTCTACGTTATGAATGGCACAGACAATGGTTACGTGCTTGCATAATGGAACTGTGAAGTGGCAAATAAATGCTTTCAATGAGTTGAGTGTAATCGTTGTTTCCGATTACCCTCAAACCGTCAACGTTGGGATGAGGTTAGTGGACAGACTCGGCATACAAAAATGCGATAAATCGGTGGGAAACCACTTTACCCATCCGTTCTCTACCACCCCCTTCCGGCCTCCCTCTCTCTCTCTCTCTCTCTCTCTCTCTCTCTATCTCTCTCTCTCTCTCTTTCTCTCTCTCTCTCTCTCTCTCTCTTTCTCTCTCTCTCTCTCTCTTTCTCTCTCTCTCTCTCTCTCTCTTTTTATTTACCGACCCATTAATCAAACGGCATACAGTTGCAATTTTGTCTGTAACTGTGCGGGGAGGGAAAAAAAAAAGTCAATTTCGCTCGATTTGGTTTATTATATTGATTCAATTCCTCACGTTTTCTTGCTGTGAAACGGACATGTTGCTACACGATAACAGTTCCAAAATGTGGCCAGACAACCAAAAAAAAAAAAAACCAAACGTAATTTGGAATTCCGGGTACGAGGGAGGAAGGGACTGTCAAGGCTGTTATATCTAATACACACCACATATATTGTCAATGTGGAAAGTCGCTCTTATTGTCCTGTATTGTTTTCTTTATCCCATATCTTATTACAGCCGTATTATTTCCTTATTTATTCCAGATTGTGCCTAATAATTTCCATTGATATTCATCTTAATTCTCCGTTGCTGAAAAACCTGTCAACCATGGATTGTCTATTCTGTATTGCCAGGTTGTTGTTCTTTCTTAGCCAGAAATTCGTGGGACCAGCGTAAAAACTCCAGCTTCTCTGAGTGACCAGTCTCCAGTAAAGTCAAAATTTGGAAAACAGAAAAAGTTGTACGTAGCAAAGCCTCGCTTAAGATAATACCCAAACGATACAATGAAACAAACTGGAAGGGAAGACAGGAAATGTCGGTATTTCGGCAACATTTTCTGCCTTCCCTTTTAGTTTGAGTGTCATTGTATCGTTTGGGTATTATAAATTCTTAATCGAGACTTTCCTGCATAGAACTTTTTCGTTTTGCCAGTTTTTGACTTTGCGTTAAGCCTTGCTGCCACCCCACAGTTTTTCTATGGTTTTCATAATATTACGCCAGTCTCTAGTATACGAATTTGTGGAAAGACGAACAGAGAAAGCAAAGGATTGACAGCCACTTTTGTGAATGAAAGAAAACATTTTGCCTGGCTACACGCATTTGCAGGTCAACTATTGAAGTCAGCCAGTCGTCCTGTCATAACCTAAGCGCCATTTTCCCTTTCCATCCCACTCGGCAATCCCATTTGTAAAGCGTGTCGTGTTAAAAAGTATAGAAAGTGTTTGAGGACAAGAATAATAATATTGTAATAGACACTGTGCGGAAAAGGCTTTTAGTCTTATGAGACTTACAATACAAAAAGTCATATGTGAGTTTCTATGACTTTGAAGTTGCTTCCTTGTTTTCTTATGTTTTGTTCTAAGGCGGATATGGGACACTTTTCATACAGTTTCTTCTTCTTCTTCTGCGTCCTTCGTGTCAGACTGTTTATATCAGGAGGCCGGTAGCCTTTATGAAGGATGCTGTGCTTCTGAGTTCCTCTGCTGTCCCATATAGCTTAGTGTGCAGTGCCGCACCTCGGGACGAGCTGTCTTTCCTCTGTCGTCTGTATAGGGGACATTGTTGGAAGACATGTTCTGCATTCTCTGATGAATTTCTACATGTGCATGTCTTTCATACAGTGAGGGCCAGGCCTCAAGTTTTGAGTCTGAGTTTGGATTTTACGGCGTGTCCGCACTATATCGGCCACTTTGCATCTTTCAATGTCTGTTTGGGTAATTTATTTTTATATTTGGTATTCAGAGCTTCATTATTTTAAATGTTACAAATAAAATTAAATAATTCCATAGTAAATTTTATTACATCAATAAAATTATCAAAAGTAAAGGGTGAGACTGCAGAGGGTCTGATACTCTTTCCCCCTGTTAACGCCCTTCTGTTCATTACATATCTATGCCAGTATAATGTAAAAAAAAAATAATCGACAAACTACAGATTCTAACGTGGCATCCTGACTGGCACGTTCGGATTACTTTGTATGATCGTAGATTCGACCTAATGATTTACATTTTTTTTTTTTTGTTAAAAAGCTTACCTGACTCAATACCACAACTAGTGCTCTAAGCGGTCCATCTGAAAAATAACTACTTCATAGTCCACGAACATTACACTGAGAACTATTCTTTGTTTGATTACCAATAATTGTTCCATAGCTCCCTGACTGCTATATCAATGATCACCGTCTTTCAACGAGGAAAATATGAGAACTTTTGTTTTCTGAAAAAAAAAAAGCAAACTATCTGGCAGTAAATCAATGAAGGACAGAGTTTAATTTTCAATCCTTATTGAGGGGTGGGGGGGGGGGGGGTGTGCAGCAGCCAATATTGCTTGGCGGGCCGTAAAATTACCCACAACTGTTCCAGAATAAATTTTCCAAGTTCGATCTTAGTTTAACCTGTCACAAACACAGTACAAACTTGAAATGCGGAGATAATAAAAAGATGAAAAGTCGTATTTCGCAAAGGTATGGCAGAACAAACAACAAGAAAACCATGTTGGTACAATACATTTTTAATGGTAAAAAATAAAGAAATTATGCTTTCTTCCAGTTAAATGGGAACTTCATAATCGCGACCTTTGTTCTTGTTTGTTCTAGCTCCATTTTCTGAAAAAAAAAAAAAAACAGATCAATTAGTATGTAAGAGCGGCATGACAAATGCACACTTTGACATTAATTTTGTTTGAAATGCGTTGCGGCACTTATCAAGCTGTTTCACAGTTCTGATTCAGTATAACTTCATATCGTAATAACTAAAGCAGCAAACGTTTAAAGGAGAATATCTCAGTTTTGCAGGAAAATAGAGTTGGAACAAACGAGAACTAAGGTCGATTAATGCTTTTAAAAAAATGAAAAAATTGAAACGTGTTCTATTGAGAATTTCCTATTTTTAAAACGTGAATTCGTTTCCAAATGTTAATTGATAAAACTAAAAAGTATTAAGGTTAAAGAATACATTTCTGGGAAAGCTTTTTCATCTGCAGTAAAAATCAGGTCATTCCCACCTCTTGAGACGCCACGATAGGACGAGTGAAATATCATGAGGCATTGAATTCTGATGTTCTATTTGCAAATAGCTACATCCGTCAATCTCCGTTCCATCTCCAGAATAGAGAAAAAAGTCCATACATTGTAATTCAGGGGTTCCCAGCTTGTGGTAAATATACCCCTAAGGGATACATTTGCTGGTTCTCGATTTATACCTGTTTATTGTTAGCCATTTATGACGAAGTGAAACAACACTGTTATGTGCTATTATTATTGTTATTTTTATTTCAACTTCAAATAACTAGTCAGCCCGCTGGCTGGAGGAATACACGGATGTAATGATTATTCAAAGTTGATTTACCGACCAGCAATGTGTGACAAGAGGCGAAGAACCAGATAGAAGCGTAGAACGAAATTTTTTATCATAATATGATCGTGATTTTACCATTACATGTACTTGTTTATTTTATTGAACGAAAATGTGTCTCTTTTTACGACTCAAACGTTGTAAATAATAATATTGAAGATAGAATTTTGTCCAACATGGGTGTGTCCACGTATTTCATTATCAAACATTGAGGATGTGTAAACGGTTTCATAATTTTTGGTCACGTAGTCAGGACGTTTTGGATCCTTACGTGTTCACGCTCGACCTCCATTATAGTAAGAAAACGCTAAAAACCATATTTTAACATTTCTCTTTCTCAAATGTTTTCTTATGGTGGTAAGTCACATCACTGAATAAAGCAAGCCGTTATTTACTAGGCATACCTTGAAACTAACTCCAGCGTTATTTTCAAGGCATACCTACTTGTGTGTACATTGATCGCCATTGGCTACCCCAGCCCCTTTTCGCCTGATTAGTCAAGCAAACCGTTATTTACAAGGCATACCTTGAAACTAACTCCAGGTTTCAGATTTATATTTTTCCAACTTTGATATAAAATCGGAATAGCATGCATAAACGTCACCTACCTTAATACTGAAATAGCTTCTGATTGGTCAATGAAACATGCCTTGAAAATAACGCTGGCGTTAGTTCCAAGGCATACTTTGAAAATAACCACTTCGTTTATCGCTGAATAAAACATGGTGGAGCTAAATTTACTCTTAAAAGGTTTACCAGGGTCATCTCAAACGGTAAAAGGTAAAATGCATGCACATTTACATTGGGTTTTGAAACACTGCTGGCGGAAACTTATTGCTTTGCCCAAGGGCCCATAATGATGTTAAAACGGTCCTGTTGTCAGGGGTAAAGAAGACCAAATGGTCTGAGAACCCCTTTTCTAATTCAAGTATCATACGTTGTTCTTTTAAGAGCAGTCTTTTTCTTCTTCTTTGAAACTTTGGCTAGAATAACATAACAAATGGCGGCCAAGATTAGAAAGTGAGAAAAATAGCAACTTGTTTATATTTCCTGATGCCATCAGTATCAATACATCATGGTTTTATGAATGGAAAGGCCCTGGAATCGAAAGACACATTGTTGTCGCACCTTGTGTTGTGTTCAGGAGACACGGCTCAGCTCTTTCTATTCATGAACAAAGGAAAGATGAATCTGGGTGTTTTCCAGCCGTTTTTTGTTGCTGTGATAGTTAGGTTCTAGTTGGACTCGAACCAGTTTCCATCTTTACAAGAGTCAACGTTTCTTGACATTCCGGTTTGTCAGCGATTGAGTGCACGCGACCATGGAATCAACCTGGGAATGCAACAGTCAGGGGACATCCGCAAACTACGTACTCATGAATTTAGCGAGTTCTACCCCCACCCCCCCCCCTACACATACACACACCGCACCCCACACACATGCACACCTTCTGCGTTTTTCATACGCTTGTTCCCAAGTGTTAGAGAAATTGCACAGTTTAGTGCTATGGAAATGTATTTTTCTAGACGATGTAGTTAAGGGACCGTAGTGTAATTACAAAGACATAATATAGAGAAAATACTGAGTTGTATCCAGTGCTCGGCTATAGTTTATTGTATAAAATACCACGGTCCCCTAATGTCAACTTTTTCTTTCTGTAGTAATATAGGATTATAATGTATTATTTTTTCACGGAAAGTGGAAAGAACCAGGACTCATAATTAAACCATAATCTTACAAGTAAAAAACTAAAATTTGAGGTCATGCAATATTTCAAACTAATTTTGCTCTTGCCCTACCGTACAAGGCACGCTGCGCCGTACTCTTCCCTAGCGGCAAACTGTACAACACAGCCGGCGTTGTGATGTTGTAAAGGTATTCCTTGACCACTCATGGAAAATTTTAACATCCTGTGACGTGGAACCTTAAAATTGGAATTGTTGGTAAAGTTTCTTTTATCCTAGAGTGTCAGCTGTACCACGTGTGCAATAAGTGTATAGTTTGGACATCTGTTGTATAGTGACGCGATCTTTGTTTACCAATGCGGAGTACAGTATGGCGTATAGGTAGAATGCGCATGACGTCACAGAATGGTTTCGTTTTGGTTTTCCGCCATGTTGTTTGGCCAGTGGAGTCGATTCAAGTGAGTGCGAGGCGTGACGAATTCCACTTGGATATTAAAACTGTTACTATCATAGCGAAATGCATCGTTGTTGGTTGCAGCAACAAGGGTGGAAAGGGTGGCTGTAAGATGTTCAGATTCCCTAGCGTCCGTGTTAAGGAGGGAAAGGAAGTGAAAGAATTAACGGAACGTCGACGTCGTCTGTGGTGGAAGGCAGTGAACAGAAAGGGAATTGACTCCAAAACTCTGAAGCCGCACCATTTTGTTTGTGCCGAGCACTTCGTCTCAGGTAATCATCATTTTACATCTTAATTGAATAATGTGATAAAACTAAGCCTGTTATTTTCGTCGCAGGAGAGCTAGATCTAGATCTCCATAGGCTACATGTATTGCACGATATTGCAGGCCAGATAGATCTAGCCTAGGGCTCTAGAGCAATATACTATATCCGAGTGAAGGTAGGTGTCTGACAGAATTAACGGTTAGGACCAGGCAGTTCGGTAGTAGGTTTTGGAACTGGGTTAGTTGTGAATTTCTTTCAAGTTGAAATATTAAGAACATCCTACTTGTTAGTGTGTTTTCTGGAGGTAAGCAGATTCAGTAAATTCCTTCTGAACTGCAGTGATCAAGATCCCAGATCTAGTAGGCCTGATTTCATCCATTTTAAACAAGTTCAACATGTTGTCCTTTCAGATTACTGCTGCTTAATGATACAGTGTAATTTAATTTGATAAAATTTTATGTTAAAATGACAAGGCAAAACTGAGCTGCCACAGATAGGTTGGGGGAATTCCCCCATTATTGTAGGTGATACAAGTGCACACTAGATAGGCCACAATGTCTGGAAATGTGACCGCCGGAAAGTCTTTCTGGGTCCAGCTGGTGTCAGGGATGCTATAAGGATCGAGTCCTTTTACTTTTGCAATTTTTTCTTCGTACCTGGCCCGAGTGACTGGGTCCAAATGGCTTACTTTAGCGTATTCTACACTGCAGTCCTCCATTGTTGTGGACAGGTCTAGCCAAACAACATGGCGGACCCGGAAGTAAAGTGAAATATGCGCATTCTACCTATAACAACAAGAAGTGCTACGTCGAGAAGTGGATCGGATGCTGGCCCGTAGGGAAAGAGTTAAAAGATACTTTTCGAGAAAACTGATGTTGATCCGCTCACCCTAGAAAAGAAGACACCCAACAGAATAGTGAATGTCCAAAATTAGAACATGACGTTCCAAAATGTGACGTAACACTTCTCATGGACTAAATGTCTGTTTCATAAAAATTATTCTGTTCATGACAGACAAGAAAATAAAAATTAATTACCATGAAGTTAACAACAAAAAAAAAACACTAAAAAAAAAGTAAATTTCAATATCATCACGCTCTTGACTGTTGGCGGGGTCTCTGTACCATAATTATCTAGTATGCGGGATGTGTGCCGTATGTGCGTGAGTCCATGGTTCCGATCGTGTTCGTGTGTAGTTGTGTTTGTATGCATGAGGGGATTATGGTTTTGTTTTTCTCCCTGTAAAGCGCCTTGAGTCGTCAGGAAAAACGGGCTATATAAATAAATATACTTTATTATCCTTATCATTATTATTATTATTATCATCATCATTATTATTATTATTATTATTATTATTATATTTTTTCATTCATTGCCATTATGGAAAGACCCCCTGTACCCTTTTTCTTATGCTGGGGCAAACCTCCTCTGCCCCCCCCCCCCCCATCCCCAACCCAGAGCGTACGTACTTGACGAATGACCCCATTAAGTACAATCCATTTTGGTAAGTCTTTCCTGTAAAAACCCACATCCTATGTATTTAAGTGGCTTTGAGAGGATATCTTTCAGTTTTCGTAAAAGGACTTGATTTGGATGATACAATCATAATATTTTATGTATCTTTAACTGTAGGACAAAAATGGGGATTATTGGCACCGGCTGTATGTATGGGGTGTCAATGCCGGAAGACATTTAAGTTAACTGTCCTTTCAGCCACATCAAAACAAAGATGTTGTCCCCCCACCCACAACCATCTACTTATCATCGCTACGCCCCTGGCCCCCCACTAAAAGGTCCACGAAACTGAACCGATTATTAAAATAAACCTTAAGACCCTAATTCTGAGCCGTGCACGAGTATCCAATACGACTTCTCTCTCTGTCCACCCTCACCCTCCCCATCCCACCCCTGCACCGTCTATGTGGTTTTGCTATGCCCCTGGACCCTACTAAAAGGTTTAGGAATATGACTCGATCATTGTATAATCCGTACGGCTCTAATTCTAAGCCCTGCCCGAATATGCAAAAATAATTAATTTCTCTTTCTGCCCCCCCCCATCCTTCCCCCCCCCCGCCCCACACAGAACCATCTACTTCGCATTGCTACGCCCCCGACCCCTCCCACACACACACACTAAAAAAAAACCACGAATCTGGCTGGATTATTGTACAGCTCGCAAGACCTTAATTTTGAGCCATGCACGAAACATCAAAGAATATGACGTCGGTTCAGTGCAAGAAATGAATTTCTCCTTATTCGTGACAATGGAAATAATCACTTTTTTTTGCGTTGAACCGACACTGAATTCTCTTTCTGTACCCTCCCCCTCCCCCCCCCCCCACCCCAGTTCCTTTGACCACTCTGGGAATTTTCCCTCCCTGTCCTTTTTGCCATGTAATAATGGCGGGTTCTATTCAGAAAAGATCACGTCACAAAAACACCGATTGTGTAAC
>OZ007582.1:21758223-22035723 GCA_963931925.1 Onchidella celtica
ATGCTCGGAGAGTATCAAAGTTTCTTTTTCTTGGTGAATAGAAAAAAAAATAGCACTGGATAAAGGAGAATGGTAGAATTGTCAGCAATGTCCGCCCGCTGAGCCACGTGACAGGTGGCTGGTGACTTCCTTCAAAAATATTAGAATACAATAAGATAAGACACTCCCCTCTTCGCACCTCTAAAAAAAAAAAGCGTGCAAACAGTTGGCACGCTGATCGGGGGCGGGACCCATGGTGCATTGCATGAAGAGAATGCTGGATATAATAATAAATTAATTATGCTGATTTGTTACAGTGCTACTTGGACTAAAAAATAAAAAAAGTAGACAGTTTTCCCACAGCGATTGAAGTTATAATTACAAAATAAGTGATTTCAATTTAGGCCTACAGCAAAAAAAAGGTGAACAGTGAACAAAATTCAATATTTTCCCTACTTGGCTTTGGAAAATACTGCATTGCATGACTTCCGCGCATTCGCCGCTAGGTGGCGATACGAACTCTGAACACGTTAAACGAGCTAGCCGTCTCATCTTATACTATCTTCCTATCGGGATTTTACTTGAATTGTCCGTTTGTGAACGATTTTATCAAAAGCGCCTCCAATTATTGGGGTTTTCAGTAGTTTCTCAAATGTTTATACCACTGTCTTCAGAAGGTAGGCTACGAGAAGTAGAAACCCCTAAGGCCAATATGTTCATAATCACCCAAAGAAACTAGAATTAGTTTTATATAATATATATCTATTTATTACTTATTTGGACCGATGACAGGCTGTTCAGAAGTGTTTCAGAGAGAGAGAGAGAGAGAGAGAGAGAGAGAGAGAGCAAGCAAAACAGCAAGAAGTTCACTAAACTTTATTTAGCCTGTCACGTCTTGCTGTTCATTACAAGTCATGCACACAATAATGCGCACCAAAGGAAAGCGAATCAGAAATGGTTGAGAGAAGATAGGGATGCCCCCCATCCCCCACCGCCCCGCCCCCTCACAGTATGTTATTGATGAAAAAGAAATAGTGGAGCATGGAAGAATGAAGGAATAGGGAAAAGAGATGGAGAAGGGGAAGGGGAGTGGAGGGGAATGGTGGGAAGCATCGCTGGATATACCTCTGGTAGTGCACAATAGTATCTTCGTACCGAACAAAACTCAGAAGAACACTGTAACCGAGCCACTCCGTACAATGAAGTCCATTTTTCTCGGCCACTGCGCAAACTCAAATCAGCGAGTCCGATCCTGGGGTGTAGCGGGGTCTCAGAATTGATTAAACAAATGTTTGCCTCCCCGGGGACCCCGGCCGGGTAATAAATGGTAACCTTATTCCTCTCAAACAGCCGCAAGTCTACCAATCCGTTAGTGTATCATGCGGGTTTGTCTCTCACGGCAGTGTCGAACGTGCTTAGCGGAACACAAGTTTGCTTGCTTGCGGGGGTTTTCTTTGCGAGCAAATATCAACGCACGCTCTTTATCCGTGCCATTCGGTTAGCTTCGATGTCGTTCTGTTAACAAGCTCAGCCATTTTAGAACTACATGCATTCATGTTCCGTCTGAAGATCGATCCTAACTTCTGTTGAATTCTTCCTGTCTTCCTCAAACTGTGCTTTTGACTTGCGTGATCTTAAGCCATTCTTCAGTCAGAATCAAAATCGGGCACTCCTTTTCCTGGTAAGCAAATTGTCAGCCTATGGCCGATTTAGTGCGATTGGAAATTCCAGTTTACTCGGGAAGAACTGAACACTTTGCACTCTGCCCACGGTTTCTCTCTCAAGTCCTGTTGCATGACGTGCTGTAATGCATTATATTTATAATTGTTTACCTCCGGTACAGACACTTGAACTTACATGAAAAAATGGCATAATCCTGACTTTTGCATCATAGAAAGGATATCTATCTATCTATCTATCTATCTATCTATCTATCTATCTATCTATCTATCTATCTATCTATCTATCTATCTATCTATCTATCTATCTATCTAACTATCTACCTATCTATCCATCTATCTATCTATCTATCCATCTATCTATCTATCTGTCTGTCTGTCTGTCTGCCTGCCTCTCTATCTGTCTGTCTGTCTGTCTGTCTATGTATCTATCTATCAATGTATCTATGTATCTATCTATCTATCTATCTATCTGTCTATCTATCTATCTATCTATCTATCTATCTATCTATCTATCTATCTATCTATCTGTCGACTGTCTGTTTATTTGCCCGTCTGTCTGTCTGTTTGTCTGCTCTCTACAGATCTGTTCACGTCCACGAAATGCAAAAACATCTGTTTATTTGCCCGTCTGTCTGTCTGTTTGTCTGCTCTCTACAGATCTGTTCACGTCCACGAAATGCAAAAACGATCTTCTGTATCTTGTTGTCTGCTTTAGTATTTGCACCTATACCAGAAACCACTCCACTTCCACTCCCTCAACCCCAACCTCCCCCCCCCCGCCCCCCCCCACCCACCCCCCCCCCCACACACACACACACACCAGGCAGGCCCCCAGGGCGGAAGTTTTACACCATTAACAACACCCCCAAGACTACAAGAAAGTATTTCATGTCTCCCAGCTCTAGTGACCATGAACTTGTCAACCTTTCCTGAAACTATTTTGCCCTATCACTTTCTGAAAATACCCCTGTGACGATTGGTTGTAAATTGACTCTCCCTGAGCCAATGAGGCATCCGCACTCCCTTCACTGCTGAGCGCTGCTCTAAATTAGCTTCATTACCAACACTGATGCCCAGGGAATCTGCAGCCTGCAATAATACTGAAATAATTGTCGTTTTCAAGTGTCGGACGCCCGGGTAATGAAGAGCCAGGAAAACAAGTCTCAAAGGATCTGAACTTGTATAGCCGTGTCATTTAGTTACAGCTGTGAGGAATTTTGAGATCCTGTTTATGGTCATGTCAGTCAGTTCAAATCTATAAATGAAAATCTCCCTCCCACATTTTGAACTCTGCAGTCAGAATTGTGTCAAGTGATATTTGAAAAGATAAACTGGAATCATTACTACAAATAAAAACACACGCAATTTTTAACGGGACCTACCGTCGCTCTCGCAGGTCGGATTTGCGTGAAATCTTGACGGTGCCACTCTTTTGACTTGCCGACGGTTCTTTTTTACGATTGAGACTTAAAATCGCGGAGATTTGTTTTCCCTTAGTTTGCTTTGTGTCGCTGATTTTGCCCCCATTTTTTATTTTTGGGTTGTTTTTTTTGTTCACGAATGTAATGAGCCCAAGGTGTGATCAGCTCCTGCCAGTATCATTAAAAAAATTTCTAAGTGGTTTTGCCTACAGCACCCACTCCGCTCCGGTATTTTCACAGAAAATGAAGTATAAAAAAGTGAAACACTCTTTGCCTCTGTATGCTTGTCCACAGCATCCGCTATTTTTTTTTTTTACGGAAAATGACGAACGAAGGGGTAACACACTCTTTGTCTCTGAATATTTGTCCACAGTATCCGCTCCGCTCCGCCCAGCTCCGCTACTCACCGCTATGGAGACAAAGAGAGTTTTTCATGCTTCATTTTCAGTAAAACTAGCTGAGCAGATGCTGTGGACAACACCACTGAATGTGTTAAATAAAGAAATCTACCTTAATAAATCTATCCATCATTATTACCCGCTGCATCTTATAGATGACCTGACCCAACACAGCAATTTAGAAATCTGATACCAACTAAATTTTTAAGCTGATTCTATTTGGTATTTTATTGTTGGTAGGAAAGGCGATTATAATAGTAATTCCATGAAAATGCCGCAGACTACTGATGAAACGAAGCTGACAATTACACTCACTGCTGTCACATACAAATAAACACAACTATATAAAATATAGATAAGTGACTTTTTTCTGACTTCACAAAGGGGAAAAACTCACATTCCAAAGAACAAAAAACAAAAAGTCTTTATGTGAGTTTTCCGATGATTAATTTTCATATTGTTTGTGTTGCAGTTTCAAATAACTAGCTATGGAAAACAAGGAGGTGTTGTTACTGTTGTAATTATTTTTATTGTTGCTGTTCTTGTAAAGTCCATTCTTAGAAACGGCCGTTGTTGATGCTTCACCGTCGTTTTTGTATAATCTGTATTACGGGATGTTGTTGTCGAATGAATTGCGCTGGTCGACTATTATTGTACATGAAAAATATTCCCTGAAAATAAAAATTTTTTTTTTTTTTTAAACAGCGTAATTTTAGGTAAATATGAAAACATTTATGAAATATTATATCCTTTATTTGGTCTGCGCCATCAAACAATGTCAATTTTGGCCGTACAGTAAAACAACAGGAGGTAATTCACAGCTAGAGTAGATGTTTACATCTAGTTACCGCCCGTCGTTTTGGCTTTTCATGCATTATATTTAAAACAGCTGGCGGCAAACGGATCAAAAATGAATATTAACAGGATTTAAACTGTCTATTTCTTTGATGTTTGTAACTATTTATATGTTGTTTTTTGCCAATCGTATTATGCTCGCTGCGCATTATACCAAGGGTTAGCAACCAAATGCGCATGATAAAAGAATTATGTCTGTCTCTGTGGGGTTTGCAAATATCCAATCGGAGGAATACCCACAAAAAGGTAGCTCTGGCTGCGACAAACATTAGTACGTCTATGGTTCTATTAGATTTGTCTACATATAATAATAATAAGTGTGTTTCCACTGCCTTCATTGGTATGAAATACATTCAGATGAGCTGACAAAATATTATTTTTTGAAGAAAAAAAACAACGGAGAAACTCTGTGGCCTTGCAGCAAAGTCAAAGTACAAACAAACACACACACACACACACACACACACACACACACAAAACTGTGTATGTAGCAAAGCTTTGGTGTAAAAAAAAAAAACACAGCTATGATACAATAAAATGCACAACAAAAAAAAAAAGGAAGATAAATCAAACTTTCGGTCTACGGACCTTTTTCAGGACAAAAAAAAAGTAACATGATAGAAAAATAAACTAAGGAAAAAAAAATGAAGAAATAAAAACAGAATCGTAAAATCTTTAACAAATGCGGGTATTCAACCGAGAATCCAAGTTTCGGACACTTAGCCATTAAACACCCGCCTTGCTTTTGTGCATAGTCAAAAAATGTCTCCCAGAGGAAAGCTATCAGTCATCTCTGTCACAGGATATTATTGTCTCATTGCGACAGCGAGAAACCTTATCTAAAAATGCACTCGGTGTCCCAGTTCTTTGAGACAGTATTATCTTTCATCACCCATTTCTGTGTCAGGGAATCTCCTTATACTAGCAAAAAATTATATCTAAAAATATGGGATGTCCTCATTTTATTTTTTATACATATTTTTTTTTTCACCATGAATCCTAGTTGCCTTTTATTAGCTTCGTCATAGGTGTCCCAAAATACCTGTCCTCCTAAGAAATGTCCAGTTCAGGAGTTCTCAAGATGGAGGAATTTGTAGCCAGGTGGGGAAGGGTGGATAGCTAGCTAGCTACAGAGAGAGACAGACAGACAGAGAAACAGACAAGCACGGGGAGGGTGAATGGACGGACGGACGGACGGACATACAGACAGATAAATAGCGAGATAGATAGATAGATATCTAGATAGATAGATAGATATCTAGATAGATAGATCGCTAGATAAATAAATAGATAGATAGATAGATAGATAGATAGATAGATAGATAGATAGATAGATAGATAGATAGATAGATAGATAGATAGATAGATAGATAGATAGATAGATAGATAGACAGACAGATAGATAGATAGATAGATAGATAGATAGATAGATAGATAGATAGATAGATAGATAGATAGATAGATAGATAGATAGATAGATAGATAGATAGATAGATAGATAGATAGATAGATAGATAGATAGATAGATAGTCAAAAGGATAATGTAATACAGTGGAACTTGAGGAACTCAAATTACTGAACAAAACATGGTGTTAGAAATTTTCATTCAAAAAGTTGTCACAAACAAACGAGACGAAAAAGGTTGTGAACCTCTGGTCGAGTCCGTGTTTTCATTGCTTTGTGTATTGGCGTCCAAGTGCACTGCATTGCGCCACAGGCCAAGGGAATCTGTTGTAATACTTTGTTTGGCCTGTCAGTGATGTTGTGTAAGAGTTTTGGCCAGAGTTGTGTTGTAACAGGTTGTGTAAATTTCCGCTGGAATTTCTCAAGTTCCACTGTATTACAGTCTCCGTTTTATTTATCTATCTATCTATCTATCTATCTATCTATCTATCTATCTATCTATCTATCTATCTATCTATCTATCTATCTATCTATCTATCTATCTATCTGTCTGTCTGTCTGTCTGTCTATCTGTCTATCTGTGTGCCTGCCTGCCTGCCTGCCTGCCTGTCTGTCTGTCTGTCTGTCTGTCTGTTAATCAATCTATCTATCCAGCTATCTGTCTGTCGGTCTGTCTGTTTGTTTGTCTGTCTGTCTGTATGTGTGCTTTTCTATCTGTCTATCCGCCTACTTATCAGTGTCATTCTGTATTTAAGTTTGTTTTTCTACCTTGCTTTTGTCCCGTTTTTTCTGCTTTTCTGATCTTTTTCCTTATGAGAATATTATTCCTTGTGTCATTTTTCTTGTCTCTTCCACCATATCCACGCCCCTGGCGTTCATATCTTTAATACTTTCTTCTTCTCTGTAACCTCCTTTTTATTTTTTTCTCTCTCCACTCTAGTAGTTCACGAATCAGCCCTCACCCCCGTCTCCTCCTCTCCACGAAAAATATCGTTTTCACTTCACTTCTGTTAGATCTTTGTACGGGTGCCCGCCCTGTCACTGTCACTGACGTTAGAGATCTTCATTTTCAGATGTGTTTTTACCCATGTCATCATGGATACACCTTTCCCTTCAACTAATGTTCTTTTCCTTCTTTCCCAATTATTGTGGCTCATTTCCATTATCAATTGCATGGTGTTATTTCTACATTTCTCTTATCCATCAGGAAACCGCTTAAGTGCAACAGAGCTCATTTTACAGGAGAGAAGGAAAAAAAAACTGTCTTGCTGTATATGGCGTCCTTAGGTTTTGTTTGTTCCAATTCCACTTTTTGCACAACTGAGTAATTCGACGTTAAACGTTTGCGACTTCAGTATTATGACAAGGAGCTAGAATTAATCGGAGCTAGAATTAATCGGAGCTGTGAAACAACTTGATAAGTGCCACAACACATTTTAAACAATTATCAATATGCGCATTTGTACTATTTCTTCTACCCATACTAAAAGATATCTAGTTTATCACCAATTGGAGATAGAACAAACAAGAATTAAGGTCGTGATTTATGGATTTCGTATCTTGAATACATTTTGAGCTATTTAAGTAAACATTTGAAATACTGTTCTTCCACTTAAGCCATACAATAATAAGATTCATTCCTAAAGTTCCTAGAATATTTGGGGGGGAAATTGTCATGTGCAATCGAGCGAGTATACTTTGGCGATTTCACGAAGATGACAGAGCTAGTGATGTATTTTTCTTCCCCCCCCCCCCGCCCCCTTTTTTTGGGGTCATATTTTCCTGTCCTCTTTCTCCTCCCTTCCTACTGGCTCCCACCCAGCTTCACCTACCCCATTTCCGACACACGAAACACCAGCAACATCTCACAAACGTGCAATCTCACCCCGTCCTCCCACCACCACCCCGATCTCCACTCAGATGGCAGCTTCCACCCCTATAATTTCCCCCCCCCCCAAGTGATTGATGAAATGGTTCAACCCTTGGAGCCCCTACCCCCTTCTCCTCCACCTCACCCCCGCCCCGCCCTGCCCCCTGGCTTAGCTCGGGCTGCCCGAGCTAAATGACTAAGCTGTGTACGGCATAACTATACATTTGGAGGCCCATGTAAAACTTGTAGCTCAGAGACATCAGCGGTTACGCACCTCTGTGGAATTGACCCTTCTTAGGGTAGCCACACACAGGCCACCGAATTCGGTCACCGAGCCACTAGGCGCTTTAGGTGAGAAGAATTGCACTGTATAAACGGACCGAATCTAGGTGGGCTCTATGTGCAGTTGTTGAAATTATATATAGTGCAATTCTTCTCACCTAAAGCGCCTAGTGGCTCGGTGACCGAATTCGTTGGCCTTTGTGTGGCTACCCTTAGGCGTACGGGTGGCCTTGGAAGAGAAGTAACGTGTAGTGTTTAATTTATGCATTTTTGTAGCTGATAATTATGGGCGAGGAAACTGTGGCCCTTCTAATCAAATTAGCATTTAAAGCGGAGTTTGGATTAGAGTTTGGAGTAGGCACATGGATTCCATAACGGTCATATTGTCCTAGGGAAACGCAAGACGATAGACCGAATATAACAGATCGATATGGCAGGAGGAGACCCCCCCTAGAAGTGCCCACCAACCACCCGAGGTATTTAAGGCGGATTGAAAATAATCCTTGTGTCGGGACTATTTGTGAGTGTGCATGAGAAAACCCACAATATGTCTCAAACATGACATTTTGAGTTCTGTACACATAGTAAAAGGTAAGACATTTCTGATAAATTGAAGTCAGTGACCCCCCTAAAACAAGATTTTGAGAAAACGGCATTTAATCCTAAAAGTGGCAATAGTAATTGACCAAGTGATAATATTGGAGTGATTGCTGTTAGGAGACCGTAGTCTAATAACCAAGCCGTTATAGAGATCATACTGAGTAGTGTTCACTGCTCATCTACAGTTTACCCTGTAACATGCCACGGTCCCCTAAGCAACAGCTAAGGTGGAAGTTTGTGTCGGACCCATATTTTCACTTCAAAGCCGTTTTTCTCAAAATCAGCTCTTTCGACATATTGTGGGTTTTCTCATGCACACTCACATTTACTGACTCACCGATTGTCTCCCTGAAGTCGTGCACGTTTTGTACAGCATGGACGTGTTTTGTAAGTGCATAAGAGAGAGATAGAAAGAGGGAGAGGGAGAAAGAGACGGAGGAGCGGGGAGAATGAAAGACTGGCAGAGACAGAGAGACTGACAGGACGGGCAGAAAGAGACAGAGCAACACACCAACACAGACATGAGAGAGACGGGCACAGAAAGACAAACTGGCAGAGACAGACAGACAGTCAGACAGAAAGTCAGAATTGTTACCATTTCATTCTAAAGCCCTTTTGGTCCACTTTGTGTAGATAGCCGCTATCTAACTGTACTCTTATTATTATAATTACAAGCTGCACACGTTTTATACTTAGTTCAACAATCATTGTTTCGTGCGCTGCACAGCACACACTGACACGGGCTGCTTGAGCCCAACTCTAAATCTAGATCTAGGTCACGTTAATAAAGGACCTTAGATTCAATACAAATACTAATTAACTTATTTTCACACTATGGGCCCTTACAAAATACATGGATGTGATGTTTAAAGCCGATTTTCGACCAGCAATGTGTGAAGAAAGCTTTAGGAAAGGCGAAGAACGAAGACGGGGTTAAGTAGGCACCGAGTGAAAGTTTCGATCACACTTTCTGATTCTGCCGGTACTCGTCAAAAAATCGTCTCTGATTTTTGGCGGCTCAAATTTTTTAAATATAAATAATGGTAAAGACTGATTTTTTGTTCAAAATGAATGGTGCACGTAACTCTTCGTCAAAAATTGATGCAGTACACCAAGTTTCATAATTTTTGATGGCGTATTCGCGAAGTCTTAGCTGCTTACAGGTTCACCCTCTAGCCCAATTATAGTAAGATTAACTAGATGACGTACTGGGCATTGCCCGGTATAAAACTGTGCTCTCTCCCGCTCTCGCCTTCTCTCTCTCTTTTTATCTCAATCTCTCTCTTTATCTCTCTCTCTCTCTATCTCTCTCTCTCTCTCTCTCTCTCTCTCTCTCTCTCTCTTTCTCTCTCTCTCTCTCTCTCTCTCTCTCTCTCTCTCTCTCTCTCTCTTCCTAATAGGTAGAATGCGCATGACATCACAGAGTGTTTTGGTTTTGTTCTTCCGCCAAACAAATTGGCGAGTGGATCAGCTGATGAGTGTAACTTCGAGATATGTCTAAGCGGTTAAAATGCCTGCTGGTTGCATTGCAGTTGACTGTTATGACAGGGGTGGAAAGGATGGATCCAAGCTGGTCAGATTCCCGGACCTACCATCCGTGTAAACACTGGAAAGGTAGTGAAAGAATTGACCGAACGTCTCCTATGTGCGTATACACACGTGTCATTGTTTATTGTAGTGAACTTTTTTTAAACTCGCCGCCGATTGGTTCGCGACGTCTTAAGTGCTCACAGTGCAAATCGGCTAACGAATCAAAATCAATGCCACCATCGACATGGTGAGGCGTGGGTCCGGACAGACAAGATGGCGGATATGCTCATTCTACCTATAATCTACAGTCTTGCTACACAACTCATGCGCGCACACTACGCACCAAATTGAACGCTTGATAATAATATATGGTGACCTTTCATGACATTTACGATACGGAAGTGTCTATCCGCACAACATGTTTACCAAAAGCGCGACTGGTGAAGGTTTGCTGAAACAAAAATTGGTATGGTGTTCACGAATTTAAAGTGACAACACATGGAATAGTCAGATGGACCTGGGGGCGTGAGGGTCTAGTCAGTTTGTATCAATGGGCGGTAGTCAGATTGACTAATCAGGCGAAAAGTGGTTGGGGTAGCCATTGGTGATCGACGAACACTCAAGTGTATTATTAGCTCAGATCACGCAATCTCCCAGCAGAAGTCGGATTGTTTTGCTACTAAGCCGATTCATATTTTTAAAAACTATGCAAACTAACAAGGTCAGTAATCTAGTATTCCGGTGTGTGTTCTACGTCATCGAATTGTATGCGTTGTAGAGATATGCGATTCCTTACGATACTGTTACTGAATGGCGCCAAGCTGGAGAATGAAAATTAGAACATTGCCAGAAAGGTGAAACAACGCATTTTCTATAAATTCGAATACAAAACCAGTTTAAAAAATCCAAATTTCAGTGCACCCCACAGACTAATAAATTAACCAGACTGGAAACACGAGCTTCGGGCTGTGTCGTTTTTTACGGAATTTCCCAAGCGACGACTGTATAACCAACATGGCCGCCGCTCGGGAAATTCCTATTCTAGTTCTATCTGCAGTAGAAATTTCTTTTCATTTGTCAAGATTGGTTGTACATGTATTAATTTCTTGGTGCGGAACCAAACTTCCGCGTTCAGTAGGCGCGTCAAAATAGTGTCATTCAAAATTGTAGCTATGCTGAAGCGTCGGTCGCTACGGGGTCATCATTCTAATATTCCATGCAACAAAACAACTCCATGGAGTTCCTATAGTGTCGCGCGAGACAACCTAATCTATTGAATTACTCGCTATTTCCCTTCAAAGACACGGTAGCCGAGAGACAAAGAGCTCGCCTCTCATGCCGAAGGTACCGGGTTCGATTCCCCGTAGGTACAAGCATATTGGAATTTTGGGATGTCTCTCATAATTATACTCCTGTCCCTCATCCTCCCGAGCACCTAGTCTTCTCGGATAGTGACATAAAAATTCGGAGGGCCCGTGTGCACGTTGTGCAGGTTAAAGATAGTTTGGCAGTTGAAAATCCCGGCAAAATAAAAAAAACAACAACAACAACATCAAAGTAATCCCTATCAACTCCCCCCCCCCCCCCCCACACACACACTAACAAAATTTTTTTTAAAAATCACCGACCGCCCTGCACTGTGGCGACAACGTCTCTACGCCAGTTGTAACTGGGCTGCAATGACACAAAAGCAAATTTGCCAATAATGGGATTAAAGAAGTATACAAATACAAAAACGATCATTCCCACTAACTCGATGATTTTCTGTATAGCTATGCCTATATTTTAGAGGGATGACATGTCAAATTCAGAAATTGTCTCAATTTTTCGACAAAAAACAACAACAAAAAGACAAAACAAAACATACAAAAACAAAACAACAAATTCCAAACCAGAGTGTCGCAGAGATATAAAATTTCTGGAACGAACTCCGAAGTAACTAGGGATGCAAAATTGTTTGAAAACCTCTCTTTTCACAGGAGATTAAAAATATTGATGGTCTAATTTTGTCACGTGATTTCTCATGTTTGCGCGCGTGTGTGTGTGGGTGTGTGCGTGTGTTTGTGTGTGTGTGTGTGTGTGTTCATGTGTTTGTCTCCGCTTACGTTAAATCATTATGCAAGATATTTCTGTTGTCAAATATTTGCATATGTCACTTAATCAAACACATTTTGACAAAGTAAACCCAGAAAAGATAATACTATACAGTGACATCTGCAGCACTTTACATGGAATCAAAATTTATAGTAAAAATTTCACAATAATTATCAGTTCGTACTCGTTTTGTCATTGTCTGTCTTTCTATTCGTCTCTCTGGGTTTGTCTCTCTCTTTTCTCTGTGTCTGTCTCAAGCTCATTTCTTTATCTTACTCACTCTCGCTTCTCTGTCTATTTCTCTGCTGTGTCCCCCTCCCTCTCTTTCTCTTCTCTGTCTCCGTGCCTGCCTCTCTCTCACCGTCCTTCGTTTTTTCTCTCTATCCCTCTCTGTCTGCCTCTCTTTCCCTTTCTTCCCTCTCTCGCTGTTTCTCTTCTCTGTCTCCGTGCCTGCCTCTCTCTCACCGTCCTTCGTTTTTTCTCTCTATCCCTCTCTGTCTGCCTCTCTTTCCCTTTCTTCCCTCTGTCGCTGTTTCTCTTCTCTGTCTTTCTCTCTCTCTTCTCTTCTTCTGTCCTTCTCTCTCTCTGTCCCGCTCTCTTTCTCATTGTTATTCCTCTGTTGGATTTCGAATGTGGAGAGGAGTGGAAAAGAGAAAAGGCGCGGGTTGGGGTAGTGGGGTGGGGGGGGGGGGCAGGTTACACAAAAATGTCAAGGACAAGCTATTCCCACGCCTTCCGCTGATTGGATAACGGTCTAACTGCTTCCCGGATTATATCAGTCCCCCTGTAGGTCTGGGAGTGTCTGTAATTACCACTTTATTTGACACATTCAAAATAACAGCGGTGCAGAGAAAAGAAGGCAAACGTTCAAGACATGTAATACATATTACAGTAATGTGTCTCTCTCCCTCATTTCCTGTAGCCAATTCAGACATCATATTTACGCAATTATAGATGTCAAAATGATATCTATCTATCTATCTATCTATCTATCTATCTATCTATCTATCTATCTATCTATCTATCTATCTATCTATCTATCTATCTAAGATACAAGATCGCAATGTTAGAAATAAATGAGTACTGATTTAAACAGAGATATAGAAATGTTACTGGGTGAATAGTCTATATCTGTGTGTGAGTATAGGTATTTGTGTGCATTTTGTGTGTTTGTGTGTGTGTGTGTATACACGTGTGTGTGTGTGTGTGTGTGTGTCGAGAGAGAGAGAAAGACAGAGAGATAGAGAGACAGAGACAGAGAGAGAGAGAAAGAGAGAGAGAAAGAGAGAGAAAGAGAGAGACAGAGAGACAGAGAGAGACAGAGAGACAGAGAGAGACAGAGAGAGAGAGAGAGAGAGAGAGAGAGAAAGAGAGAGAAAGAGAGAGACAGAGAGACAGAGACAGAGAGAGAGACAGAGAGACAGAGAGAGAGAGAGAGAAAGAGAGAGACAGAGAGGCAGAGAGAGAGAGAGAGAGAGAAAGAGAGAGAAAGAGAGAGACAGAGAGACAGAGAGAGAGAGAGAGAAAGAGAGGGAGAGAGAGAGAGAGAGAGAAAGAGAGAGAGAGACAGAGAGACAGAGAGAGAGAGAGAGAGAGAAAGAGAGAGACAGAGAGGGAGAGAGAGAGAGAGAGAGAGACAGAGAGACAGAGAGAGAGAGACAGAGAGGGAGAAAGAGAGAGACAGAGAGGGAGAAAGAGAGAGAGAGAAAGAGAGAGACAGAGAGAGACAGAGGGACAGAGAGAGAGAGAGAGAGAGAGAGAAAGAGAGAGACAGAGAGGGAGAGAGAGAGAGAGAGAGAGAGAGAAAAAGAGAGAGAGAGAGACAGAGAAAGAGAGAGAGAGAGACAGAGAGAGAGACAGAGAGAGAGAGAGAGAGAGAGAGAGAGAAAGAGAGAGAGAGAGAGAGAGGGAGAGAGAGGTAACACAGATAACCATAATGTGTTCATGTGTATCTACATGACGCCCTCTATTGAGATTGAAGCCTAGTTCAACTTTTGTAACAACACTGCCTCAGATCTTGTCTTTTGTGTTGCATATTATTATTTTATTGAAAAACCTTTGTCCAGACGAGCAACAGTCTAGGACGTCTTTGGAGAGCAGGGTAGGTCGGTAGTCTCTATCTGGATAGAGTGCATGAAAAACTTCTCTTTGTCGGGGAGCTTCACAACAGCACAACTGTGTTTTCTATTTCATTTCTAATCATATAATTGTAACGCTTCTATATAGTTTCTTAGTGGTCTGGACCACAACATCCGCGGCACTCCGCTATTTTACTGAAATTGACGTATGAAAAAATAAAACTCTCTTTACATACCCTTCTGCAGCATCCGTTTTGCTCCGCTTCTCACCGCTCTAGTGGCAAAGACTGTTTTACTTTTTCATAACGTCATTTTCCGCAAATAAGCGGAGCAGAGAGGATGCTGTGAACAAGGGCACTTAGTGGGGTTTTGTCATATACACTTTATTTCTTCATATTTTAACTTTGAATCAACAGGCACAGTTCTAGCTCCAACCCGGAAGTGATGACATCACATCGTCAACGAAAGTGAACAATGTTCTAGACAGAAAAGTCAGTGTCACACTAGAATGTGATTCATCTGTTGAGAAAGAAATGTATTATTTTACTCTTTGTATCATATTGTCTACCACGCTTTTACATAAGACCGAATGCTTTTTACCTACAAAGCTGGATTAAAAGGCACATCAAAACAAGTTCTTAATGGTAACTGCGGTCTATTCCAATAGATAGACGGATAAATAGACAGACCGCTAAAGAAATTAACTATACCGACAGACATATAGGTATTGAGAGACGCAGACAGACAGAGATAGATAGATAGATAGCTAGATAGATAGATAGCTAGATAGCTAGCTAGCTAGATAGATAGATAGATAGATAGATAGATAGATAGATAGATAGATAGATATAGATATAGATAGATAGATAGATAGATAGATAGATAGATAGATAGATAGATAGATAGATAGATAGAGACAGATAGATAGATAGATAGATAGATAGATAGATAGATAGATAGATAGATAGATAGATAGATAGATAGATAGATAGATAGATAGATAGATAGATAGATAGATAGATAGATAGATAGATAGATAGATAGATAGATAGATAGATAGATAGATAGATAGATAGATAGAAAGATAAATAGATTAGACAGACAGATATATAGATAGATAGATGAACAGAAAAAAAAATTAAACTTCGAAATCAAGAAGGATTTGAATGTAAATTTATTAACAAACCAGATAATTAATTGCACATCAGGAATGGAAATCGAGCTTGGAAAATACAGGGAGAGATTCAATAAATTTCTGTAAGAAATTGGCTAGGCAGAATCTCAGCATGCAGGATCAATATTATGTCGCGCTTGTGCTTATCGTATGCTCGATTAGTTCGCGCTAACGAAGAACTGTATTGGAGAAAATATGGATTGCTGTTTGTTTTAGAGGGAGAGAGGATGGTGAGGGAGATTTTCTTAGAGGTTATACACGTTTGATCCAGTGCTAGAGATGGATGATATATTGAACTGTAATCGAGACAGCATTATACATTGTAAGACCCAAATATTGTTTTTTATTAAGTAGTTTGACATTCAGGTATTTGTATTGTGAAGATTTTCGGAGAAACATGTAATGTCCAATTAATGTTCATCTGGCCATCTCTCTTTGGTATAGCAAGAAAGAAAAAAAATATGGTCTCACATTATCTATCTATCTATCTATCTATCTATCTATCTATCTATCTATCTATCTATCTATCTATCTATCTATCTATCTATCTATCTATCTATCTATCTATCTATCTATCTATCTATCTATCTGTCTATCTCTCTCTCTCTCTCTATCTATCTATCTATCTATCTATCTATCTATCTATCTATCTATCTATCTATCTATCTATCTATCTATCTATCTGTCTGTCTGTCTGTCTGTCTGTCTGTCTGTCTGTCTGTCTATCTATCTATCTATCTATCTATCTATCTATCTATCTATCTATCTATCTGTCTGTCTGTCTGTCTGTCTGTCTGTCTATCTATCTATCTATCTACCTACCTACAACCGTCCGTCTGTCTGTCCACTCATTCACCCATCCATCCATCCATCCATCCATGCATTCATCCATCTATCCATCCACCCATCTATTTCCCTGTCCGTCTGTCCATACGTCGCTCTGTGGTTCAGTCAGTCTATCACTATGAGTGTATTTTTCTTCTATCAACTATGCCTCTCTGTCTGTACATATCACATCAGACTTTCCGCTTATTTCCTGGCTATTTCTCAATCAAGAACATTCTGCAGTATTACATCAGAAATGTCTTTGATCAGAAATGCTTATTACTGATTTATTGTCTCTGTCACTCAACCGTCCTTGATACTTCTCTCCGTTCTTCCATCTCATACTCTCTGGGGTTTAATGTCGTGCTATGACAAAAGACGGTATGCGCAAAGAGATCATAAAACCGAAAAGAAGCATTCCGCGTGGCGGCTCGGCTGTTGTTAGCGGGGACGTAGTGTTTTACATGGAATTCCATAACTGAACAGTGCGTACAGCTCAGTATTTTCTCTCTTTAGCTTTGTAATTAACTACGCCCCCCTAACAACATCCCAGCGGCTCCGTATACTTTTGCGCACTTTCCATTCCATGATTACAAAAATTCGACGTCAAACGTTTAAGGCTTTGGTGGGATGATAAGGAGTTAGAATAAATCGGAAGTGTGAAACAGCTTGATAAGGCCACAACGAATTTTAAACAAGTGTCAGTGTGTGCATTTGAGTTACCTCTTCTACATAACATAGGATCTCCAGCTTTTCAGAAAACAGAGATAGAACAAATAAGTACTCAGTCGCGAAAAGCAACAATTTGACGAACAAAATTATAATTCAGATAAGAAATTTAATATAGGACACATTTCATTATAAAAAACAGTTAAACGTGAATTTGTTCTGAACTGGTATTTACAGTCTTTTCTCGTAACAGGGAAGTTTGTACCTGCAGAGATTCTGTTTTCTTGAAAGGTTATTGTCTATTTAGGACCAAATCTAGGTTAACAGTTATCATGTAATTGGTTTTGGAATTATTGCGCAATAGACCAAAGAGCAAGGCCAGAAACTTGAATATGTCAGACAATAAAATCGATGTAATTTCATCAAATGAGATGGTCTGATGGGCCTTCGAATCAAATATCCAAATCGTGTTCAATTATCGACTGTAATCACGTCATAAATCACTTCAGTATACCCGGGAAAATATTACAGAAAAGACAGATTTTATGTCTGATTTTTAAACAACGACAAAAAACCCACCCAACAAAAAATCACCAAACTGCATGTAATTTCTATAGACAGGCAGATAGACTGACAGACAAATGGGGAGACAAACATGTAGAGAGATAAATAAACAGACAGACAGATAGACATACAGACAGATAGATAGACAGATTTTTGCCCGGGCAAAATTGAAATTATTAGATTAAAATTTATCCATATCATCCCCCCCCCCCCCACCAGCAACAACAAAATGTATTATTCATTATTAAATATATCTTATTAGTAGTAAATATCCAAATGTTATTTGAATTGTGAGCTGTGAACTGCGCCTAACAGGCTGCTTTACAATTTGCTCTGAGAGAGAGGGAGGTAGAGAGAGAGAGTGAGCGAGACAGGGAGAGAGAAAGAAGCAGTGTAGTGTGTTGAGCGCTTCGCAGGCGCTCCCTTCTGCTCTGTGCTTGACATGTTGCTTCTGTAAAGCGCATAGAGCATTTTAAATGGATATGCGCTATATAAATGCCATCCATTATTATTATTATTATTAGATAGATAGATAGATAGATAGATAGATAGATAGATAGATAGATAGATAGATAGATAGATAGATAGATAGATACATACATACATACATACATACATACATACATACATACATACATACATACATACATACATACATACATACATACATACATAGATAGATACAGATAGATAGATAGATTAATGAAAGATAGGGCGATAGATAAAGAAAAGAGAATGAGAGAAAGAAACAAAAATGAGGAAGGATAGAAAGGAAGAAAAAAATCAGTACTGCATGGGAATTAACCCATGTATTTCCAAATGTCCAACTCCTAATGAACTGTTCTCTATTCGTTTGCTGAGTACATGCTGGACATCGATAAAAGCGCTCTTATTCAAAACCTTCCGACCTAAATCATTTGAAGTTATGAAAAAGGCGAAAATTGCTATTGTGATAGAATGGTATTACAAGTACGTACGTCCTCCAAGTTTTTTTTTTTTTTTTTTGCACTAGGAATACATATTTTAAAGCCTTTTGTGACTCCAGAGCAAGAGAGCTCCTCCCAAAAATGCGCATAACAACATCCTTAATTAATTAGTAATTAATTATATTTTCACATTTTCTTTTTGGTTTCCTCCTGTTTTTTGGTTGGAAGGGTAGAGATTCCTTAAGATTTAGGGTTGAGGATAAGGAAGGGGTTAGAGATAGTATGTATATGTACGCGTCCCTGGCGCAAACTGCTTGGGGTGCATAAGTACTTATAACAACATCCAATGTGATAAATTGAAATGTATAATATATCTATACTAGCTGAGGTCCCCGGCCCTGCCCGGGATAAATCGGTTTGAATATTGGTTTCAGTTCTGGGTGGTTATTATGGACCTGCTTCATCTGGCCTGTTACTATTTCTTTATTTTATTTTTGTTTGTTTGTTTTTGAATAAGTCTTACTGCTCTGCCTTCGTGAGTTGACACACTGCACATCCCGTACAACAGCATGATTTGCGCACGGGTTAGTGTGTTTGATAGTGAACACATCGCAGGAAGTGATAACGAAACCTTAAAATGGCGAACCATGACTGGAAATAGATCCAAATCATGGCGAAACAATAAATTCCAATAAAAAAAACTACACCGATTTGAGACTTCTATTAAAAACTGTGCACCCTTACATCCATTCTGATGCACCATATAAAATTTGAAGTCTGAGTGTTGAGTGGTTCAGAAGCCTTTTGCAACGAAAAATCTCAAGTCCACAAATATATATAGTACTAGATGTTGTAATAGTCCAAGAAACAACGGGAAGTTTATATGATGTATCTTTCCACCCATCTATTAGCCAACCATCTGATCATCCATCTATCTGTCGTTTATTCCATCCACCCATGTATCTATCCACCTATCTATCAAGCTGTCGATTATATCTATTTATTTTTTTCTGTGATACACGGGGCCAAAAGAGTAAATCCATCGACGGGAAAGGGATGGGGGTGGGGGTGGATGTTGGGGTGGGAGTCTAGAACATCACTGGAAGCATCCCCGGAGCTCCCAATCTATAGGTAAACACAGTACATCTGTATACATTTAAAACAAAAGAAAACAAAAAACTGAAACTAGTTTTAGGACAGATTTTAAAAAGCCGAAAAACAACAACAGCAACATCAGGACTCTCCAGAACAAATTCAAAGGACGTAAAGAGCAAATGCGTTATAATGAGATTTAGCAGGCTGTCTAATTAGCAAGCACGCTTTATTCAAAAGGGGACATGGTTGCTCGTTGGAAAATATGTATGAAATCCCAAGGCATGGCTCACGCTTTTCCCCTTCCCACTGAAAGCTTTTATGCCACAGTAATTATTCCCTGTAGACGCGATGATTAGAGCATAGGGTTGGGGTTGCCAAACCCGCTTAACGTAACTGCCCCATACGATAAACTTCAGATGTTCGAGAGCCACAAGATGTTAACAAAATTTATACACACATTTAATTGTTACACCCACATTTTGTTTAAAATATTTTCTCTAAATATAAAGAAATACGTGTATGCAACAATATTTACTCATGTGTGCAGTTTTTCAGTAATCACAAAGTATACATAGACTAAAAATACTAAATGTTTTCAAAATCTTGTCTCATGATTGTATTAACTACACTGAACGTATTAAATACGGTAATGAACTCCGGGAACACGTACGAAAATACAGAATGTATATTAACTGTGATGAAAAAAGAGCTCAGCCAAAATATTTCCAGGAGCCGTATATTGAAGATCAAACAGCCGCATGTGGCTCTCAAGCCGCAGTTCGGCCACCCCTGGCATAGGGTATAGAAAATATTGGGTAGAAGGAGTGACTGAGATTCAAGAACCACACCCCCCACTCAACAAAGACCCCACACCTCGCTTTGGGCCGACGCTTGAATCTTCCCTTGACGCTTCCCACCAACAGGGGCAGGACCTGCCCTAACCTAACCTAAACTAAAAATCTTTAAGAAAGTTGTGAGAAAAAAATCTCCTAATTAACTGACATTATGGCAACAGTATCAGAGTATAGGTTATTAAAAGTAGAAGATAAGAATATAATGTTTTGGACACATAGTTACGTTGCTCATTGTGTCATTCGAGGCTTTGCCAACTCAAGGTTTGAGCAGCCCGGCGTGAAAGGTTGGACGCAAAATCAGCAATCTGCATTCACCACTCCATCGTCTGCCTTGACGACCTCTGGGCTTTCCGTTTTTGTATTGTAGTCTAGATGCCCTTTGATATAGTATTTTTGGTGGCTCTCTGATGAGGTGTCCGAACCATTTCACTTGCTGTTTCTAATCGTCTGAGTACTGGTTTAATTAAAGCCTTTGTTTCCGCTCGTTTCCTCAATCCTCATGCCAGCATGAAACACACACTGCATTAATTTGTCAAATATTCAACTTGTTACAGTTCTGTTGCCAAGAAAAGGGTGCTCTGGCAAACAGAGAACATGAAACAAGATTACATAAACCTTCCAGGTTCTTTCCTTTCGTATTTCTGGTGCTACTTAGGCCCACTGTTTGGTACGACAAAGTCGGCCTAACTTTCTGGAAACGTGTGACGTTGGTGAGAGAATCGATGGGGATGACCCAGGTAATGCCAGACGTGCCCTATGTCGATAGCTGATTTACGAGCAGTTCCTCGAGACCTACTTTTCCATTTGTTTGCTCATTTCTTATTCAGTCTGTCTCTTCTCGAGACACCCGGAGCTTTTCTTAGAGATCTCATTTCTTCCAGTTCTCATTTTGCTATTGTGTATGTGTGTGCTTTTTTTTTCTTTTTATGAGGTCCAAATCTGACACTGTTTACAATACACAGAACTGGTAAAAATAAATAATAAAACTGAAAAAGATGTAATCAGACGGACTTCAAGGAAAATGGACTTAGCAACACGGCAAAAGAGAAACTAATTATAAGCGAAAAATGTCTAAATAAAGTTACAAAAATATCGCAATGTTAAAGTTAAGATTCATGACAGGGGCTCCACAGTAAAACCTTACCCCCTTCTACCCACCCGACATCCCGTTACACAGAAGTAGACGGGATTCCAAAATAGTACACTCCATCCCTATCTCATTCTTTTTCTTTCTCAACTCATATTTTGTTTAAAGGGGAGAGTGGTGGTTGTGGTCTTTTTGGGGACATTCTCCATACTCCGAATATCTGGAATTACCGTACCAAAAAACAGACAATCCGTGTCAGTCGGAAATAGAACGCTTGCTATCATTTTGACCCACTATCATTTTGACCCACTCTGTCTGCTAATGTCTGGCCCTCCCCGGGCAGGGGAAATGAGGGTGCTTGAATAATTGATATACTATAAGAATCTTTATAGAGATTAACAAACTTTTTTGTGTTCTTTTTTTTTTTTTCAGGGGGGGGGGTGGAGTATGTTCTCAGAGAGTAGGACAAAGACATGGACCACAAAAGGGCTTACAAAGAGACTGACTGGGTTTAAAGTTAAAGAGGTAGGAAATACACTGAACTCCGAATCACGCAGCACATCTGTGTAGGCCTACATTGACATACATTTCATAAACGTAACCATCCATGTGGACACGTAGTGCCTCTTAGTTGGAGTTATTTTTGTTGCCTAGAAAAAAAGCTTCATCAACCCCACACAATGGCGCAAGGTCTCAATGACCACTGGTCAACCACACATAACATTACTTGTAAATTAGTAAATTGCAAAATTGTAGATTAGTTGGATTCAGAGTTTTTTTTAATTTAAAAAGACACATTATAATTATTACAGAATGTCTGATACCCATTTTCTTCCCATTTCAGTCCCATAATTTCACCGAGACATGGGATATCAAAACGAACCATTCCTTCCCTCAACATTATGTACTCAAATGCCGTGTCTCTGTTTCATTAATTATTGGAAAGGGTGCAGGCCGCACGGATTCTCATAGCGTGAATGACCAAAACTGGCGTTAACCTGTCACAGCAAAGATATAGGACACAATAAGATGAGACAGCAAAGTGCGTTTAATGTGCACAGATTTCGCACCGCCAGCTATAGCGACGAACGTGCGGAAGTCATGAAGAGTGCCGTATTTTACGACGCCAAGTAGGGAAAACATTGAATTTTGTTCACTGTTCAGCTATCGCTGTAGGTCTTGGCTGACGTCACTTATTTTGTAATTATAACTTCAATCGCTGTGGGAAACTTGTTTCTGTTCTCTTTTTTTTTTTAAAGTCGCAGTAGCATTGTCATAAATTCACATCATTCATTTTTCATTATATCAAAGATTTTTTTCATGCTTTGCACCATGGGCCACGCCCCCAATCAGCGCGCAAATTGTGGGCACGGTTTTTTTAGAAGTGCAAAGAAGGGATTGTCTCAGCTTACCGTATCTGGTATCTCTGGTCACAGTTGACTGTATCTCGAAATGTATCGTGCCATAGCTGTATGCTATAATAAAAAAAAGCAGGTAGCAAACTGCGTTGAGAGGTAAGAAAAGTATGTGACATTGCTTGGTATCCCCAAGTCATAAAATATTGGATTTTGTTAGGGGACCGCAGTCTGCTTATAAAGCCGAATAGAGAAAATACTTCTGTTCAGCTGTAGCTTACTGTATAAAATGCCACGGTCTGATAACAACATCATAAATATTTATTTTATTCCTGTCCGAGTTCAGTCAAATGGCAGTTCAAGCTCTAAAAGGATACCAGTCCTGCATCCAAAGTGCTATAACTGAGAAAAGTTCATCATCCAAAGTGCCATAATTGAGAAAAATTCAGTAAGCATAATGATATAACTGTGAAAACTTCAGCATCCAAAGTGCCATATAACTGAGAAAAGTTTAGCATCCAAAGTGCCATATAACTGAGAAAAGTTTAGCACTCAAAGTGCCATATAACCGAGAAAAGTTCAGCACCCAAAGTGCCATATAACTGAGAAAAGTTCAGTATGCATAATGCTATAACTGAGGAAGATTCAGCATCTAGAGTGCTATAACTGTGAAAACTTCAGCATCCAAAGTGCCATATAACTGAGAAAAGTTCAGCATCCAAAGTGCCATATAACTGAGAAAAGTTCAGCTCCCAAAGCGCCTTATAACTGAGAAAAGTTCAGCATCCAAAATGCCATATAAGTGAGAAAAAAGTTCAGCATCCAAAGGGTCATAAGTGAAAAAAGTTCAGCATCCAAAGTGCGATATATGAGAAATGTTCAGACTTATGTGGCTTTTAAACAAAATAACACATTTAAGTGCTAGAAACTTAACTAATCTTCAACTTTCTGGTTCTTCGAAGAAACAGTATGATTGAAACTGCAGTAAAGTCTGTTTGAGATAATCATGTTTTTTTTGTTTTTTTTTCTCCCTGAGTGGAGTTTGAGTTTGAATTTGGAGAATGGGCGTGGACAAGATAAATAACAGCAATACTGTCCTGGGACGAAACAAGGCGATAGACAGAATATTTCAGAATGATGGGAGAGAAGAAAACGCTGCCAGAACAGAAGCTCAACGACCACCCACTTTTGATAGAGGAAATGTTTCGGCTTATTATGCCTTGTCTCGCACATAGCACTAACATTGGAGAGAATATGTTTCTGACATTTTACAAATCATATCCCTTTGTCCGGGGGCCTGAAAGGTTGAGGGAATGGATCATAGAAATTAAATACCTCACGTGCCATCAAAGTTCCTGTCTGGCGTGTCTTAGGAAAGTCGTAAATGAATCTTCTGTCGTTCTCAAAATCTGTTGTTTCATCTGTGTTGTCATGCACGTCGCAGTAAACCAGGGCATGAAAGATTAGAAAGCAATTGAACTGTATCGAAAACAAAAATTTGGTCTGAAAAAGGCATTAAAAATACAACAGAATCGGATGGTATCGATCTAAATAAAATATAGTCTAGTGGTATCAATCCAAATGAAATCTACCATTCCAATCCGCCGAGAGTATCGATCTAAGTATTATTATGGGATAAACCGGCATTTAAAAAAAAATTACGTGGAATATTCAATTTTCAATGACAATGATCGAACGATTGATGTGTGCAAGTATCCACAGTGTCCAGTCTGCTAGGGACAGCTTTTAGCTCACAAGTCACGATTTATACATAAATAACCTCCAAACAGGAAATGAAGAACGTCAGCTTTCCCAGTCTACCATAGCCTGGGATGAAGAAATGTCTAAACCTTCGGAACGAGGCTGGCTGACATTTTGACCCTTTCCTTTTCCGCTTCATTGGTCAAGGAACTGCAGCTAGCTGAGAAAATCAATAAATTTCTTGACTCCTAGAGAGTGCTCGTATTTTGGCGCGCATGCGCGAGCCAAACATTGACCGTTATTCTAAACCTGAAGCGTGATGAACACAGCAGAATTGAACGTTTGCGGTGTCTTGTCAGAAAAGTCTTATCTGATGAATTTTCCTACGCGTTCATCAATACGGCTAAGAGGGCAAATAACTCAAGTTCCTCGGTATTGATGCACGATCGTTTCATTGGCATTGAACAAATTTACTAGGAGCCACATGGTCTTTCTCTTACATGGCAGGGAGAGTACTGATTTCAACGGTTCTCATTCTTTTTTTTCACCAGGCATGTTGGAATTTTGGGATTTTTCTCATAATATGATTTTCCTGTCGCAGATCTTATGGAAGGTAGGAACGAGAACCCAGTCTTCTCGGATGAGGACGAAAAGCCCGGATAGTCCGTGGACGCGTTATCCTGGTTGAAGATACTTTGGCAGTTGGAAGTCGAAGATGAGCAGGCCTTAGCTGCCAGGGTCAAATTTAAAGAAAGATCGCTTACCCCCCCCCCCCGCCCCGGGAAAAAAGAAACCGCCGCGATGACGACATGTCTGCTCCAGTTGTAACTGGCTTGCAATGACACTAAGATAAATTTCCCAAATGTATCAAAGAAGTCTACAGATACAAGATGCAAAGAAAGACATTGCTGGCGCACGAATGCTGGCATGAAACACAACGAAACTGTCAAACAATCAATTTGGTGCAGTTCCCTTGCCAAGAGGGAGAGATACCTAATGCTTTGGCACACAGAGCACATGAAACAAGACTGTAGATTACACAATAAACTTCCCACATGTTCTTTCTTTTAGCATCTCTGGTGTTCAGTAGGTCTACTGTTTGATAGAACACAGTCGGCCTCACCCTCTGGGAATTTACGTCGCTGATGAGGGGAATCGATGGGGATACAGGGCCATCTTAACATCCGTATGGGCCCCTGGGCAGGGCAATAGGGATTTTCTCCCTCTTTTCAAAAACCAATGTAAATGTGCATGCGTGGGATCCCCTAATCCCTTAGGGTCCCTGGGAAACTGCCGAATGTCCCCTTGAGTTAAGACAAGATAACCCTGGTGATGGTAAGCACGTCCAATGTCGACTGCCTTGGACTGTTCATGATTATTGCACTGCCATCATTCCCATATAAAGATCATATTTACCGCTACTTGAACTGCTCACATGAAATTGCAAAGAGAGGGCAATACAGACTTAATCTGCAGATTCTAACAACATAAAAAACGTTAGGAAACATTGAAAACGACAATGACTGGATCTATAGTAAAGATGAATGATAATTATTATAAGAATGAATCATAGCTGGATAATGACAGTATCATCAAGGGCATAATTAATTTACTTTTCAACGATGAAATAACATACTTTCATAGTGGGTTAGTGGCGTCACGGGCGGACAGCAATGAAGGTGCATGGTAATGACACAATACACACGCTTTTATAACAGTAGGATAATAGTAGAGAAAATTTCAAGTTCAAGATTTTGTGTAATGTTCCATTCCTCTGTTTGCCAAGTCAGCTATGACTACCTACATAGGGGCGGTCCAGAAGTGCTGCGAGTTGGTCGGTTATCTCGTCACTTAGAACAGACAGGCCCGCACATTGGACTTGCTGTCGTGTCTGAATTTAAGGTCCTGAAATCGAAATTAGGCTTCAAAATATCGATATCGAGATTTTGTATTTTTCGATTAGTTTATCCATTTAGGAACACTATTTTACTAACCAAATGTCAATTTTGAATGTTTATAACCTTCCCTTTTAGTGAGGTGGGGGTTCAAGAAAAAGGCCCAAGAATCATGCCATTGGGCCGCAAAATTAGCCCTAAATAACGTCTTAGTGTCGCTATCAAAACCCCTACTCCTCCGTACATATCTGTCATAAGCCTTTCGTAGTTTGGAAATCATTGTTGGGGCCCAGCATACCAGTAATGATGACTTTAGCCATGTGTAACATGTTTCAGTAACATTTTTATTGAAAAAAACTTTCAAATGCGATTTTCTCGAAATTGCACTTTTGATCAGTGATTTGTGAACTAGTTTTTTATTTATTGACCAATTGGTATAAAATTTGGCTAACATGTTTCAACAAAAAAAAAAAATTCATACAGAAGGAAATTTGTTTAACTTTTCATTTTTTTTTTTTCGGTTGAATTTTATTGTGATAGAAAATAAGAAAAAATGGAATTCCATTACATACCATCTTCAAAAATTTATAACAAAAGATCTGTCATAGATATCAAAATTCCCTTTGGTATAAAGTTTTTAATTGGATTGAATAAGACATAAGAGAAGTTTCAAATAAATCCAGTAAAAGTTGGCGAAGCCTATCTATATTGAGTTTGGTACTTTTTGGGGACTCAAAATCCAAGATGGCGGCGCTTCCATGGCAACCATATTGCAAACAAATGTTTTTACATTTTTTTTCTGTTAATTCAGACATCCTGAATTCGATTATAATAGTTAAAATTGTCTATTTCTCATAATAACAAAAATCGCCTTCAGGACCCGCACCCCTCCCCCCCCCCCCCACCCCTTTAATGTTCCTGTCAACTATGGAATGATCCTCTGTCTTCCACGTGTGCGCTTCTCCACTCCTTCGCCTACATTTATAAACACCCGACGCGATCGCGGCGCGACAGCAACACAACAAAGACTTTAATGCTAGATCGGTGATTTATGTGTCAGCTGAGGGTTAAGTGCAGCTTTTCTACTCTCAAAACCACATTCACATGTCTTGTCTTCCGACCAATGCCTCATGTACAGTGACGCCCTGAAACGATGTGGTTTGTAGTATGACCGAGAAATAATGTGCAGAATAAAGGAAGTATACCATTTCACATTTTCATAAGGCTGAATCTCGATGACGAGCCAAAGAAATGGAAGATTTATATCAAGTTCTTGACACATCTTCCGGTTCATTATGATGTAGATCTATAAATAGAATTCACAAATTCTCTACTTTTGAACGCAAAAGACTTTCTTTCTTAGACCACTTATAGTAACCAAATTTTGCATGTAGGTTTCAAATACCGTGCAGGGTGCACCACAGACTAATAAATTAACCAGACTGGATGATCCCATTGTGTGACGTCACAAAAATCAGCGAAAGTTCATGAACCATCCGCCATATTAGGTTTAAGGAATTATAGTCGACATTCGTACAAACAATTTGCTATTCGACCCAAGAATAATTGCCACCTCTTTCCAAAGGTCTGATAATAATAATAATTATAATACATAGCAGTTATATAGCGCTTCAACCCCCTAACAACCAGGCTCTAAGCGCTGTACAACATTTATGTCAAATAATCACACACACAATACATAGGCATAATCAGGAAAAAACAAAAAAATGACATCCAGAGTGTACAAAAGATGACTCTTCAGCTGATATTTAAAAGCCCTAAAATGTTCAGTCGCCCTCAAAAACCACAGGCAGAGAATTCCAAATCTGAGGCTTTTGAAAAGAAAAAGATTTTTCACCCATGGTCTTAAGGGACATCTTAGGAATTTTACACTTTTTAGTGTCAGCTGATGATCCAAGATGCCGTGATGGTACATAGGGAGTCAAAAGATCAGTTAGATAAGTTGGTGCGTTTGTGTAGATACATTTGTGACACAGGGTAGCCGGCTTATACAGTGTGATCACCACCACCTGAGACCTCGCGTCATGCCTCTCCCCAATGTACCTCCCTTATACTTCACCATCCCCGAATGAGATTTTGCTCCCTCTCTCTTTCTGTAAGTATATTGTGTATGTGTGTGTGTGTGTGTCTCCTTCCTCTCTCTCTCTCTCTCTCTCTATCTCTCTCTCTCTCTCTCTCTCTCTCTCTCTTTCTAACACACAAATACACTGAGAGAGAGACAGACAGACAGAGGAGAGAGAGAGAGAAACGCACACACATTCACACAGAAAGATACAGATAGACAAACGGGGGGGGGGGGGGAGGAGGAGGTATGAAGAAGAGAGTCATTCATTTTTTGTTCCTGTTGTTTCTGTTGGGCCCCCACCCCCTCCCTCCCGCAGAAGAAAAGTCTTCTCGACCCCCCAGACTGAAAACCATTGCTGTGAAACAAACGACCCAAGGTGTGGGCGCTTGTGAGATGATAACTTTGACTAATTATCTCAAAGCAAATAAGAGCACAAAAAAAATGACAATCTTTCTTGCATCATTATCTAAGAGATAATTACTTAACGATCAGCACTCGCCAATTATAGTAGAACTTCGTGTGACGCCTTACTGCTGACATCGACAGAATAGAATATTAATAGACTTTTTTTTTTTAATCCTTGTCATTTTTTGGGGCGAACTTAAGGTAAATTAAATAGCCACCCACCCCCACCCCCCACCCCCTTTCTCCCCTTCCCCCTGTCTATATTTAGAAATTGATTGTTGTGACAAGTAAGTACGTCCCCCAAGTCTTTTGCGCTAATGGTGCGTATTTTAAAGCCTTTTGTGACTCCAGAGCTAGAGAGAGAGAGCTCCTCCTGAAATATTCCTGACAATAGCCTTAATTATTTATTTTTCAGATTATCTTTTTGTTGTCCTCTTGTTTTTTGGTTGAAAGGGGAGGGGGGGGGGCAGGATTAGGGATTCGATGAAATTTAGGGTTGAGGATAAGGACGGGGGATAAGTACGTGTACGGGGATAAGTACGTGTACGTACACGCCCCTAGCGCAAAACGCTTGGGGTTTGTACGTATTTATTGCAACAGCCTAAGAATTTGAGACAGGAAATACACTCTAGTAAAACAAACTAGTTAGCACTCCTGCGGAAATCCGACTAGTAAGATCAACACGAAGCTTGCATTTAGCAGTGACACCGTCCTAGCTAGACCTGGTGATTACGACGTCGCCCTGATATCGGTCTGATTAGGAATTCGGCTCCCGTTGGTAGTACCCAGAGATACCAGAAACGATAAGATGAGACACTCCGCTCTTCGCACCTGTGAAAAAAACCGTGCGCATAGTTTGCGCGCTGATCGAGGACGGGTCACAAGGCACATTGTATGAAAAGAATGTTTGATATAATGATGAATTGGTGATGCTGATTTGATGCAGTGCTACTGCGGCGAAAAGAAAAGAAGAAATAGCCAGTTTTCCCACAGAGATTGAAGTTATAATTACAAAATAACTTCCGCCAGTCAAGGCCTAAAGCGACAGCTGAACAGTGTACAAAATTCAATATTTTCCCTATTTGGCTTTGTGAAATACGGTATTGTTCATAAATCCCGTGCATTCGCCGCTAGGTGGAGGTGTGAACTCTGTACACGCTAAATGCGCTGTCTGTCCCATTTCTTAGTATTTAGTATCTTTGGTAGTACTACCAGCCCTACAGAAATACTATATTATAAAGCTACGATGCGCCCACCAACCAACCATGAATCTAGGAGAAAGCCAGACCAAGGCTGGCGTCTGGTGGCTCACCACATAATTATTCTGCATCACACTATAACACTATGAAATGCCTATACCACCGCGGTATGGGTTGTGAGTAGTGTGATGCAGAATAATTAGGTGGTGAGCCACCAGTGTAGGGCCTACCCCAGCCTCGGCCTGGCTTACCCCTAAGGGTGGGACTATGTGGAGGGACTTAAACAAAAGGAAGTAGGTGAGAGGTGAAATAAATAGAAGATGGCTGGGAGTGGGTGAACATGAAAAAAGGAGGAGGAACAAAAGAGGAAGCTGAGGGGAAGTGTAGGTGAGTTGGGGAGGGGGGGGTGAGAAGGAAATAATGAGGGAGGGCAAAGGATGTTAATGGTAAGGAGGGGTAAGAGAGGAAAGGGTGCGGAGGAAGAGGGAGGGTCTGTAATTTCCTCTCTGCATGCAATTACTTCCACAGCCTGAACAGATTTATGTCGTAATTGCCGTGAGTAGAACGGGCAGTTAATCAGCTGGTTGAGCTGAAATGGCCCAAAAAAAGGTCCACTCATGGAGGGCAAAATTGCCACACGGATTGTTAGAAAGGTAAACATGATTATGGACTGAGGTGACAGTAATCGTGATCGGGTAGCTTTTCGGTGGGAAAGGGGGAGGGGGAGCAGGGGGTCTAAATGATCAGATCCAAGACAGTTCCATCAATTCCAAGAGCGGGAACTGATACACAGGAAATGTGGATATGTAATGTCCCGACAAGCCCTCACGGTTCTATTATCCGCACACGAAACGCTTTATAACAAAATGTCAATTTACGTTTGCAAATTAATTTACGTTTGCTTTATATAAAACACACACACATACACACACGCTCACACACACATAATTATTATATACACATATAATAATCTATAACAGCCTCGCTAAGGCTTATTCATAATAGAGATGGCAAAGAAAGGGTTCTAATGAAAAAAGTGAGTGCAAGAGGGATCCTACTCATCTACGAGAGTAGTGAGGTTTCAACCTCGGAAAAAAAGAGAGGGGGATTGCTATGTATTTTGTAGATACGTGGGAACAACGATCGACAAGCAGGCCCACATTAAGTGGACTGGCAGACAGACAGACTGTCAGTCAGAATATTACACAGATGGAGACAGACAATCATAGCCACACTAAGTGGACAGGCAGACAGACAGACAGACAGTCGGAACATTATACGGATGGAGACAAACAAACAGACCCAGACTACGTGGACAGACATGTCACAAATCCCAGACTGGGAGATGTAATAGTTTATGACAGGACAACAATCACGAACAAACAAGTTTAACACTTAACAGAACAACCCATCAGACTCACACATTTATTAAACATAATTATACATATAATAGCGCAATTACATACATTATATTATTGAAATGACTGCCGTACAACGGCCTTATTCTCACACACACTCTCCCTCGGATCCACAATCCGGTAGTCACTCCCAAAGGCACTTCGGCCTCAGCCTCTCCCCTCAGGGTCTTAATAGCACATTAATAATTTACTGGCACCGCAGTCTCTCAATATCACCTTCCTATTGTCATACACCTTAGCACTCCCCTAGCATCTCAGCAGGGCCATAACACATTATTATTTCCATAGCCATCAACATGGCAACAACATAGTACCAGTTCACTAGCCTATCAACATGGCAACAATATAGTATCTCATTCACTCTCATATCTACGTCCCTGTCCGTGGCCTGACTGCCACGACTTTATGTGCTTCTACTGTCCTGCACTGACAGCCTCACTTCTGGCCTATGTGTGGCCTCCGGCCCTATTCTGGCCTATCCCCTGTGCTCATCGAGGTGGCTCTGCGGCCCGTCCCCGACACCTACAAGAATAACATTACATTGGTATAATACCCTACCATTTCTATTCACTCCACCTCTCCTTACAATCCATGAAGCGTACACACACTAGTTCACCTTTCACTCACCACACATCTTACGGTAACACACTTCCATCGGAGTACACACTACTCACTCGCGCTACAAATCCATGAACTCACTTTCATCTATCGCTCATGGCGCACATTGCTATATCCAATATCAAGGACTTCCACATTCCTCACATATACTTATTCACATCATGGTAATAGACGAATATAATATAATACATCAATCATAATAATCAATCAACGTTCTACATACCAGTCATTACTGGAAAGACTCTTACTAGTCTTCTCGACTGCTTCCCTTATGTCCGCCCGATGGGCTCTTATTCACAGGTCCGCTCCATCGGACCTTCTAACTTGCAGTCATAGTAATCCAGCGCTTTCGCCTCATTCAGACTTCCACACCACTCATACACGCACGCTTTTCCCATTTGTCTGCATGAGTTATTTTTACTCTTCCCCTTTCACGTCTTTTCCTATCCGTCTGTCGTGAGCTCTTCTTATTCTACACCCGCTCTGTAGCAATCCCCTTAATTGCACTCACTCCACTCGTGACAAGACAGACAAACAGTCAATACATTAGACAGTTGGAGACACACAAATAGACCCACAATAGGTGGACAGACGGGCAGACAGACAGACAGTCAATACGTTAGACGGACGTGGAGACACACAAATAGACCCACAAAAGGTGGACAGACGGGCAGACAGACAGACAGTCAATACGTTAGACAGACGTGGAGACACACAAATAGACCCACAATAGGTGGACAGACGGGCAGACAGACAGACAGTCAATACATTAGACAGTTGGAGACACACAAATAGACCCACAAAAGGTGGACAGACGGGCAGACAGACAGACAGTCAATACATTAGACAGTTGGAGACACACAAATAGACCCACAAAAGGTGGACAGACGGGCAGACAGACAGACAGTCAATACGTTAGACAGACGTGGAGACACAAATAGACCCACAATAGGTGGACAGACGGGCAGACAGACAGACAGTCTATACATTAGACAGTTGGAGACACACAAATAGACCCACAAAAGGTGGACACACGGGCAAACAGACAAACAGTCAATACATTAGACAGTTGGAGACACACAAATAGACCCACAAAGGTGGACAGACGGGCAGACAGACAAACAGTCAATATATTAGACAGTTGGAGACACACAAATAGACCCACAAAAGGTGGACAGACGGGCAGACAGACAGAAAGTCAATACGTTAGACAGACGTGGAGACACACAAATAGACCCACAATAGGTGGACAGACGGGCAGACAGACAGACAGTCAATACATTAGACAGTTGGAGACACACAAATAGACCCACAATAGGTGGACACACGGGCAGACAGACAGACAGTCAATACATTAGACAGTTGGAGACACACAAATAGACCCACAAAAGGTGGACAGACGGGCAGACAGACAGACAGTCAATACGTTAGACAGACGTGGAGACACACAAATAGACCCACAATAGGTGGACAGACGGGCAGACAGACAGACAGTCAATACATTAGACAGTTGGAGACACACAAATAGACCCACAAAAGGTGGACAGACGGGCAGACAGACAGACAGTCAATACGTTAGACAGTTGGAGACACACAAATAGACCCACAATAGGTGGACAGACGGGCAGACAGACAGACAGTCAATACATTAGACAGTTGGAGACACACAAATAGACCCACAATAGGTGGACAGACGGACAGACAGACAGACAGTCTATACGTTAGACAGACGTGGAGACACACAAATAGACCCACAATAGGTGGACAGACGGGCAGACAGACAGACAGTCAATACATTAGACAGTTGGAGACACACAAATAGACCCACAATAGGTGGACAGACGGGCAGACAGACAGACAGTCAATACGTTAGACAGTTGGAGACACACAAATAGACCCACAATAGGTGGACAGACGGGCAGACAGACAGACAGTCTATACATTAGACAGTTGGAGACACACAAGTAGACCCACAATAGGTGGACACACGGGCAGACAGACAGACAGTCAATACGTTAGACAGACGTGGAGACACACAAATAGACCCACAAAAGGTGGACAGACGGGCAGACAGACCGACAGTCAATACATTAGACAGTTGGAGACACACAAATAGACCCAAAAAAGGTGGACAGACGGGCAGATAGACAGACAGTCAATACGTTAGACAGACGTGGAGACACACAAATAGACCCACAATAGGTGGACAGACGGGCAGACAGACAGACAGTAAATACATTAGACAGTTGGAGACACACAAATAGACCCACAATAGGTGGACAGACGGGCAGACAGACAGACAGTCAATACATTAGACAGTTGGAGACACACAAATAGACCCACAAAAGGTGGACACACGGGCAGACAGACAAACAGTCAATACATTAGACAGTTGGAGACACACAAATAGACCCACAAAGGTGGACAGACGGGCAGACAGACAGACAGTCAATACATTAGACAGTTGGAGACACACAAATAGACCCACAAAAGGTGGACAGACGGGCAGACAGACAGACAGTCAATACATTAGACAGTTGGAGACACACAAATAGACCCACAAAAGGTGGACAGACGGGCAGACAGACAGACAGTCAATACATTAGACAGTTGGAGACAGACAAATAGACCCACCATAGGTGGACAGACGGGCAGACAGACAGACAGTCAGTACATTAGACAGACGTGGAGACAGACAAATAGACCGGCAATAGGTGCACAGGCAAACAGACACAGTCAGATCATTAGACAGGTGGGGACAGACAGAGCATCATTATTTACCCAATATTAAATTCTTTTCCTTACAGAAACAAAGTGACACAATCTAAATTCATCTGACACATTGATCTTTCTTTCCACCACTGAAAGACATCTCAAATTATAATTTTCTATATAATTTATGAAGTGTTAGAGCTGTCAGTGATGAAGCTCATAAATATTCACGAGAGTTTTTTGAGTATTTAAGGGAAGAGACTTTCAATGTCAAAAGAAAAATAATTATATGACGATAAATAATAATTATCCAAGCAATATAAGCTGTGGGCAGGGACCGGGGAAAGGGGTAGGGTGGGATATGGGGAGCGGGGAAGTGAAGAAATTGGGGTGACGTAACGAGGGGGCGTACTCTTTGTCTGCGTGTGTGAGAGAGAGTGTATAATTATGTGTTTATGCGTATGGGGATGTGCGTATGGATGAATTTTTTTAATGTGTGTGGAGGGAGGGGAGGGGGGGAGTGTGCTGAGGGATGGGCAGAAGATGGGAGTCTGATGATAAATTCAATCCGGAAATAGGAGAACGAGTGAACGATTTGGGAAAAGATGAGCGAACGAATAGATAATTGAGTGAATGAATAATCAGGAACGAATGGAGGAAATAATTAGTGGATGAACGTGTGTGCGCGTGTATGTAAGTGAGTGGGTAAATAAATGGATGGATGGATGGATGGATGGATGGGTGGATGTGTGCGTGCATGGATGGATAGATCAATGAATGGATGGATGGATGGGTGCTTGCGTGGACGGATGGATAGATGGTTGGAAGGACAGACGGATGGATGGATGGACGGCTGGATGAATGGACGGGGGTGGATGGATGGACGGGCAGACGGGTGGATGGGTGAACGGATGGATGAGTGGATGGATGGGTGGATATACCTCACACAATTATACGGGAAATGTGTCTTTATCATCTCTACTTCACATCACTAATATCAGAGTGTCTAGATATCGACGCCAGCGATAAGAAACGACAATGATTTAGCCAGAGGACAAATAATGAAACAGTTAGCAAACAAAAAGCACAGCATCAATAAACGAACATTTCACGCCATGCCAATTTCTGAATTTCTGCAGCAGACAAACATTTTAATTAGACCCAAAAGGTTTCATTAACCGAGCGTTCTAGGTGGTTCTAATGATTAGGGCTACAAGAAAACAATGAAAAGGTTAAGTGGCCAGACAGTTTGAGGGGCCGGACGTGAAAGTTGGTCCATTGCTAGGGAACCGGGAGAGGGGAGTGTCAGATCATCTTTGAAGAAGGGGGGGGTGGAGGGGAAAGATCAGCTCTCCTGGTGGTGGAGGGGGGGGTTGCGCTGGGGGTGAAAGCTGAGCAGTTTCAGTACAAAAGCTGTTTTCTTATGTACACTACGCGAACAGCCGATAACTAAAATAAATATTTTACTGTATCAACCAATGTTCTCCTGCTCGTCTGTAGAAATAAAATCGAAAGTGTGTTTGTCTGTGTGTACCCAAAAAATACTGGCTCATACAGCTCGGATTTACATGAAATTTTGAAGATGTCTTTCTTTCACCCTGCAGGGTTTTGTTGTTTTTTTTACATCTCATCATGGTGCTAACCGTTTTGCCTAAGTCAGACTTAGGCCAAAACAGAATGCACCTGTTACGTCATTGCCCTATCCATTATGCACCTATTAATGTAAAAATCATTCAAAAGTGCCAAGCCATTATCCTGAAAATAAAACTTTCTGTAATGGCCTAACTCATTCATACACGTAGGCCATTTTGTTTCTGGGGTTGTTTCAGCCCGACGTGGCGCAAGGCCACTTTTACCTAGAGTCATTTTGGCCAAAGTCTGACTGCATTGCAAAAGAATAAATAAGTTTTTTGCGAGTTTCTCAGAAGTACAAAAAAATGACTTAAGCCAAAAGATCAGCATCATGACAATTTGGAGGCTCCAAATGGTGGGGAAGTTTTTTTTTTTTTTTCAGTTTGCTCTGTGTCGCTGACTCCTCGTCTCCGATCCCTTTTTTTCACGAGCACATGACCTATGTCGTCAACACTTCCCGCCGGCTGATTTTTAATTCGACGTGCTCGCGGCAATTATTAGAATACAGGAAAACCTTGCTGCCTTACGGTGATCTCAAATTGATTGTGATAGTTAAATTTTTTAGCTTTTATTGTTTACTCCAAGAAATTGTTTCTCATTAAAATTCGTTTTTTATTGTTCTAAACCCTCGGTTATATGGGTCGAAGGCTGAAGTCACAGACTTATATTTTATTTTGTGACTGAAGTCGCCCTCCGCAGGAGCAAAGCTTTTAAGTCCGTGCTGAAAGCGGCTTTTAAGCTTGTTATGTTATAAAATAATGATGTCTTTTTTTTTTCATCATAAAAATGTACAAATAAACACACTTCAGTGCACATTCATACCAAAATGGCAATTGCACAGAAACATAGGAAGACAGACAGACAGACAGACAGTTAGAAAGAAAGAAAAAAAAAAGACAGGCAGACAGACAGACAGACAGACAGACAGGCAGGCAGGCAGACAGACAGACAGGCAGGCAGGCAGACAGACAGACAGACAGGCAGACAGGCCGACAGACTGACAGACAAACACACAGATAGACAAACAGACAGACAGAAAGCAACCAAGAAAGAAAGACTGAAAGAAAGACAGACAGACAGACAGACAGACAAACGGACAGTCTGACAGACATATAGAAACAGAATCAAACTTCATTTTATTAGGAACATTGACATCGATTCCCTAGGTCGCATCGATAAATGTTGTACCATTAAAGACAAGGAGGAAAAAAATCGATAAAGGAACGGCCGAGCAAACAAAGTGTTTAATATGCGATATCGATCTTGCCGCATGCGGAATCCATTTGTGAATGAAAAACTCGTTAAGGAGATAGGAAAATGACGCTAATTAACAGTTCACGTTTGTTTCTTCCCTTCAACCATTCCATATCTAGCATTTACTATATCGGGTGGGGTTATTGCTTTTGTTTTTTTCTTTGATGTCTTGCTTAAAATTCCTCACTTTGGTTGTTTCTAAGTGTCCCCCTCTCCCCTGCTATCCGTGCCCCACCCCTGTTCTTTAAGAAGGTTCCATTGTGTAGCTCTTACCGTTTAGATTTCCTTTGGTTTTTAATTAAATGTGTTGCTTAAAACTGTATTGTTCCGTTGTTTCTAGAGATGTCTTTTTGCTTGTTTGCGTGTTTTTTAGAAGTTGGGGAGGCGGGCAAGTTTGCTGTTAGCTTTTGTTGTTGTTGTTGTTGTTGTTGTTGTTGTTGTTGTTGTTGTTGTTGTTGTTGTTGTTGTTGTGTTTAAGGGACAGGAGGGGGGGGGGTGACTTTAGGAGAGATTTTCAAGTGTTTTTTTTTTTTATTAATTATGTATGTATTTTAATTAATGTATTAATTATTTCCAGACATTATGTTTGGTTGGTTTGTTAGAGTTTTCTCAATTTTCATAAGTGATCAGATTTTGCTAATTGGATGTTTTTATTTTTTTTGTTTTGTTTTACATTCAGGGTTTGGAATGGGGTGGGGTTGGGGGGATGGTGTTGGTTATTTTTTTCGGCACTTAGTCTGCTTTGGCTGAAGTTTGTCTACATTATTTCTTTCTTTCACTCTTTCCGTTTTTCTTTCTTATTTTCTTTTTAGTTTCGTCTTTTTTTCTCTCTCTCTCTCTTTCTGTCTTTCTCTCTTTCTTTCTTTTCCTTCTTTCCTTTCTTCCTGTCATTTTACTTTCTCTCCTTCTTTCTTTCAGTCTTAATTTCTTTATTTTACAATTTCTTTCTCTCGATTCCTTTCTTTCTCCCTTCTTCTGTTCTTTTTAATTGTTTTATTCCTTCTTCGCTCTTTTATCTTATTTATTTATTTTTATTTATTTTACTAGATGAAGTTCCCGGCATTATCCGGGGTAAACCTGTGAACCCACTGTTCTATCTCGCTCTCTCTCTTTTGGGTCTACAAAGCTTCCTACAGTTTTACTTCAAATTTCGTGCGCACCAGGGCAATACGCACTCATTTTTGGTAGGGGGACTGCGCGCACCGAAGTCAACGCGTATTAATACATCGTTTCCGGTGCGGTGGACTTAATACAGGGAGCCAAAACAAAGATCATTGTATTTTACTTTTTTACGACTTTTACTTTAAACATACCTGAAACTTGAATCAACACAATCGGTCGATACAAAATCGATTGGACTGGATTAGTAGACACTTAGGAAAATTTATTTTATAATTTTTGAAACTGTTATTTAGGCTGTAGCGCCGAGCAAAAAAAGGGGCAAAATTGAACCACAATGAATTACTCCGGCCACTATTTTTTTTTATAATAAGATGTGTGTGTGTGTATGCTTTTTTTATCTTTAAATTGTTTCGTTTGTTTTTAGTTTCTCACGTCTCTGTCTGTTCTGTTCATCTCTTCTCATTTTCTCGCTTTCTGGAAAATGTCTTAAAATTAAACTATTATTTCACAACTTTTCCTTGAAAAATTGTAGCCCCCAGTGAAAAACCTCAAGAGCTAGTTTTCTAATTACAGCAAAAATATCTGGATAATTTATTGCCATCGTTTGTTCTCGAAAATCATCTCTGGCCCTGTCACGAAAGCGCATGAATACATTCGAACGCTGCAATTGACAATTCCCTTAGCCGAATAGTCCAAGAACACAATGGAGGAACTGTATGTTTGTTATGTTTAGAGAGTGGTATAATATTTCAATATGTTGCTTTATCTAACTAACAATGTTGTTGGGATAACGAATGCTGTCTTGGTAAAACATTTGTTGTTGTTGTTGCTGTTTTCCTCTCCTGTAAAATAAGATTTTTCACACTTGCAGTTCCATGATAGGGTCAGCGATAGCAATGTTTTACTGTATTATTGTACGTGCAGATTTTTGCCTTTTCGAGAAATGAGGATTGAAGTTTGGTCGGCAAAAGGACTGAAACGCGAAAAACAGTATATTACAGACACATAATCTCGAAACGTTTTCAACCTATTGGAATGACACTTATACATAATGGAATTAGGAGTGTGAGAACCACTTTCATGACAAAACCTCAAAATCGCCAAAAAGTCGCATACGACAGTATGGCACTCGATATGATAATCGACGAATTCAATATTCGGTCTATTTTTAAATGTGATGATGTTCTTTCTACGTCTGTCTTTAATGGCTTTGTAATTTCTATATTTTACACCCCGGCTTTCGCGTGAGACTGTCATTCAGACCCATGTTTGTTGACAACTTTGAGCCTACGCGTGCATCAGCTGAATTTAATGGGCCAACTAATTGGGCAGTGACGTCACGACTCGGAGTTTTAATGAGATCTAACTATTCACTAATGTTCGCTGAATCTTTATTGCCATTACGTCTCATTACGAGTTCTGGGTCTATTCTGCGAGTTGTGAACGTTTTATTATGTTGTGGCAATAAAGTGCAAAATTGCATTTCCCTTTACGTGGAGAACTGAAGTCATGCGTGCAATGTCATTTACTGTGGGCCTAAAGAACTTGGAATTTGAAAAGATTTTCTGTTTTGATAAAATATACACTTTTGTGAAAGGATTCCAGTTGTTTCCACATAAATCTTTATTAAAACTAATTTGTGGCTTGGGCAAAAAAACGTCGAATGCAAAATTTCAACGATTTTCAACCATCCGTTTTAAAGATCTTTTTGGTTGCACCAACCATTTTGAAACGCACTATGGTTGACTCCCGCAGTATTAGTGAAAAAACATTGTCGTGACGTCAGTAACCAACTACCTGGCCGATCAAAATAATTGGGTGTGCATTTACACATGTAAAAGAGAGAGAGTGAGAGAGAGATAGAGAGAGAGTGAGAGAGAGAGAGAGAGAGAGAGAGGGAGAGAGTGAGAGAGAGAGAGAGAGAGTGGGACAGAGAGAGAGAGAGAGTGAAAGAGAGAGAGAAAGTGAAAAAGAGTGAGAGAGATAGAGAGAGCGTGAGAGAGAGATAGAGAGAGAGTGAGACAGAGAGAGAGAGAGTGAGAGAGAGAGAGAGAGGGGGGGGGAGAGAGTGAGAGAGAGAAAGAGTGGGACAGAGAGAGTGAGAGAGAGAGAGAGTGAAAGAGAGAGAGAAAGTGAGAAAGAGTGAGAGAGATAGAGAGAGAGTGAGAGAGAGATATAGAGAGAGAGTGAGACAGAGAGAGAGAGTGAGAGATAGAGAGAGTGAAAGAGAGAGAGAGAGAGTGAGAGAAAGTGAGAAAGAGTGAGAGAGATAGAGAGAGTGAGAGAGAGAGAGTAAGAAAGAGTGAGAGAAAGAGTGAGTGAGAGAGAGAGAGAGAGAGATAGATAGAGAGTGAGAGAGAAGAGTCTGAGAGAGAGTGAGAAAGAGTGAGAGAGTGAGTGAGAGAGAGAGAGAGAGAGAGAGAGAGAGGAGAGGAGAGAGAGAGAGAGAGAGCAACTTATCAGAGGTTGGCACTATCTCAAGTGGTGATCAGTGCTTTGAAAGGGGTCACAAAACAAACAATATTGAAAAACCTTGGTTTAAAGAAATAAGAGGCCTGGGCTGAAAATAACGATAAACACAAGCGTTGGCGAACTTTCCATTCTTAATAACAGGACATGACTTTTCCACAGACTTTTCTACAAAGGAAATGCACTTCCTGTGAAACACAACAGCGCCTTTGTTTTCAACACTCACGGGCAGTCAATAACTTCACAAAAGTTGATGGAAGTCGTTGCATGTCTGATTCGTTGCTCTCCAGTGTGATAACCCAGGGTTTCTTGACGTCTGTGACGTTATAAATCTAAACCTGAAACTGTGTGGACAATAAATCTGGTGGTGCACTTAGTCAAAGTTGTTTTGTTTTGGGGTTTTACTGTGAGACTTGAACTATGAAGTTAATCAGGTTTTATTTGATTTAGTAGAAAGCACTTAACACGATAAATGTCACGTTATGCTAGGGAAAAGTAAGGGGATAGAGACAGAATATAACAGAATGCTAGGTCAAGGAACTCTACCAGAGTCAGCCGCCAAGGAGTTAAGCGGGGTTCTGGGATATAAAAGAGTCCAATTGGGTCTGATCCCCAGGGTAGACCCTATAGATAGCTATGAATTTATTTACTTGTTTATCGATATACGCATTTATTTTTCCTCTCTACTTATCTTTCTCTATAGATTTTTCGGTCTACTTTAAATATGTATCTACTTTTTATACAGCTCTTTGAATCATATGCTTATCTCCTCAGTTATCTGTAATCACTGTGTCATGCACTGAATGAATACACTCCAAATCGTTTTTCAATCTGAACCCCCCCCCCCCCAACCCCCTCCAAAAGGAGTTAAGCGGGCCTCGGGCAATGGTGTCACCGGAAACAAGTCCGCGTCACTAGTGCGGGCTTGTCATGGCTGTCTTGAGTCAGCTGGGGGGGGGGGGGGGGGGGGAGGGAAAAAGACGCCTAGCGCATTGAGTCGAGACAGTCGCAAGACAAACTTGACTCGGTGCACCAGTAGCCCATTTGTTTAGCGACTGACAGAGACACAGGGGGCGTGACATCACTGTGACAACATTACCACATTGATTCACTCCACCGATATAACTCCACCACGACCCTTGTGTTGATACCACGGTTTACCACCATCAATCAATCAGCCAGTCCTAGCTCCCCTAACTCCACCTCTCACAATAATTATATATTTCAGGAAATGCCGATAATTGGAACAAGTTATTGTCTAAACCGCAAATAGCATATAAGTTTCTATATTCATAATTATACAGTTTACAAAAAGATACTCAGATCATAATGCAACCATTGATTATTACTGATACTATGTTTTCGACTCATTTCGTCATTGCAGAGTGTCTCCTTTCGGCTTTAATGGCTTTTATTTGACAACCTTTCAAAAACGTTCAATTCGATGCGCTTATCCAAGAAGGAACAGCGTGAGCAGCCTTATTTCGAAAAGCCCCGCGCTGGACACAAACAAACAAAGTATTACAAAAGGATTCCCTGTTTAGCGGTCTACAATATAAGTGTTTGTTTGCGTTAAAAACAATAAAAAACAAAACTACACACTAAGTACCAAAAGAATTCATAGTTTAACCTTGCATATTATGAGCATTCCTTAGACCGACAAAGAAACGAAATACCAGAAGAATTCATTTTAACCTTGCACATTATGAGCATACCTTGCACTAGACCGACAAAGAAACGAAATACCAGAAGAATTCATTTTAACCTTGCACATTATGAGCATTCCTTGCGCTAGACCGACAAAGAAACGAAATACCAGAAGAATTCATTTTAACCTTGCACGTTATGAGCATTCTTTTCAAACAAACAAAATACCAAAAGTATTTACATTTTAATCTTAGGCGCCCACCTGCAATGTTCTACGTTGTTGCGTCGCAGTCTTGTGTGTGTGTGTTTGTGTTTATTTATTTTAGGCTAATGATGGAGATCCGCACACATGTCAGACTTAGGCTCATTACAGAGTCAATGGGAACAGAAAACTAAAAATACGACAGAAACACGACAAAAAGTTGAACGCGTGTGTCTAAACTAAAAGTATTTAGTATGAGTTTTTCCAGGAAGTAAAAACAAAAATAAAATTAAACATTAAATACCGAAAGAATCCACATGCTAATGGTGCAGTATGAAGTTTTACGTCAGACTTTTGTGGATACTAGATAATCTAGGCTATAGGTACAATGCGCATATCCACCATCTTGTCGCGAACCAATCGGCGGCTAGTTCACTATTGTAAACAATGACACGTGTGTAAACGCACATGGGAGACGTTCGGTCAATTCTTTCACTTCCTTTCTCTTGTTTACACGGAAGGTAGGGAATCGCACCAGTTTGGATACATCCTTTCCACCCCTGTCACAACAGTCAACTGCAATGCAACCAGCAAGCATTCTAACTGCTTAGACACATCTCGAAGTTACACTCATCAGCTGATCCACCGGCCATCTTGTTTGGCGGAAGTACCAAAAAAAAAACTGTGACGTCAAGCGCATTCTACCTATATATATTTGTGGACGAGATTTTTCGTTGCAAAAGGCTTCTGAATCACTGAACATTCAGACTTCAAATTTTATATGGTACATCACAATGGATGTAAGAGTGCACAGTTTTTAATAGAAGCCTCAAATCGGTGTAGTTTTTTTTATTGGAAATGTATTGTTTCCCCAATTTTCTCTAGGCTCATTGACATGCTGTAGGTTTTTATGACATCATCACTTCCTGAAAATTTTCGCTGCGCACCACTGCACACTGTGTACTGTCCTATCGCTGAGTTTTGGGGATGACCCTACGCATCTCGGCTTTTGTTCTCATTCCTTTCGGCCTGAAGTGGTGTCCTTTGTTGTTTTGCATCTCTCTTATAAGCTATCTATGCAGCATTAATGCCTTTCTTAGTTCACAGGCGACTTAAGTTTTACCCCCCCCCCACAAAAAAAACCCAACCTACACTCAGCTACTCAGCTAGTAATATGCTCAGTTACTCGGGATAAACCTATGCTCACCCCCTCTCCCTCCACCCCCGTTTCTTAATAAACACTGTCATGCGAGCCAGGACTCACTCATCATATATTATTCACTCCATTCTGCGTGCCCCCCCCCCCAACCCCGTTTCCTTTGTCCGTATAAACTATCTGTTAATTCGGCCTAATGCCAACGGCCCATGACTGTGTGTACAAGGGCACGTCTCCCAATTCTAAACAACTGCAGGTAATTGGGCTTTATTGGTCTTTGTGGGAAAAAAAACAATAGGAAATGATCAATCAACGATACAAAGCAAACTAAAACAAATATATACATTATTCCCACCATTTCAGTCTCCAAATCTAAGAAAGAACCTTCTGCACCTTCAAACGTTCACGTCTATCGGGACTGTGTAAGTGGTGGCAGGTCTTGTTAAAAATCGTGCAAGTGTAAATAATAGATTATTTCATTATCCTCTTCCTTCCTTTCCAGTGTGCAGTGACCAACAGCCCTTGTGACCGTACCAGGAGATGCTGCAGTGCTCAGGACGTATGTTTGACCATGACCTACCGGGGGCGTGGCGGCACGACCAGCAAATGCATGGCCATAGCAAAGGCTATTTTGCCTTATCATCCATTCAAACGTGATGGTGAGTAAAATTTTCCTTCTCTTGGCATGTTTAGCTCGAGCGAGGCATCTAAGGGTAGCCACATAAAGGCCACCGAATTCGGTCACAGAGCCACTAGGCGCTTTAGGTGAGAGGAATTGCACTACATAAAGGGACCGAATCTAGGTGGGCTCTATGTGCAGTTGTTGAAATTATATAGTGCAATTCTTCTCACCTAAAGCGCCTAGTGGCTCGGTGACCTTTGTGTGGCTACCCTATGGAAAAATGTCCAAACCTCGCTTTAGGATAATGTTATGACAAATTTATAAATGATTTGAGTATCAAATGGTTAGCGATTTCAGTTCCGCTTGATGCCACCTGATGCCAGTTGTATCAGGTCTTTCCATTTCTAGCCTTAGTTTTTATCCTCATAAGTTTTCTGTCCCTTCTCATTCCGTAATTCTTTCGTTTCTTCCTTTTCAGTCGGCCATTACTTTCTCCAGATCGTCCCCATTTCTCTTTCCTCTGTCTTTGCTTTCCTCTGTCATTCCATGCTTCATTACTTTCTTCTGTCTTCTTCTTCCTTCTTTCCTGTATTTCCTCTTTCACTTCCAGCCTTCTTGCTTTCTTCTGTAGACCCATTCTTCTATTTTCCCTGCGTTCTTTCATTCATTTTTTCATCTATCTTCCCCCTCTTTTTCATTTTTTGTCTCGATATTTTACACTCCTTTTGTCATCTCCTCATTCCCCACCCCCTCCCCCCCCCCCCATTTTTCCCACCCTGTTGTCGTCTTCCTCTTTCTATCCTTTGCATGTGTCACGAGGAAATTTTGCTTTGCAAGAGATTCCATGACAACTAAATGACAGCAAGAGCAGATCCATTCACTTTGCTCCTTGCACCAGCCTTTGTTATGTCTTACTCTTAAAACTGCAACAAAAAACTCACGGTACGAATCAGAAAGTAGCCTCAGTCTCCTGCAATTTGCTCTAAAACACGATTGTTGTAGTACAGATTTTTTTTTTTTTTTGCATCCAATCTGATTTTTTTCACGACTTCACGATTTTCTGACCAGGAAATCCAGAGACAACGTGAATCTTTCAAAGAGGCGAATTTATTTGATCTTTTGAAAAAAAAAATATTACACATTCAAATTTCCATTACTGCTAGTTCACGTCACTTCTATTTTCAGTATTGCTGAATTGATGCAAGGGACATCGAATAATGTCCTTTTTTTACCTTCCACCTTTCACCTTTCACTTTGGGTCGTCCATCCACTGCAGGACAATGTCTTCCATTTCTTTCTGCCTGATGTTTTCTCATTCTGGTTGATCTCCCTCGCTGTCTAATGTCATTCTGGCCATTTTTTTTTCTCGTTGTTCTTCTTCCTATCCGTAGTTGCCATTCGGTGCAGCGTTTTGTCCACCTAATGCCATTCGACCTTCCTGTATGTCCGGCCCATTTCCACGTTTGTTATGACATGAATTTTACTACGTCCATTAGTGTTGTGTGTTTGCGGATTTCACTGTGGGGCAATTTTATCTTGTAGTCTGATGTTGAGCAGTTTTCTTTCCATTGCCCTCTGGGTGGTTCTCAGTTCGTTCGAGAGTTGTTTTGTAATGGTTCTTTTTAAAGGAAAATATTGTCCCGTTCAACTGTAGTTTTGGGTTTTGTTTTTGGGTTGGTTTTTTTTTTTTTTGTCCGTGAGCAAATGCGTGACTTTTTTTTATGGAAATGGCGACGTGACATTTGTAAAGCTATTATATTTGATCATGAAAGTCTGAAGCATTTTTTTACTTACGTGAACAATTACAAACAAAACACGAAGCAGGATGAGTTTCATGGGGGAAACGAAAATATTTGATTACGGTCATGATGACCAATAGCGCCATGTACCGACTTTGAAAACAAACATACAGTTAAACGACTGCAGAGTTACAGCTTTCGGAGAATAAAGTCGTGCTTTCGTGTGGGCGGAAACGGAAACGGCAAAGGAAACGTAAAAAAAATACACCAAGTAGTAAAAGGAAACATTGTTTCCATGTGTACGGAAACCGGCGTTTCATTCCCTAAGAACACATTCTTTGTTCTATTTCACTACGGGTTTTGCCGTCTCCGTTGCCGTTTCGTTCCACAACTTGATATATTGTTGACGTTTCCGTTTCCGAACACATGAAAACAAGGCTTTAGAGAGGCTCAAATTTCTGAACGAACGATAACTGTGAATGCTTTAGTTTGACATGTCCCTACCTCTTTCCCACGCCATAGCTCTGTGTGAGGGGTCGAAGGTCCTCGACCCTACAGGATCTGTTTTTTCTGTCTGTATATAATTATAACAGTGTCACCTCGAGAACGTGGTGCCTATGCCCTTTTCTAGCACAGTGCACTAAAAACAGAATTAACCTCCCATTGACTTAATATATCTGGAAGTTGACTTAATGAATGTTTCTCGCGGGCCTATGCGTAGTGATATGGAAGAAATATTGCGGGCCTCGACAAAACATTTGGGAAAGATTCAGCTAATTCTGGATCCCTTAATTCCTTCCATAGCCGTGGTGGGGCACTGCACCAGTGAGTGTTACCCCCAACTGTCTCCACCTCTGGCGGTCATGGGCAAAGGTCCTGGGTTGTGGCAAAGTTTTCCCCATTCAGTAATATTGTCCGTGTCCGTCCATTTCGTTGCCCAAATGTTTGCCCAATAGAAATCTTCCCAGCCAGCAACGCCTACGGAAGTCCGACATGTAGGAATGTAGTCATGTTTCGGACATAGGAATGACGTCGTTTTGCACATAAGAATGACGTCGTTCCTGCATAAATCATTTGGCTACGACATCGCGCCGACATTAGTTTAATATAGTTACCCGCTAGTGTAGTAATCCTACCAATCTTACGGAGTTCTTACGTCGGATTGACGTAGGGTCGCTCTCTCTCTTTCTCTCTCTCTCTCTCTCTCTCTCTCTTTTTTTTTTCTTTTTTTTGGTGGGGGGGGGGGGGTTAGGTCGATGCCACCATGACCTAATTTAACCATCGACCACGCCCACGTCCAATGGTCTGACAGTCATGATGTTTCTCTCCCCCTACCGAAACTGAAAATCACATCATATTGGTGAGCTCCACATCCAAGTTTCAGTTCTCACTGAAGTGCGGCTTTTCTCCGGATTAGAATCTTAACCCTTTAGGTCCCATGTATCACCAGTGATGCACAGAAATTTATCAGTCGGCTAAAATTCCCACAAGAACACAAGGCGATTAAAGTAGTAATTTCTGCAATATACACTAGATCAACCAAATAATTATGAAAAACTGGTTAATTATGCCCCTGAGAACAAATTGTCACATAATCATAATGTTCCCACCAGCAGAAATGGAGGCCGGTCCTAGAGGGTTAAACCCCACCCCCACTCCTTTGCGGGACCGTATCATCGTCCTATTATACATATTAGCGAGTCAATAGTTTTCCCATTTTATACTTCTGTTTTTTGTATTTTGTATGCTTCTATAATCTCATTTGGGAAATTCGAAAACTGCCCTCGTGTCATATCGGCCCAGTTACAACTGGAGCAGACACGTCGTTAATACAGTGCAGCCCCGGTCGGATTTTCTTTTTTTCCTTTTTGGGGGTTGGGGAGGGGGCAGGGAAGAGCGTTACAGGCGAGCGTTAAAAAAAAACGCTGGGTGAGTGTGAAATTTCCTATCTACAGACAAATACGTGGCAAAATTGCTTCGGCTTTAAAAAAATTATTAAAGGTATTGATACGTCATTTTGTGATGATATAGATCTCACCACGAACAATGACAAGAAAGCAGTAACTCCAAACCGTTTGGTGTCATTGACACACCAGGGCATGGGATGGACGGTGTCATTCAAAGAAACTACCCCACACACGTTACTTGTGGGTTGGTTTTTCTTACATTATTTGTCCATTCCCTCACACTGGTCACATACCTTACTGTGTCATAGAATTTTTTTTTAATCTGTAATCAATACATTTGTTCTTTGTTTGTAACACGAGGCTTTGTAAAGAACAAGCTATTTATTATTTATTTATTTATTCATTCATTCATTCATTCATTCATTCATTCATTCATTCATTCATTCATTCGTTCATTCATTCATTCATTTATCGATTTATTTATTCATCTATTTATTTGTTCTTTCATTCTTTTATTTATTTATTTATTTATTTATCATTCATTATTCATCATCCATTCACTCATTCATCCATTTATTAATTGTTTCTTTTTATTATTTACTTATCTATTTATTCGTTTATTTATTTTAATTATTTATTGGTTTATGTATCTATCTATTTCCCACATTAAACTTGGTGGCATAAGCCAAACCTTATTGTGAGCCCACAAGCTTTCTTTGCCTAAAGTAAGACAGTTAAAATAGGACGTCTGCAAATTTTTCATGACAACCAATCGATGTTTCCGAAAATCGTTAAACACGCATTCATTTAGTGTGTTCATTAGGGGCTCTCACAATGAGGTCAGTCTCATTATGTTTTGATCGCAGCAGTATGTGGCAAGCATGTAGCACTTAACCTCCCACAGGTTGTTTAATAAGTTAGAGGTTAACTTCGGACAACTAAGGGTTAAATAATGTTGTTGTTTTCATATATATCGTACCTATTAAGACTGACAAAGAAATTTATTCAGCTTTTGGCGTCTCCTGAACAATTTCTGAAAACGGACTCAGGCTACGGTACCACGCGGTCCTGGACTTTTTTTTTTTTTTTTTGCCAAATAATATTTTGTGAATTCCTAGTGGCAGATTCTTTTTTACTTTCTTTTAAGGAGGAGAATTATGTTTCAAATGCTTATCGTATGTAACTAAAATTGTAATATAATTAAATCAAAGAACAGTTTTGTTTCCTGCAATTTTAGGCCCTTCTGTAACTAGCGCAGGGTCATGATAAGGCCAACTGATGACTTCATTTAGTTAGGCCGTTTTTATCCACACCAGTTTTACAGGACGTCAGTGTTCCATAGAAATATACCGTAATCGGCGTACCTAAAAGGGCGGTACAATAATTATTGTGGTATTGGACAGTTCCATTACGCCCGTGCTCAATCACACAAACAAAACTACAGGATCAGATAGGAAAGGGCAACATTGATCATTTCATATGGGCGAATTCGGAGACGCTGGAAAAACCAGAGTAAAACACAGTCACTCGTTTATCTCACTAGTTTGATTGAACGTCAATTTTCTTCGCTGGCGGGGATAGAAACAGGCGATGCGAAAGATAAAACTCTGGAGAAATTATATGACTAGGGTGAATCCGCTTGACATATCTATCACTTTTTCGCTGATTTTGCTGAAGTAGTTTCGTGAGTTCCACCTATGCCTCCGACATCGAACTGAGTTAATTTTACTTTTATAAGTATCTGTCTTTCAAAGTGAAATATCATTGCTAGGCATCTGCGTCTCAAAGTGTAATAATGCTCCTATAACTATGTATTTAATCTCAAAGTGAAATCATTCCTAGTAATTTTTCTCTCAAAGTCAAATCATCATAATTCCTATAACTATGTATATCTCAAACGTAAATAATTATTATTCCTATAATTATGTACATCTCAATCGTAAATAATTATTATTCCTATAACTATGTAAATACCAAAGTTAATTCTTCCTGTGACTATTTATATCTCAAAGTTAAATTTTATTTATATACCTATCTGTATCTCAAATTAAATCTTATTCCTATAACTGTCTATAACTCGGAGTTAAATCTTATTTCTATAATTATCTATATTATGGCGAAGTTAAATCTTATTCCTATAACCAGCTTTCTCTCCAGGTTAAATGATAATTTCTATAACTGTTTGCCTCTCAAAGTTAACTACCTTTGCTATACCTATCCGTCTCTCAAAATGAAAAAGCAATACTATAACTCATCAGGGATTAAATATTAGTCATATAACTATTCATGTGACAAGGTTTGATAATCCCTCCAGGTATCCGTCTCTCAGAGTTAAAATTTACTTTTGTAACCATCTATGTCTCAGTGTTTCATAACATTTCTCTGAATGTTTATATTCCAAAGTACGAGTAAACGAATAACTATCTGTCTGTCATTCGACGTAAATTGCCCATTATACTCCTGAATCTTCAAAACAGACGAGTTAGACTGAAGTTTAAACACATTCTCGTACTGAAAAATAATTGTCGCAAGAATAGATTCATCATTTATTTACAGAAGCCTTTTAGTGGCTGAAAAACCCCAAATGATATATCACCATACCAGTAAGCTCAAATCTTGGAGAGGGGAATAATGGAGACGGGGGGGGGGGGGGGGACCATAAATTCTTGATCATAGCTTTGTACTAGCTGACCGTGTGTGGATGTCTGTTCTCTGTCTGAGCTGAGGCTAGTTCCACTTCGGGTCAAGCTTGTTTGGTGTCAGTTTTGGATCGGCTCAGGCTTAAATTTCCTTTGAATATACCAGGGAGACCGACTTGTTCCAGTCTCATTAGTGTGCCGGGTCCCGTTGAACCACATTGTCGTTATAGCTAGATGTGTGCCAGGCCCCGTTGAACTACATTGTCGTTATAGCTAGATGTGTGCCAGGTCCCGTTTAATTACATTGTCGTTATAGCTAGATGTGTGCCAGGTCCCGTTTAATTACATTGTCGTTATAGCTAGATGTGTGCCAGGTCCCGTTTAATTACATTGTCGTTATAGCTAGATGTGTGCCAGGTCCCGTTTAATTACATTGTCGTTATAGCTAGATGTGTGCCAGGTCCCGTTTAATTACATTGTCGTTATAGCTAGATGTGTGCCAGGTCCCGTTTAATTACATTGTCGTTATAGCTAGATGTGTGCCAGGTCCCGTTTAATTACATTGTCGTTATAGCTAGATGTGTGCCAGGTCCCGTTTAATTACATTGTCGTTATAGCTAGATGTGTGCCAGGTCCCGTTTAATTACATTGTCGTTATAGCTAGATGTGTGCCAGGTCCCGTTTAATTACATTGTCGTTATAGCTAGATGTGTGTGCCACATTTTTCTCTAAAGTTCCACGCGATGTTACTTGTAATAAGCCTGTTGTAGAGTTGTGATAATGTATATGCAATAATGCCTAAGGTGTTTATAACGCGTATGTGCTCTTCTTCTTCTTCTTCTTCTTCTGCGTTCTTCGTGTCAGACTGTTTGTACCAGGAGGCCGATAGCCTTTATGAAGGACGCTGCGCTCCTGAGTTCCTCTGCTGTCCCATATTAGCTTGGTGTGTAGTGCCGCACCTCGGGACCAGCCGTTTTTCCCTCTGTTGTCTGTATACGGGGCATTGTTGGAGGACATGTTCTGCATTCTCTGGGGAATTTCCGCATGGGCATGGCTCAATTTCTCCAACCCTGAATATTTTTAGTAACGATGCTGCCGGGGTCTGTTATGTCCAGTTCTTAGCCTAAAGATTACAGTGTGCCCCTTTCTGCTGAACAAGTGTATCGCATCATCTGTTACATGGCTTGGGTGACCTTGTTTCCACTTGGATTTCAGGGCTGCCATAATGTGACTTTTGGCCTCTGAGAATATCATGTTTTCTCTGACTTGAGGGAGATTTGCACCATTTTTTGCCAGAGCGCATGCCTTATCGGTATGTGCTCTTAAATGCTTTGTTAATTGACGTATCTTTCTGAAATTTCCCTCATAGGATACGAAGGCGATTCTTATCTTACCTTATCTTATCTTATCTCAGTCCACAAAGCCAAGGCAAAAACAGACTTGACTCCGTGCGTTGTAGGGGTTTTAACTTGGGGGGGGGGGGGGGAGACATTTTCGAAGAGAAGGGGCGGAGGGGGAGGAAGGAGAGGGGATGGTGATTGTCAGCCGAACGACAACAATAGAACAACATCAACAACAACAAAATAACAATAACAAAAATCTCTTAGGGAGTTTGGTTTTCAAGAATGGACACACTATTCTCAGTAGATACACGCCACAATGTCTTGTTCCACTCCATCCAGCCAAGTGTTTCTCGTGGTTGGGGCGTGGCTCTTCAGAACGGAGCGTGGGGATTTGTTCATCATGGTGTATTTTAACTTGAGTATAGATGAAGTGTTGTTTGTTTATGTCATTTTGGTGTTCCTTGTTTAGCTCGGATTAAGACGTCGAACTTAAACACATGACTTTAATGATTATGCACGACCTACCGCGTTCTTGGTCGTTCGAAGAAAGTGTTGAGATTCAATCATGGTGGGGTACCTGTTTTGGGGGGGGGGGGGGAATTTGAATAGGGGAGGGATAAAAATGGTTGAGAAACACTGATCTGGCGTGTTGTGTGTGTGTGTGTGTGTGTGTGTGTGTGAAGGGGTGATTTTTGTGTGTGTGTTGTTGTTTTTTTTGTTTTGTCTTTTGTGTGCTTGAGAAACTGCCAAAACAAACTAGGCCAGGATTCAATATCACAGTATATACAGCAAATCAATCAGGAAGATATGAGATGTGATGTAAGAGGGCGAGAAGAATTTTGTTTTCTTTCTCTTTGGAGGCGAGGGTCTCTGAATGATGGTGATCACAGCTATGTAAAGGCTGGCCGAGCTAAAATAGTTGAAAACATCAGTCGAATATAATTATTTGGTTTTTGTGGTTGATGTAGCGTTTCTGTTGACCCCAATCATGGAAATTTTAACCAACTTGAATGTACAGTACAGTAATACTCATTTACCCACTTACCCATTAAAGGTAATGGTATATTTACTGGTGAGAAATTAGAAGACAGTGTAAAACCTAAAATAATAATAATAGTAATAGTATTTATATACTGTCCTGTCACGTAGGGAGTCCTAACGTTCTTCACAAATTTTTACATTTCGCATAAAAACACACGCACTCAAAAGTAAAGACATTTGTCAGTTTTGTGCAACTATTTGCATCAGTATTGCTGTTTATTGTCATTTTCTGCCATAAACACGATTCCATGTTTACACTTAATGTTTTCGTGGGTTTTCAATACCAAGAGATGGGGAATCCGTGCCAGTGACAAGGGAAAATTGATTACCAGCAATAATGAAAAAGGCCCAGCGATACCGTGTGTAGATTTACGTCGGTGTAATATTTACTCATTCCCATTTCTTGGGCCGTCCTGTACATAGAATTGATTGTTGTAACTGGAAGTGGAGGCAGGAACAGATCCGTTCTGCGACAAAACACGGTACAATCCAACCTTAGTCAAAATCACTTTTCAGCATCATATTGATGCTAAAAATGATGTGTAAAATGTGTCTACCACATAGGTGCTGTTAAACGCTATGTGAAAGCAAATTTCTCTCATGGGATAATAATGTTATTCTTATCTTATCTTATTTTATCTATATTATCTTATCTTATCAATATTATCTTATCTATGTTATCTTATCTATCTTATCTAATCTTGCCTTATCTTATCTGTCTTATCTTGATTGGTCTGTTTCACTTATGTCACCCAAAAACTGAGATGCATCCCCCCTCCCCCTCCCCGAATGCACTGAGGCTGAGCATGCGCGTCCGCAACGATTTTTTAGGTACAGATGCTGAGCAAGCGCACACGCAAGCCTTGGCTGTAATCCAGGAAGAAGAATTGCAATTCTTGAGAGAACCAAACAACAATGGCCTTGGAACTTCCGACGAAGGGTGAAAAATAAAATTTATAACTTCGCAGGAACACAATATTGTCGTGACGCCATGTGAAACCAAGTAAAAGAATGGACTTTGCTCTTTCTTTCTAGCTGGGCAATAATTTGTATCTCTAACCAGTGTACGGGGGGTCCGACAAGGCTCACCATTCATGTTATGATTGACCTTTGTAATCCAAACAATACTGCAGCTTTTCACCAACAAAGCCATAGGTGGTCTACGCTAAATGTAATTCCCCTGCCAGGAACCGTGCGGAAATCTGATGAGTATGACCAGAGAGTATGTATTTATAGAGAGATTTCACTTCCGCCAAATCGCGAAACTGGGTCACTGCAGTAAACAAGAATTGAAAGAGACTGTCTTCATCAAAGATAATGTGCATATTTGTTAACTGTGGGTTGTTAATATTTTTGGGCTGATTGACACTATTTACAGCCGTTTGTAAGCTCTACGCCCCGCGGAAATGCACCAAGGGGTATTTTTTTACCGCAGCGACCTACTTTCCACTCCATGCCAACAATGGTTTCGCGGAGCCTCCCGTGTCTGGCAGTGCAAATCGACCAATAGTGAAGACTCTATACATACATACTCGCTAGTATGACTGACGTCACGTTTGCACACAGAAATGGCAAAAGTCGTGTTCCTACACAGACCCGCTGGTTACGATATCTCATTGACGTCGGGAATCCGCCCCTTCGGTAATCCTACCCACCCGATCGACAACCTCTACAAATATACACCGGTCTGACAAGTAGGTCTGACGTAGGACTTCTGGCTGGATATCTACTGTACATGCTCAGTTTCTATAGTTCTATCTCATTCCTAAATCCACCTGGACTGATTGTCTGTTCAGTCGTCACAAAATGGAAACTCAACAACAACAAAAATAAAGAGGGGCGGAAGGCGATTTTTTTTGGGGGGGGGGGAGAGGGGAGAGGGAGTGGAGGGGGGGGAAGAGAGAGAGAGAGATCTCCTGTAAAAATCAGTTTTTTTAGCATATGCGGTTCTTCTCCAAAGTACGACAGAACACGTTTATAGCGTAGCTTCTATTGATTATCCCCGGAACTTACATCCAAGCATTGATCTCAAAGCCGCACCCTGCCAAATCTGAGAGCAGCGAAGCCAAGAAGTCTACGGCACAGGTTCCCAGACTTCTTTCGACGCCTTTACCACTGGCAACTTCTTCGAAGTCCGCCCTGTTTTCTAATTCAGTAATTTGAGTTTACCCGGCCTAGTAAAGGGAAAATGTTAAAATACTATTTATTTTAATATTATTATTTTAAATTTAAATATTTGACTGATCTTTCTCATTGGCGGTGTGTCTTCGAATATGGCTGGTAAGTCCAATCAGGGCATGGAACTGTGTGCCACATGTTGCCTACTTCAGGTCCGGTGGGTGGCTGGGAAGAAGAACTGGCTGCTCCTGCTTTCGGCGCTGCCCTTTTGTTTTTAGCAGCTGCCTTGTGCCGTTGTTCAAGTTAACTAACAACAGTGATTAAGCACATGTTTTGTTGTTTTTTTTCTAAATATCTATGCACCCAGAATCAGCAAATTTGCCCCTTGTATAGGCAAATTTACCAGGGGGTTAATTTACCCCCAGGTTGGGATCCCCTGGTCTGGGAATTATCTCGCTTTCGTCGCCCCCTCCCCGCCCCCAGGCTGCACGAGAAAGTTGCAAGTGAATAGGATTTTTACCGTACGGTGGATTATGAGATCAAGATTTTCCTGGTGAAGTGTTCAAAAGTGCCCGGGAAAAGTTAATTCTTTTGTTTTTCATTGTTGTCCTTCTTGTTGTCTTCAAGCACGTAATCCAAGGCCATATTTTTTTGTTGGAAGTTGAGAATTTCATTATAATCTGCCAGAGCTCCCAGACAAAAAACAAAAAACGGGTAACTATTCTAGCACTTATTCTGCAGATTCTATGACGGAAAGTGCTTACAAACATTGTCTCATTCGCGGATGTATCGCTAGCCAGTGTATGGCCCACCATTCATGTTATGAAAGACCTTTAAAATCAAAACCAGCACTGAAGCTTTTCACCAACAAAATCAAAGTCGACTACGCAAAAATGCATTGTACGTGCTCGTCTTCTAAAGTTCTATACCATGCCTAAGTCCACCTGGACTTCAAAACAAATTGTATGGTTATGCATAATAGCTATAGATAAGCGAATATACTGTTTTCTTTGCAAAGTACATTAGCGCAGAACTGTTGTTATTAGGAGCGAGACACATTGAAAGAACTGGAGTTTTCACAGACCAAAGTTGCGCAAAAAGTACAGTATTGAGCAAGATCTCATTATCAGCTTTTTGTGACTCGTTAAGAACAATGTCACATGGGCTGTAGTGTCGAGCAACTCAGTTGGATGACAATCAGGCCACCATTTGACACAACATAATTATTGTAGATTCAGAAGGAAAAGAAAAGCACACTTGGCTCAGTATCTCAGCTTTAGCATTCTGTAACTAAGGCACGATATAGAATAAGAAAGAGCTGAAGGTTTCAGTTATAGAAAGTGGCGAAAAAAACGATCTGCTCTGTATCTTTATGTGATTCAGGCATGGTACAGAATACAGGCGTTCAATGTGTCCCCTCTCCATCCCCACTCTTACCTCATCCCACTGGCAATAGTTACTTAACATGTGGGGTCAACAAACTGCCCAGCTTGGAGCGCAACGTACGAATGTAATATGTAATGTGCAAGTTCAGTGCTTGTGGCCAGCAATTAGTTCAGTCATTTGGCCTGGCAGTATTGGTAGTTTCTCAAGCAAAAACCCTTAGTCGGGCGTGTCGTGTCTCATATCAGCTAGTTAGTGTCAGATCGAATAGCGAATTGCATTATTCGAACTAATGTCTAATATCCTTTCCTCAATACTCGAATATTCGACATGATTCCTAATATCTGAGCAGTTCCGTACAAAATCTTCAACTCCATCCAAATTCAAAATGTGGCAAAAGCAAAAAGTTGTATTTTGCAAAGCCTGGCTTAAGAAATAAAACGGAATTAACGATACAATTAAATGCAAAGGAAAAGGAAGCACAAATCAAGTTTCCTGTCCGTTAATGGACCTTCATCAGGTACAAAAAATGTAACAATCTGGATCGGAAATGAAATAAAATACAGAAATCTTAGAATTCTCGAAATTGAGGACACTTATCGTGTGCGACTTGGACTCTCGGAACATAGCTAGCCTGTCCGTCAATGGTGACTCGAGTTCTCCTGTCAGTAATTCACACTACTCAATGGCTTTCTTTGTAACTGGGCTTATTTATTATTATTATTATTATCATTATTTTATAAGCGCATATCCATTTTTGAAATGCTCTATGCGCTTTACAGAAGAAACCTGTCAACCACAGAGCAGAATGGAGCGCCGGCGAAGCGCTCAACACACTACACTGCTTCTTTCTCTCTCCCTGTTTCGCTCACTCTCTCTATCTCTCTCTATCGCAGAGCAAATTGTGACGCAGCCTGTTAGGCGCAGTACACAACTCACAACAGTTCACAACTCACAACTCACAATAAAAATAATATTTGAATATTTATTAATAATTATAATTTAAAAATGAATAATAAATTTTGTTATTGCTGGTGGGGGATGTTATGGATAAATTTTAATTTATTAATTTCAATTTTGCCCGGGCAGCGGCCTGTTCGGCCTGCGATTTACGATTTCCAACTGCCAAGGTGTCTTTAACGTGCGCAACGTGCACACGGGCCCTCCGAATTTTTTCGTCCTTATCCGAGAAGACTAGGTACTCGATCCTACCCCCAATAGGATCAGGGACTTGAAAATATGAAAAAAATCCCAATTTCCAACATGCCTGCACTGCCCGGGTTAGAACCCGAGACCCTTGGCATGAGAGGCGAGCACCTTGCCTCTAGACCACCTTGTCCCCAGACGGATTTTCAGACGGATTACGTTAAATTGCGAAATTGCCTCCCCATCGACTACTTTTGCAAGAGAAAAAAAAATGTAGACCTGAGTATCGAATAATTTCAAAACTATTTGAACGAATAATATTCGACACAAGTTGCTATTCGGATATACAATGGATTGTGTAGAAAACCCGCACCTAGACATTGGTCGGGGTGGATTTGTGTTGGTGTTCAACATAACACTTTTGGCACTCTGAGTCAGACAAAGTTACATAGATCTGGGTTAAGCGATTGCAGAGTAGCGCTTTTCCATCATGAAGCTTGGTAGAAAGCTGCAAGAAGTTCAGGTGATAAAACTGGCGGAATACTGTTGATTTTTGTGATATGCCATGCTGTTTAGGAATTGAATTGTTTGCATTTTAGTCTTGGCTTGATTAACATGTTCAGTGTAACCCAGTGACTGTTTTATCTATCTATCTATCTATCTATCTATCTATCTATCTATCTATCTATCTATCTATCTATCTATCTATCTATCTATCTATCTATCTATCTATCTATCTATCTATCTATCTATCTATTTGCATGTCTGTTTACGCGTCGTTTGTCTGCCTATGTCTATTTATCTATCTATCTATCTATCTAGCTTATTCTCTATGAACCACAACATAACTAACGAGCGTCCACGTACTGGCCAACCTCGTATTAAACAAAGGGCCTGTATACAACATAATGAAATGCCCCGTCCAACGCTCGCAAACCAAAGGACATATATCCCCACGTCTAATGAACAACACGAGGTGACACGCCTTCCTCACGTAATTATCACCCTGTCCATAACAGAAACAGTTTTAAATAGGTTCATACGTTTTGTTGTCATTTGCGGTCACGACGTGGCCTCTGTCAGTGGGAATTTGTTGCGTGACCTGTCGTATTCCAGTGTCTGTAACATATCTCCGCTATATATGAATGTCTGAACGAATGTCTATTCTGTTGTCTGTGGAAATAATTTATATGTGCAAACGACCGTATAAACATTAAATGCCTCAGTGCAAATGCCTGTACAAATATCAGGATAACACAATGTTTGTATAAACATGTAATGCCTATAAATACATTTGTCTGTACATCCATTGGAAGGCATATGTGCGGCCGACCCGGGGGTCGGGAAGAGGCGGGGGGAGGGGGAGGGGGAGGAACCTGCGCTGCATTTCTCCCGCGCTGAGGACACCCGCCTCCTAAGGTTATATAAAACATCAGTCATTACTTTGCGCGGGCCCGCATAATTATATAGACGCCGGCGATATGCGTGGGCATCGATAGCCTGCGCCGCGTGAAACTGGTCTTAACGGCGTTTCTTATTAGTTCAAACTCGAAAAACTGAAAGTCGACGACCGCCAAGGCGCGCTCCAGGAGGTAGGGAAGGTGAAGGAGAAGTATGTTTTCGAATTATTAGAGGGTCTCCAAAGGAGGAAAATAAAAAAGAGATTTTTAAAAAAAAAAAACGAAGAAATTTGGAAAATGATCACAAAAATTTATAAAGAGGTAAGACACGCAAACAGACCATACCAAACAAGTCGAGTCTGTTACGTTAACATCTGGTGAAACTTTGATCTAAGCTTATCGTTTGTGAGTAATTTTTACCTAAAAAAACATCAATGGAATTTTTTACTTGAAACCAAAAAATTAATGTTGGTTTGGCCTTTAATCTACCGATAACGTAATTATGATGATCAGAAAAGCGGCATGAACTTTGAATTCAAAATCCAATGTTTGAAGTTCATGAGATTGAGAATACAGTGAGTTCAGTTTCTGATGGCTGTCGTTCTTGTTGGTCTTGATGACATTGATGGTGTGGTGGTTGAAGAGAACCATTAATTCCGGCGCAGCTTTGCTGTTGCAGTTGATTCGGTGTCGGTGATAATGTTATTATTCATGCTGTCGTTGAGATTCATGTGGCTAAAGTTGTTAGGTTACGGCATATGATTATGCCGAAATCGATCTTTGACAAAAGAAAATACGCAAAAGGACTCTTTCATAATGGTTTTGTTCTATTGGTTATGGTTTGTTATTTTTATCACTAATACTAATATTAACCTCAATAGGTTGGCTGATAACAGATCCAAGTGGAGAGCCATTATCTCCAAAGTCTGTTCCAGGCAGGGCAACTGATGATGATGATAATGATGATGATGATTATATTATTGCTGTTGTCTTTATTACTTTATCTTTGTTGTTGCTGTTGTTGTTGTTGTAGTTGTTGTGTTGTTATAGTTTGCTGTGGTTACTGTTGTTGTCTTTTTAGTTTGCCGTTGTTGCAGTTGTATTTTTATGGTTTGTTGTTGTTGTTGTTGTTTTGCTGCTGTTGTAGTTTCTAAAGTTTGTTATGTTGAACAATGGTTTATTACTAGTATAGGTTGCCGCGATAGTTGCTGTTCTTGCTGTTGTTATTGCCATCATCATTATTATTATCATTATCATGATTATTATTATATGCCTTTCCACCCCCAGGTGACGAATGTGAAGACAGCCGGGAATGCACGTCCTACTGCTGTCAAGAACATCGCGGCCGCTACGTCGGCAAGAAATTGATCTGCGGACCTCAGCATGACGAAATTATGACACACACCTGTGTTTATCAGTAGACATAGACAGTCACAGTGTGGCGCTACCGTCATCTCCTGTTAGCACCTCAATTAGTACACATGCTAGAAGTTCACGAAATAAAGCAGAAGAGGAAGAAGAAAAGTGTGTGTTTGTGGTGAAATGGTTGAGTTTAGGTGTGTGTGTGTGTGTGTGCTTGTGCGTCTGTGTGTGTGTGTAGGGCTTGTATGTTGGTGGGTCGGTGGGGTGGGTATGGGTGGAGGTAGGGGTACTTGATGGTGAATTGATGGCGATGGTGATGTAGTTGATGTTGAATGGAGATTTTTTTGGAACATTATTGGTTTTGTTGTTTGTGGAGGTGAACGTGTCGATGATGATGGTGGTTATGGTGATGCTGGTGATGATGATGACGAGGAGGAGGGGGAGGAGGATGATGCAAAAGATGCTGATTGTAGAGTTTGGAAGTTAAAGTAGTTTGGGGACTGGTGAGGGGTGGAGAAGATGGTGATGGTGATGGTGATGGTGGTAGTTTTTGTGATAGTGTTGGTGATGATGACAATGATGATGATGGTGGTGATGATGACAATGATGATGATGGTGACAATGATGATGATGGTGACAATGATGATGACAATGATGATGATGACAATGATGATGACAATGATGATGATGATGATGGTGATGGTGACAATGATGATGATGGTGGTGATGATGATGACAATGATGATGATGGTGGTGATGATGACAATGATGATGATGGTGGTGATGATGACGATGATGATGATGGTGGTGATGATGACAATGATAATGATGGTGGTGATGATGACAATGATGATGATAGTGGTGATGATGATGACAATGATGATGATGGTGGTGATGATGACAATGATGATGATGGTGGTGATGCTGACGATGATGATGATGGTGATGACGATGATAATGATGGTGATGACGATGATGATGGAGAGAAGAAGGAGGACGATGAGGATGATGAGAGGCAATGGGAATGATGATGTTGCTGATATCGATGATCGTAGTGATTGTCGCGGTAGTGGTGATTCCAAGGTGTTGATGGTGGTCGTGGTGGTGATGGTGACGACAGTATAGCTGATTATAATGATGAGAATGAGAGGCTGTAATGGTAGTGATGATGATAGAACTAACGATGGTATGTTGTAGAAGTAACGATGAGGTTGACGATGATCACATCGTACCGACGACGACGTTAGTAATACGCTAATTATGCTGGTTACTGCGTGTACACTCCATCCTTGCCCTGAAATACAGACATCACTTGACCACGTGATACTAATTCACACTTTGTGAAGTCTCTGGTCACGGAATCGGCCTACAAGATAACGGAGTATCTGACCAATAACAGGACAGCGCTGAGAATGTATGGTACTCCAAGGTGGTAATTTTCTGTGATTTATCTATCCACCGTTCGGTCACATCTCGCAACTCAGGTCTATATCTCATGTATTTCTCATGGTAACTGATGTTAATTTTCTTTCGTTAAGAAATACTGAGGGTGAACACTGGGCATTGTAAGTTTATGGGTCTTACTAAATTATGTACCGTAATATTAATACGATATGTAGACGTCATTACTGGGAATTAAAATCGTTAACATACATAAAAGAAAAGGACAGTCCCCAATGACAGCAAGAGCAATCCTGGTGTAATGGTGTAAGGGAAATAATTGTTCTCTCTTTGTGACTAATTGTGCTAATAATCCCCCTTGATGAAGTGTTATCTTATAAATTCTGTAAGTAACTGCTATTCGTTCAGTTCAGTTCTGTTCTCCCCCATTACTCTTATGTTGTGCCTATCGCTAATAATCTTGTGGCTAATAGTCGAGCTATCCGTCACTGAGCACAAAAAGAAGCCTCAAAAATTAAAAAAAATTAAAAAGAACTATCGAGAACTTCAAAACTAAGTGCCCAGAGAAGTTCTTACTATAATGGATCTAGGCCCATAAATATGTTTAATGAAATGGCTCATCGAAAAAAAAATATGAAAATTGATAGACACATGTAAGTATCCTTGACGGTTTGTGTGGGCATTGTTATAAAATATGAGAATACAGAGAGCCGTTATATTTTGATACTTTCACAATTTCAGTAGTTCGAATGGGAGAAACACCGTCACCTCGGTCTATCATATTCAGGAAGACTTAAAAATTAAAAATTCGTTTTCCCTTCCAAGAGAGGGGCCTGGGAGAGAAAGAGAGAGAGGGGGAGGGAGGGGTGGCGAAATCAGATTTACCAGGCGTGACCCCGGGTGTCTCATCAAGATAAATTTGTTATTATTTACTTTGTTTTTTGTTGTTGTTGTTGTTGTTGTTGCTTTCCTCCTTCGTGGAATATGTTCTTTGCTTATCATAACAATAATACCAGAATAATACTAACAATAATGCTGTACTAAATTATGGCTATAAATTAGGAATTATGTATAAGCTCTGGCTACCGTGTGTAACTAATGTATGTACAAAAAAAAACGCACCAACTTATTTAAGTTATCTTTTGACTCGCATGTACCATCACGACATCTTAGATCATCTGCCGACCTGAGAAAGTTACAAAATTCCTAAGATGCCCCCTTAAGACCATGGGTGGAAACTGTTGTTTTTTTTCAAGGGTCTCAGATTTGGAATTCTCTGTCTCTGTCTTTGAGAGAGATTGAATATTTTACGACTTTTAAACATAGCTGAAGAGTCATACTTTTACACTCTGAATGTCCATCAAGCTTTTGTTTTTCCTGAGTATGCCTGTGTATTGTGTGTGTGATTTACATGATAGAGATGTCGTAAAGTGCTTAGAGCCTGGTAGTTAATGGGATGACGCGCTGTTATAAATGCTGTTTATTATTATTATTATTTATGAACTCCATCGTCTGTATAAGCACATACTTAGGCTTTTGGAGTCAAGTCTGTTTTGCGTGTGTGTTGACTCAGTGTACGAGGACAGTTTTGACGCATCCGACCTAGTGAGGTACTCGCAAGGTGCTCGCCTCTCATGCCGAAGATACCGGGTTCGAATCCTGGTCAGTGCAGGCATGTTGGATTTTTTGGGGATTTTTCTCGTATTTTCCTGTCCTTGATCATATGGTAGGTAGGGCCCAGCACCTATTCTTCTCGTATAAGGACGAAAAATTCGGAGGGCCCGTGTGCACATTGTGCACGTTAAAGATACCTTGGCGTTGGAAATCGAAAAGAACGGGCGGAACAGGCCGCTGCCCGGGCAAAATGCTAAAAAAGCGAATCCCTACCACAACAAACAAACAAAAAAAAAAAATATATATATATATATATAACAAGAAAAGTGGGGTGTTAATGCTGAGGGCAGCAAACTTCCCAAAATAAAGACCTAAACACGACTAGTGAGACAAACCAGTGTCAGTTTCGCTAATGCGTGGCGTGCCGCTATCTCCAAATTTCACAGCCCACACGAAAACCGACACAAAACAGAATTGACCTAGTGCGCCACCACCACCCCTAGAGTTGATCTCTCGGTTGTGTGCACTTTTTTTTTTTAATCTTTTATTTAGTTGTCCCCCACCCCCCCCCCCACCCCCCACCCCTTTTTCCCTTCTCTTTTTTTTTCTTAAAGTGTCGTATAGCCTTTTCTAGATCCAGTCCGACAAAAGAAAAACATTATGAACGGATTTAGACCACAGCATTTTTAGCAAAAGTTTAATATCTTAGTTTTGTTGTTGTTGTTTTAATATCTGGCCTATCTATTATCCAAATTAGTGCATCAAAATTGTTCGACCCTGACATAAAGACATTAAATAAATTCAAAGATCTTGATTTCATCTAAAAAAAATATCTTAGGCCGAGTTTCGTTCTGACACTACTGTAGATACTGGATGTCCACAACTAACTAGATAAGCCTTCTCTAATCTTCTTGAGTGGCAAAATGTTTCTTTTTCTTTTTCTTCCTCTTTTTCACTTTCCCGGGCAAAGTACTGGTGTCACCTCTTCCCTAAATTTTATATATTTTACACACCCAAGAAAAAAAGCTGCTAATCCAGATTGAAGAATTATATTATCATGATCACAGGCAGAGAAACCAAGTGTTGCCCTGGATGAACCTGCTCTCCCTCTCCCCTCCCTAATGTATCCCTCTCAATCCCTTCCTCTCCCCCTCACCTCCCATTATCCCCTTTCTTCTCGTGCCCTCTCCCCCTCCTCCCACTCCCTCTCTCTTGCCATTACCCCGTTTCCTCCCCTCTTCTGTCCTTCCATTCCCTCTCCCCTCCCCCTCTTTCCACTCAATACTTCGCTCTCTTTTCTTCCACCCTCCTTTCTCATACAGGGAAGATCAAATCTTTTCCAAAGATATTGCTATGTTTTGTAATAAAATTGCAGTTCTACCGTGATGGATCTCGTTCAGTTCAGCGATCACAAATTTTTATACTTAGAAAAGAAACATTGAAGAGCGCAACTTCTGTGAAGTACAATGAAGAAACATTAAAGGGCGCAACTTCTGTGAAGTACAATGAAGAAACATTAAAGGGCGCAACTTCTGTGAAGTACAATGAAGAAACATTAAAGGGCGCAACTTCTGTGAAGTACAATGAAGAAACATTAAAGGGCGCAACTTCTGTGACGTACAACGGAGAAACATTAAAGAGTGCAACTTCTGTGAAGTACAATGAAGAAACATTAAAGGGCGCAACTTCTGTGAAGTACAATGAAGAAACATTAAAGGGCGCAACTTCTGTGACGTACAACGGAGAAACATTAAAGAGTGCAACTTCTGTGACGTACAACGGAGAAACATTAAAGAGTGCAACTTCTGTGAAGTACAATGAAGAAACATTAAAGGGCGCAACTTCTGTGAAGTACAATGAAGAAACATTAAAGGGCGCAACTTCTGTGACGTACAATGAAGAAACATTAAAGGGCGCAACTTCTGTGACGTACAATGAAGAAACATTAAAGGGCGCAACTTCTGTGACGTACAATGAAGAAACATTAAAGAGTGCAACTTCTGTGACGTACAATGGAGAAACATTAAAGGGCGCAACTTCTGTGACGTACAATGGAGAAACATTAAAGGGCGCAACTTCTGTGACGTACAATGAAGAAACTTTAAAGAGCGCAACTTCAGTGACGTACAATGAAGAAACATTAAAGAGCGCAACTTCTGTGACGTACAATGGAGAAACATTAAAGAGTGCAACTTCTGTGAAGTACAATGAAACAAACCAGTTCAACAAATAGAGGTATCAAACTAAGCCCGGAACGGCACAGACAGCTGCTGGCAGACAAGAAGTGCACAACATACTCTCCTATATTTTCTTAGTAAATCCTGGAAGACCCGATCGTACTAAGGCCGGTTAGGCACAATCAGCTTCTGCCATTATTTCTTGGGCGTACATTTCGCTGGCAGTAACTGGCTGTGACGTTCCGGGCTTAGTATGATACCTTCCTAATGTCGTCTAAAATGGGAAAGAGGGGGATAGGGGTGGGTGAACTCTAGATCTTTACACTTTTCAAAGATTTAGATTTTTTTGTATTGTAAAGAATTTCCCTTGTGGAATATTAAAGTTATTACCGTAATTAGTTAATGATAATTTCAAAACGATTCCAATTTGTCATGAAAAAATTCTTAATATCACTTTTTCTTTCTCTTTGTAATAATTATTTTCCATCATTAGAAGGATTTATTTTGTCGCCTCCAAATCAATATCTAAACCCACGACTTCAGAAGAAGCTGCTGTTGAGACAGTGAGATTTCTAGGCATTCATGTCTTGAATTAAGTGGGGGAGAAAGAAAATGAAATATTAATAAGAGAGCGCTACCAGAACATAGGTATTCACGTAAGGCCCCGCGCGCACTACGTTAAAATTAACCACCCGTTCAATGCAATCAATCTTTCGCGTGGCGTGCAGCACAGCTTTGCCAAGCAAGCAAAAATCTGCGTGTGCACGCTCTGTGCAGCAGGCGAAACGGGATAGTGCGCGCGGCCCCTTAGGCAGGGGTTGTCAGGAGGGGGGGGGGGCGATATCGCCTCCTGGGGCGATTTTCACTCGGGGGGTGGTGAACAAGACATGGGTAGTTAGTGGGCCGAAAATGACGAAATGGGGAGATAAGGACTCCAAAAAGTAAGGGGGCGAATAAAAAATGTTTCCCAACCTGGGATTACAGTTTGGCACAATACCTTGACCATTATTTCCGTTCTCTATAGTATAAAACCATTATTATGTATGCCCATTGTTAGACACATTCAGTAAATTACTAATACATGTAGATCTAAATTGTATTAGGTGAAGGGTGACTTTGGAGAGAAAGCTATACGATGATCAAGACAATTTGAGATGCAGCAGGTGCAGCACAAGTCAGTGATGGGGTGGCATCAAAGCGTCACAAATTTCATAAAAACAGTGGTGCCTGGCCTTCTCCCGGTCCCTATTGAAAGCGACGAAAAATTCGAGAGACTTCTTCTGTATAAAACAGAGGTCTGCTTGTCAGTAGGTAGCGGCTCTCTATGCTTTTTGGATATGTTTAATCAGTGTGGACGTTTTTGTTTGTTTTTTTCTTTTTAACAACACAACTCGGCATGCCAGCCTGGAGAGAGAGTAGAGAAGTTGCTTGTATGTTAAAAATGTTTGCCACGTTTAAAGGGAGTGACCTCTAACTGCAACAAGACCAGACCAGTATGTTTAAGCCTTTCTTCCACAAGCTGGAGTTGTGGAAAACAGGGGTGCATCGTTCACTTGACTCAACTTGCCAAAGTGTGTTTAGCTCTTTATTTTAGGAGCTTCGCTGCCCTTTGGCATTTACACCTCATTTTTGTTTTGTTTTTTCTTCTTGTGTTTTTTAGGATGTGGCCCAGGCAGCGGCCTTATACGGCCTGCTCTTCTCGATTTCCAACTGCCAAGGTATCTTTAACGTGCGTAACATGCACATGGGCCCTTCGAATTTTTCGTCTTTATCCGAGAAGACCAGGTGCTCGATCCTACCTTACCATATGATCAGGGACAAGAAAGTATGAGAAGCATCCCAAACTTCCATCATGCCTGCACCGACCGGGTTTTGAACCCGGTACCTTCGGCATGAGAGGCCAGCACCTTGTCACTAGACCACCACGTTCCCCTAACTTGACAAAGTAATGCACAGGCGATTGAAAGACCTGCCAGATCTAATGTGTCCCTGGGTGGGTTAAGAATCCTAATGACGATGAACCTGTGGCGCATTTGCAAGAAGAATTGCTAGATTTACAGCATTGCATTGAGTGCCATGTCATTTTCAAACAAAGTTAAAAATGGGCAAAAAGAAAAAGTTGTATGTAGCAAAGCATCTCTTAAGAAGTAACACCCAAAAACATATTCTATTTAAATTCTATATTTTCACATTCTGTTGTTTTTATTGTTCGATTGTTTTAGTTGTTCAATTTTTCCTTTTTTTTCAGGGTTGTTGTTTTTTTCCTGACAAACGTTGCAGCCGAAATATCGGCAATTTTCTGTCTTTCCTTTTTAGTTTGCGTTTCATTGTATTGTTTGGGTATATTTCTTATTCGAGGTTTTGCTACAAAAAAAAATTTCTTTTTGCCAATTTTTGACTTTGCTCTAAGCCTTGCTGCGACCCCACAGTTTTTCTGTGGTTTTTATAACATATCGTCATTTTCAACCAATGAGGCTACATTTTCGCGATAACGCCAGAACATTTACATGTATTTAATTCTTCCCTCTGGAAGGACGTTCCTTCTCTTATCAGTTGCCTTCCCATTTTTTTTCCTATCATGTAGGAAGAGGATCCAGTGCAGCTTAAAGCCATCTCAAAAACAGAAACAGATCGCAAATGCACGTCTTGTTCTCACAAACACCGAAATTACATGGTTGACCACTGCACGCCAACCACGGGAAAGTCACCGGCCTGTTAATAATACCAGTACATGGGTTTTATGAACAAGAACAGCTAGTTTTTGTTGGTGCATTTGATGAAGGATTTTCTTATATTTTTGTGTATAATGTCTAGATAATCAGTATGTTAAGTCCCATTCAAAGGATCTTTAGAAAAGTCTAACACAATGTAGGTCAAGTCGGTGCACGTTTGATGACGTGTATTAGGGTGGCGGCGGTGGGGGGCGACAAGAAATGTAGGGCCCAAGAGGGCGGTTACCTGAGGAACGTTAGAACCACTGGATCAAAGCTTTTAAGAAAGTCTAGTCAGAGGGATATCACACGATTCATTGGAAGGGTTAGTTCTCTACTCCATAGAGCTCAGCTCTTCAATATTAGTTTTGAGTCAATATTTCATGGGTGAAGGTCTTAAACTTAAGCAACAGAAACCTTTTGTTTTCCATTCTATAAAAGGCTAAACAATAAAAAGTGGAAAAATCGTGCTCTATTTCAATGTTTCTAACTTTTGCCCGGGTTCTATAGCAAGACTGGCAAATTTCTGAGATAAAGATTCATGTGCCAGATCAGATTTTGCGGAAACCTTTTCAGGATCCTTTCTGTAATGAAAGCACACCATATGCTCCCCGTAAGTCTCAATACTGAAAGAACCATAAGTGTGCTCAGTAAACAAAAATGCCTTATGTGCAGTGCGGATTAAGGCGTAGACTTTATGGGGTGCAGTTCCAGAACCTCCGCCAGCTGAAGGTCTCCAAAGATTAAGTGAAATTATAAATATCAAAATCCTATTTTAATTTTTATTGCAGGTCGTTCTCCTTAAAGCAAATAGTATTATTTTTATGAAAATGTTCTGAGGTATTATATATAATAAACAGTTAGATTTTGATATTTAAAAAAAGAAATAAATTTAATATTTCAAAAATATATTTTACTCTCGAAAATATCAAATGTCTTTCTCTTTTTATTATGTTAGACTTGCACCCATCTGTGAAGGTATAATGTCGACATCATGTTGTAAAAGTTGAATATTAAACGGATTTCAAGAATCCGAAATTCCTACGTTTATTAATGATTACTGGGGGGAGGGGGAGGGGGCACAGTATTTGTAGCTCAGGAGCCTACACCATCATAATCCGGTCCTACCTACATGTACACTGCCGAAAGATTCATACGCCCCGGTAGCAAGGATGATGTGGTGTGGGTGGTTATTGGTTGTGGTAGGGCCATCAGCATGAAGCTGTTCACACTTGCTGGCAGGCACTAACTTGTTCTCTTGGGGTCACTGGTCTAGTTGTTTTTTTTTACAGTGGTCTAGTTTATTTCCGGGTCGTAAACTCGCGTCACAGCCTGCCATAGCCCTTTAATGAAGACTGTGCATTCTCTCTAAGGGCGTCACTGTCTCCATTTAACAAAGAGTTTTCTCATGCCCAGCCAACACTCTAGGGATTCTCTTTATTAAAGTTGCCATTGTAGTTGTTGTTGCTGTTGTAGCAGCAGACTGCTGTAACCTTTCTAATTTGACATCAACTGTGACAAAATTGCTTTCATCTATAAAAATGTACTTCTTTTTCTTCTCTTCATCATCCATCTGCTAGTACTGACTGGGGTGTCGCGGGAAGGAAGAGCTGACGGTTAACAACAATGTTTCCTCTATTGTTTCCAAATCGCTGAGCAGAACTCTTTTTTTTTTTTTTTTTGTCCCATGCTCGTTCCTATTCTAGAAGCGTGATTGTTAGTACTCACCTAGTATTGTGCGAAGCCTTACAATACAATACGATATAATAATGGCCTATAGTGTAACCTGATGTAAGCTGGCGGAAGATGATTACATGTAGTTGGTTATCTGGTATTTCCTTATGCTTTGATTTCCTTGTGTTAGAGTTAAGCTTATCCTCCTTGGCTCCCTTACGGAGCCCCAAGGCGAGCAACCCACGTGCCCACTCCAGATGGGAGTCTTGTCACCACCAATAAGGCCAGGATATTGTGCACATTGTCTCGTACTAGGGTGGCTTTGTTAATAAAAAGACCTATCCTATGGACACTGAGCAGAACTCTTGATGCTTAGAGCAAAAGATATTTTAAACAGTGGCCAAAACAGTCGAATTTTGTGAATTAAAATAAGAGGTAAGATTCTGATGTGTGCGGCAACATTTTGAATACTATGTCCTGGAGCATCTGGGCAACTATAATCAGATGAAATATCTCAGCACTGTGGACCTATGATTTGTCACGTCACGTTCCATACTTCAAGTGACCCAGAGCCAGAAGACAACTCGTAATCTAACTGGATAAACAGATTTGCTCTCGGCCAATCAGCAAGTTCTAATTGGAGTAAAAATTATTCCTGTCATCAGGTAAATAAAATTAAGACGATATTTTTATGTCAGCGACATGACATTGACAAGTTTTGCTGTTTTTGCTGCCGTTGCTGAAGACAGAGTGTGGCTTAAGAATAACCCACCCAGAAACCGAACGTCAATCCAAGGTAGATACATTTCCGCAGAATTGATAGGATTCCCTGCGTTAAACCGACGTCGGCAGGATGTCCTACCCAGAGGATCTACATAGGAGCAATGTCAATTCTATGTGCAAATTTGACGTCAATCCTATTTACAATGTATTGGATTTCCTGAAGATTGCTGGCTGGGAACCTAGATTATGCCTTGATTAATAAAAAAAATTCAAATAACTGTAATGTGGGTTTCATTTGAAGGAAGGCGAGATTCCACGGTGACCAACATGCGCGTACAGCGAGGAAAGATTATGAATATCATCCACGGGGAAAGGTTATAATCTCATTACCCTGGATTTACAGCAGAGGGAAAATTTTTAAAAATCCAAAAAAAAATGGAGGAAATTGCTGTCCAAAACCACACTTGTCACGGAAATAAAACCGATGGAAAAATAAATGCCAATCGGTAAAACTAAAGGCAACAGCTTAAAAAGATAAGAGAAATCCTACCTCTCACAGATGCGGTTATTGTAACGATCAGGTTGTTATCTCCCCTTCGATAACGCGGCACTTAATTTTATGTATTCCCCAACACTCCCCGTGTGTCTTCAAGGGGACATAAATCTTTCTTGTCATTCGGATTTCCAGGGTAAATTGCCGCGGTAATTGTCGATTATTCCGCTTGATCAGTCCGCCTCGTCCAGGGGTGCCTCTGGGGCGCACGACAGGGTCCAAAATTGTTAACTTGATTCAATCGTCTAGCTTGGTGGAGATTTCGTTTTTCTGCCTTTTTCCCTGTCCGCATATTAACTCTTCTACTTGATGCACTTGCGAACGCATTGATCGAGTATTGAAACTTGAATGACTTGTCAAGTTTCACACATTGTCTTACCAGGCTGTGAGATCATTATTTATAATAATTGTGAGCTCAGTGTAGAAAAGGGGAAAAGATTAGAAGATGTCCAGAGCCGATTAGGGTTTTCTGTAAATTGGCGACATTTTTTTTATTATTTTTTTAAACCCCGAAAATCTGTGCTGGGTAGTTTTGTTGCTTCCATTCTCCATCCTGTTACATTTTTTTTTTCCCGACGAAGGTTAATGTACCGAAAGCTTGATTTGTCTTCCTTATTCTTTTGCGTTTTATTTCATCATTTCTGTATTATTTCTTACCCGAGACTGTGACTTATGACTTTTTCTCTCTGCCATATTTTGACAATGCTTTGTGTGTTTGTGTTTTCTATTTCTTCCTATTTTGTTTTCCACACCAAATGAGGCAGAAATGAGCATCTCAATGTAGCACTCAAAGGCATGACAAGAAGATTTTCTGTACTTGTAGCTTTTGGCCATAAGGAAGTATATCAATTAAGCAGTATAACTATCTTGACCTGAGAATAACTAAGTCCTTAAGATCGTGACATGAAGAACGGCCAATGCAGTACTGGCCATAGTTTGACATAAGCCATTATGCTAGCAGAACCACGTAACAAGTAAACGCTACCTGGCTAATTTTGTGGAAGCATAACGAACTCTTGGATTGGAATCGATCGTTTCAAGCAAATATTCAGATGAGTCAAATTTAAAGATAGCAATTTGGACTCCAGAAATTTGCATCGGTTTCTACAATTACATCCGATAAATAAAAAGAAATGAAATAAATAATAGAATGAAATAGAAATAAAATAAAATGAATAATATAAATACAACAAAAATGGTGTGATGTCAAAGAGGCCGAATAATTATGGTAATTGATTTGGCCCGCAGGAAAACGCCGCCCCGGGTCCATACTTGAGATTTTAGGTCCAGAATCGGCAAAATTTTAAATCCTTCTGCATTTATTTTTCCGTCTGTCTTTTCCTCTCCGCATTTTCGTTTCTCTCTATCTGTCGTCCATTTCACATGAGCCGTTCTGAATTAGGTGTAACTCATTTACAAAAGGCATTAAAATGTTTACTTTTGTTCCTATGTCACCGTGAAACAAAATGACTTGTAACGGATTTTGATTGGTGCCTCCTTCTCGCCAATCAGAGATTACGAATTCAAAATGTTAAGTTTTTCCTATCCAAACTTCCCTTAGTCACATATTATTTTGACTCACTTTTAATAAATATTTCTGCAGAAGCACAATAGTGACAAACTCTCTCTATTACACTAATGATTAAGATTTTTTTTTTTTTCTAATTTTATTGCTTAGCCTTTACTTTGCGTAATTTAACCCCAAATTAAAACACAACCTGCGGGCAGTCAAGGTTCCTCTCTCTCTCTGGCTCTCTTTTCTCTTTCTTCTGCCACTTTCTCTTTTTCTCTCTTTCTTTCTCTCTTTATATCTCTCTCTTTCCTTCTCTCTCTCTGTGTCTCTCTCTCTTTTTTCTTTCTTCTATCACTCCCTCTCTTTCTCTCTCTTTCTCTTTCTTTCTCTCTATCTCTCATGGCCCTTCAATTGGACGGGAAAACGACCAGCTAATACTGTACGATCGACTGCGAACAAGACTCCAAACACAAGAGTGCACAAAATTATATTGAACACTTTTAGTTGTCAGTTTTTCCTTAAAATGACAGGTGATGGTAACTGTGCTTTCCTATTCAAATTGACGAAAATTGTGAAAGTACCAAAATGTAAAAGCTCGGTGTCTTCTAATATATAGGAGCTTATAAACCAGCAAAATAACTTATGTCTACCTACCAAGTTTCATATTTCTTTGATGAGTTCTTTTGGAACCTTTCCCAGGCTGTTGGTCGCTTACCGTATTCTAACTACATTGTATAAAGCCGAATAGAGCAAAAATATGGAGCATTTGGAGACAAACACATTTATAGGCCTAGCTCCATTATAATATGAAATGTAAATATTTCACCTAACTGAACAGTTTTATCCTCTTGTCTCAACAATATTTTAAAAAACGACATAAGATATTATTGGTAATTCTCCATTCGTACATAAACTATTCCTAGTGATTATCGATAATCCAAGAGAGAAAATTAAATAAATGCTCGTTCTAGTAGAATCAACAACATAAGCCGGGACGAGCTTGACCAAACCAAGCTGGGGTGGGTCAGGCCAACTACGATAGAAACTACGGTAAAGGACTTTAATTATATGCTGGAATCTGGATATTTTGCACCCCTTTGAACCTGGGCTGGGCCGTCTGGTGTGGAAAGACACGGTTGCAGTGCTCACATTTCTTGCCAGATCATTTTCGAAAACCTATTCCATATTAATTAATACCTGGCCGGCCTTTAAAGCAAACCTACGGTTAATCCGAACAACATTCGACATAAATTTAGAATTTAAAATCACAAACTGTCTGGCAAACCAGGCAAATCTTGAAATGATGATTTTTTTGGGGTCAGTACCGTAAAAGTAAAGAAGATAGGTAGTCGATTACAAAAGGGAAAAGTATTTCCAGCTTGACAGATTTAAGTACATTTCAAATTCGAAGTATCGAGTTCAATCCCGCGGGCGCAGCATCATTAGACAGCTATCTGCGCCCCAGATGGAATCTATCAATTACACTAATGAGCCAAATCGTGACGTCAGTATGGAGATGATTTTTTTTTAATGCAACTTAAAAATAGAATGGGGTGCTGTCTAGCTGTCTGTCCATCTATCTATCTATCTATCTATCTATCTATCTATCTATCTATCTATCTATCTATCTATCTATCTATCTATCTATCTATCTATCTGTCTATCTGTCTATCTGTCTGTCTGTCTGTCTGTCTGTCTGTCTATCTATCTATCTATCTATCTACTGAGACCAAAATTTTTTAAAGTAGGATGTCCTTGGATCATAGAGCGGGCATAGGACCACTTATGGGAACGCCCGATATGCCATGATCATGTCATCAAATCTAATCAAAACAATCTATTTGTCCTCCTGTCTTTCCTTTCGTCTGTCTGTCCGTCTATCTCAGGTGCCATCAATGTGTAATGTAGACTTTGCAACATGTACTGCAAGTGTGGTTACGGGTGATTAAATCTTCCTGAGCAAACATTACATCATTCGCTCGTTTCATACAGCACATTTTATACACCCAATAATATTCACTGGGGGGATTTTTGTGTGCCATTGTATGCATAATACTGAATAAATCTAAGGGAAACAACTTACTAATTTTGGAAAGCTCATGTCAGAAAAATACTGGTTGTCTTTCTTGGTTTTTGTTGTTTTTTTTTAAACTGTTGCTGGGTGACCGTGAAAGTGGATGGATAATATTAAGTAAGTCGATCAGAGTCCGCGAGTCGATAGATGGGTGAGTAGGTGAGAGGCTGGATTAGTGAGTCAGTGACAGGCTGGGAGGGTGAGTCAGTGAGAGGACGGATGCGTGAGTCGGTGAGAGAGTGGATGAGCTAGACGACGAAAAGATGGATGGGTGAGCAAATGGTATGATAAAGGAATGGAATGATGAGTGAATGTGTGAGTGAAGATGCAAAATCTTTTAAATAATTTCTGTAAAAACGACATTTTTCCCACAGTTACAACTGATTTATGAATACCATCTTTTCCCTCTCAGTTTATACGGGCTTGGGACCGTCACATTCACAAACTGTAAAGTAAACAAACAATTTGTGCCGTGTGGCCTGATTTAAAAAATGGGAGGCCGAGCCGCGGCCTCGGTGTGTAACAGTGATACACACTCTAACCATGATTGTGTTAGTGTGTTAGTATGTTAGATATGTTAGGTTGTTGGTTAGATAAATTAGTTGGTTAGTATAATAATTAAAATTAAGTAATAGTATTGGTTAGTACGATAAGTAGAAGTGTTGGTTAGTGTGATAAGTAAAACTCTCGGTTAGTGTGATCAAAGATAATAGAAACGATAAGATGAGACAGCCCGGGATTTTTGCCTTTACGGGTTTGGCAGTGCCAGCTCGTATCGTGAGAGATGTAAACAACGGCAATCTTTACAAAGCTGAATAGAGAAAATCCCGAGTTTTGTTCAGTAATCAGCTCTCACCCCTAGACATTGCTGGAAGTCGCTTACTTTGTAATTATAAAGTAGTTCGTTGTAGGAAATCTCTGGCTATTTTTATTCCTTTTCTAAATCTGGTAGCAATGTCACAATCGTTTCATTAATCATCATATAGAAGATAGATGTGGTTTATTTTTAGAATAGCATGGGAAAGAGGCTTGCGTTTCCGTTTCTGATGTAACTCGAGCACCCTGTCTCCTCCCAGCAGCAAATGCAAGTAATAAGATAAATAATAGGGTGAACTATGAGGTGCTTTGAAAGTCTTAAGGATTTTCCTTTAACAATAACAGACTAACCTTGGATTTTCCTTCTTCTCGTCCTTCCTTTTCTACTCTTTCTTCTCCAAATTCACAAAAAATACACCGTCGTCGAGAATCACATCAACCGTTCACCAGAGACGCAAAGCGGTATAATGGCTCATTTTGCTCAAACACAAAGGGCCGTAATACCATAGGTGGCGCTCCACAAGTGGAGGTATGCTTTCAAGCACTTTCGCATTATCCGTCTCGATGTTATCAATATGGCGAACGTTGCAAGAAGGATTTATTTAAATCTATTTGGATTCTTGAGCATGATTTGATCAACATTAGGTGCAGCTATGGTGTTTTCTTGCCTTATGATGCAAATGGCTGTATATACCGTGCATAGCTTTATTTTAAAAAATGTGTTTATCATGTGATTTTAGGCATCAGCCATTATCTCATTAAATGAGCTTATGGATCATATTCCCATGCAAAGTGATTTATTGATTGTAAAATCGGAGTTGTAGCCCTATGTACCTGAAATTGAAACACTTTTTCAAAAAAAAATTCTTTTTTATGCTTGCAATTCCCCGATAACCTGTCGCCTTTCTATACTCTAATCCTGATTGGCAGTGAAATAAATTATACTCCAGTGAACAGTGGGTGTGTTTTCTTAGTGTTTACTATATGAAAACTTGTTTTATGTTGTGATTTGTATGATTGATACGACTTAAACGTTAACCAATTACTTAAAGTGATATTGATATTAACGAAACATATTTACTGACAGAAATAATAATATAATACAAACAAATTAGGTGGGAAATCTGAAACCAGGCAGGGATTGAGATTGAAAGTAGGTACTCAAAACTGATTTTGGAAAATCGCTGTATAGACACTTAAATTAAGTTTTCCAATTGAAAGACCTCACTTTCTTAAGAATTTTGATACCAAATTTGTCTCTGTATCTCAATATTTGGCAAAGTTATGATCATCTGAATTTTCATGAAAACACCACCGGTGCGTTATCACTGCAAACATACCAAACTGTAAACACATTCTGTTTACAGACAACAAGCCTAAATTTTATCAAGGGTTTAAATTATTAATAAGTGGTCTTTTATTTGAATCAAAAATGCCTCTACATTAAATTTCACTTTTTGACAAGGGAGACAAAAATGTCAAAATTTATCAGTTTTCACTGTCATCATAGAAAATCGACAGATTGACGCAGAAGTAAGAAACACATCATTGTGTTGGTTATTCGAAGGCCTATCCACAGAAGGATAAACGAAATGGTTATTTTCAAAATCAACAGCCATATTGAAGCTTAATTTAGGAGAAAAAAATGCGTAATTTCGCAAATTTTAAAACTCCATACAAACATAAAATCGACATACACATACAACAAATGACTTTCCGTAGCCCAGGCAAAAATATACCAAAATAAAGGTTAGTTATTCAATGTAATCCAAATATCAGTAAATTGTAATTTTGAGTCTGTGTGATCAGATCCATCTTGAAACGATATATGGGTGTTACTCAGCTCCCGCAGATTAGCGATTAAAATGTCCGATAGTGACTACTTTGGGTTCATAATATTAAAGTTATAACAGCAATGTCATGGAATTGAAAAATAACATTTGAAAGAGGTATTATTTTCAATATTATTGGTATGTGGCATTTTAAGTTATTTTATTTTGGTGCTGAACTACAGAGGAATAAGAACGACCCAATTTGATTGCGGCAGTGCCGATAACCACCGTGATTTTTGCAAAAGGGAACAATGCAATAATCTGGCATTTTGGAGAGAAAATTACAGTTTATTATGCGCAGCCGTCACTTCATGGAGCATCAGTATAGGGCAAATCAAGCGGTCACTTCCGGGATCGGCTGCTGTTTGTTTACCTCCAGTTACTGCGCGCCCCCTATCGGATTAAGGGGAAATAATTTCAGCAAAATGAGCCATTGTCAGGCGTCAAGTCCCAAGCAATGTTTATAGGCTAAAAATAACTTGTGGCAAGAGAGGTCAGGAAAGCCGCACGCACATTACTAAACCCATGCCTAAGCCATGTGGTGAAAAATCTGTTTCTCTCTCTCTCTCTCCTCAATTCCTTTGCTTTGAAGTAAAAAAAAATCATTTTTAATTACATACTACATAATAAATCCAAAATATTTTGACCGTGAAACTGCCTCTGAAATCGAAACCGATAGATTGTGTGGCTTATTTTCTATGCAAATCCATTGAACGAAGCTCTGGTTCTGCGCGATGAGAGTGGGCGGTGCCTGTAACTGGATGTAAACGTATTTTAAGAGACCCAGCACAAGGCGTGCCTGATCTTATCAGTCTACTATCTTTGGTATGATAAGAAAAAAGTGTTGGTTAGTGTGGTAAGCAAAATTATTAGGTATTGTGATAAGTAAAGATATTGGTTAGCTTGATTAGTAGAAGTGTAGGTTAGTGTGATAAGCAAAGTTGCTGATTAGTGAGATAAGTAAAAGTATTGGTTAGTGTGATAAGCAAAATTGTTAGTTAGTTTATTAGTGTAGTAAATATATTGGTTGGTGTAGAAAATAAAAGTGTTGTCAGTGTCACAAGTAAAAGTATTGGTTGGTGTGATAAGTAAAAATGTTGGTTAGAACGATAAGAAAAAGTGTTGGTTAGTGTTATCAGTAAAAAAAATATTGGTTAGCAATATCATTAAAAATGTTGGTTAGTGTGGTAATTAAATATGTTAGTTCAATCATTATAAAATAAAGAAAAACATTACCAATACTTCCAGAAAGCTTACAATGTATCAATCAATTCAGGATAAAAAATTGATCGCCGCAGATAACTCAGTAAGCGTCTCATGGAAGGTCTGTCCTGTGGGTTGGTTTCCAACATAAACTCTATACAGCATCTGTGAGAAAGTAGCATACATCAGATTAAGCAGGGTATGTGGGACAGTCAACATACCGGGCGTTAACATAGCGAAGTTATGTCATGAGTGGTGCAACAAACGGCAGTAAATTAATTGTTAGTGGAAAAACTGGAATGGTTACATAAATATCTATACCTGATAGTCTCGGGGACTTCAGGATCATCACTTAGCACTGTCAGATATTCGTCAGCAACTTGTGGAGTGGGTTTGGCCCTGAAAGTCATAGCCCATAGAACAACACCCAAGGAGTACACGTCGATCTGTCAAGAGAACAGGTGAGAAACTTGAGCAAATACTATAAAAACCACAGAAAAACTGTTGGTTCATAGCAAAGGTTTGAAGCAAAATCAAACTAATTATGGCAAAAAGAAACAGTTGTATGTATTAAAGTATATATAATATCTATATATAAAAAAAACAACAAGGAAAAATATTCACTGCTGCGAGGAAGAAATGCCCAGACCTGAAAAAATTACATGTGAAAGATAGTTCTTTTTGCTACTATGTCTATTCCTTTGACATGAAAGCGAAGTATCGTAATTTTGTAATAAATGAAAATAGGCCTAAAAATATCGAATAATGCTTTCTCCTCAACAATGATGGCCTCCCTCCTGCCTTTGTTTTGTTTCCAATTTAAAATTCCAGTTGCGTTTCAAAGTTTCAAGTCATGAGTTTCTGTGCCGTCTGCCTTATGCACGGGCCATGCGGGTGTTACTGTGCCAGTAGTGAGTTGTTTTCTACCTAGATCTACATAATCTGTGTGCCGATTGTGCGTGTGGTTTTCTACTTTGATCTACATATTCTGTGTGCCGACTGAGTAAACAAATCTAGATCTCCTAAATTACCGAGAAGGACGTGCCTCCTAAATTACGTCACAATTCAATCACTCTTTCCCTAACTCATGTGTCTTCTAATTTCAGCAAGATGATATTGCAACCCGTTCTTTGAACGGGTCCTTACACTAGTTTTGTAGGAAATAATAATGAAACGATAACAATAAAAAGCGAAGAAAAGTGGAAGACAAAATAATACAAATTTTAATCAAAGACCTTCAAAAAAAAGGAAGAGACCATAACAACCGCAGTAAACTAAAAAGATGGGGGCGGGGGGGGGGGGAGGGAGGTCCTCCGCCCGTCCGTGCCAGTCAAGAAAACACACTAAAGAGGGGACTTTTGAGCGGGTTTATAATTTTTTCCAACTTTGATATAAAATCGGAATAGGACGCATAAACGTCGCCCACCTTAACTACGCTGGCGTTAGCTCCAAGGCATACCTTGAAAATAACCACTTCGTTTATAAAAGGTTGGGTTTAGTATTTGTATGGGACAAAGAAAGAACGAAAGCGCGGGTTAGGGGAGGTCTTCATCATATTATATTTGTTAACTTTTTGGTAAGTGGCGCGGCCGGGGGTAAGACCTTCCAAAGAGGGAACAATGAACAGATAAAACAACTGAACAATTAAACAAAAATGTGAGGAATATGAAATATCAATAGAATATTAAGTCAGTACGACAACCGATCTGCCAGTCCTGACTTGTATTTCCGGAGAAGTTAATTAAATCTACAAGGACGCGATGACTGGTATTCGGTGAGTGAGCGATTTTGAATGCATTCCTTTTCGACAAAATCAGTATTAATTCACACAGTTGATAGCATAAACTTCCATTGGCAAAAACTAAATCACTTACAATGACCAAAGACACATTCTCAAAACCCTTAGTTTGAATAATGTCATTTTTTTTTTTTTAATATATTTTTGAAATATGAGTATGAGAAACCCAAATAGATAAACGCGGTGAAATGAATAATTGAAAAAACTCCAAGGGCCAGATGGATGAACGGCCGTAGATCAAGTTTTTATGATGGGCGATATTTTAAAAGAATTATTACAGTGCCTATTTTGTCACAAAGCCCAATCTATTATATATTTCAGTAACTTGCAACCTTTGGCATGACTAACTGACCAAACTGTACACTCTTCAGGCCTTAAATTGGGCAGGAAGGTGGCATTTGAGATAAGGAAGATGGTGGCTATAATTAAAAGTTGTTTATTTCAAGGCTATTTTTAATAAATAACAATGTTTATTGCTATGTAACATCTGTATTTTTGCATGTTTGTTTCGTAATGTATAGTACCGTGCATGTCATAAAAAGTAACCGTATCATCAAGCGTTCAGTTTGGTGCGTAGTGTTCTGGTGCGCAAGAGTTCTGAAGCAAGACTAGTGGAGTGTATTACTTTTATGATATGAGAGAAAGAGAGAAAAAGAAAGAGAGAGAGAGAGAGAGAGAGAGAGAGAGAGAGAGAGAGAGAGGAGAGAGAGAGAGAGGAGAGAGAGAGAGAGAGGGGGGGAGGGAGGGAGGGAGCACATGATCTAGTCATCTAGTTGTTTCCATTTAAGTAAAGCCTCCATGTGATGAAACAGGTTGCTTTTTTTTTTCTTTTAATTTCTTTTGACATTGTCCTTGGGGACTTTCAACATTAAAAGAATGAAATTTTTCCAGATTCATGGATATAAGTATGACTATTATCCTTGGTCCATCTAGGTCTTCACATGAATTACAAAATGACTAAAGAACGTATAAGTTTTTACCTTTCTGTAATCAATTTCCGTGATTGATCCATCCATAAATTCCGGAGCTTGGTAGGCTTTGGTTCCTCCAATGTCTGGTTGTTTGTTTGTGATAGAACGACACCAACCAAAGTCTCCCAGTAGTGGATTGTTGTTAGCGTCCATGAAGATATTCGACAGTTTAATGTCACGGTGGACAATTTTAATGTCCTCGTTGAGATAATGCACAGCACAAGCCAACTGGATAAAATACCGGTTACGGAGTTCCCCCGTTATGTCCGGCAGTTTAGATTCTAAGGTTCCATTAGGACAAAATTCTGTACAGATGACCAGATAAGTCGGACAACGTGCAGAAACCACGTGCTTGACCAGGTGAGGATGTGAGATTTTTTGTAAGGCATTAATCTCTCTGAAAAATAACTTCTCCGGTATTATAGCTCCATCTGGTGTGAGCAGAGAAAATCTCTTGGCTGCCAACTGGCGAGGTGCTTGAGGACCGCTGGTTTGTGTAACTCGATGGACGGGCACACCGGTAATTCCTTGGAATATCTTGGGTCCCAGCTCCATCTGGAACAAGTTGAAGAAGTCTTGCTCCGTTTCGTAAACAACAGGGTGATGTCCGGGTTCAGCCATGACAAATCTGCTCACAAGTGACCCTTCAACTCGGGTGAGGGAATAGAATAAGGTTGATGGTAAACACACTCAGAATGAAAATCTTCCGAACTCTCAGAGATGCACACTCTACAGCAATCAAGTGTCAACTGAGGAAGGCTTGAGAAGTTCTATCCTTGTATAGGGGCAGTAGTTCATTGGTGGGACGGCCCACCCACGCCACTGAAAGTTGCTGACAATGGATAATCCTTTGTTGTGTGCAGACAAAGGGACTGCCCTTCGCTGAGTGTCGTCTTGGTTTAGGCCCTGCGCGCACTTTCTCGAAAACAGCAGCCCATTCAAAGTAAGCAGGCGTTTGTTTGGTGTGCAAAACTGGCAGTTCGCGCTGTGTGTGTGTGTTGCATGCTCATCTCGCCTGCCCAGTCAGCTTGTTATGAGGTCAAAGGGCATAGGGGTGGGGGGGGGGGATCCAATGCGTCAGAAGTGTCTGCAGCTTTGTTATGGTGTGTAGTACTAGTAGTAAGATCATAACTAGGTCTTGATGAAAGAATTAGAGGAATTGTACGAGCTGTATCTAATGTACAAAGTGAAAGAACCTAAGAATACGAATAGTGAAACATATGCCTTTGATTTCATAAAAACTTCAACATTATGACGTCTTTCTCATTTTCATTGGCATTGAGCCAAGCAAATCCAATTCAAATTAATAACAACAAAATAGACAGCAGCAACAAACAAACAAAAAAGCCGAGACCACGCCATAGACCAATACAGATGATCTTTATTAGAATAGTAGATTAACCCGCACTGAACTAGGCAACTTCGGATGGATGAAGGAAAAAGAAAACACCATTAATTTTGAAATTTCCTTCTTGAAAAACTCAGGGCGCCCCAAATAGTTACCCAAGTATGCCAACACAGGCCTGCACATAACGCGAGGGCCGTCTAGTACTAAGTTCGTTCACCCAGGCGTGATCACGGTTTAGTTAGATTTTCTCAGCTATTTGGAAATATAGTGTCCTGAATTACTGCATGCAGTCTTGCATTTATCATGACCCTACAAATCTTGAATTTGAAGTCTGTGCCACAGAACTGTTCTTTCAAAGCGGCGAATTCCTTTGATATTTTCTCTGTTTTCAATGTAATAGGCCCCAAACGTATAGATGTTTACAGTATACGTGTGTTCCAACATGATCTGTCATTTCTCGTTTCCGTGTAGTTGATCTAAATTCCTAAACATAGTAACAATCTGTGGTGTATTGCAGTGGCGTAGTGTCACATTACGGACTTGAGGTTTGCTTTACACGTAAATGCATTTATTGTTCCTTTCCTGTAAGATAAAGCTACTACAGATTCATTACCTAGCCTATCTATTGAAAACAACCTTCTAGTTATGTTAAACGGTAACATCCTATGATAGATAAAGTTTGTAAAGTAGCTCGAGATATGACCACCCTTTCCCCTCTGCACTGTCATTGCTAGAACATGGCCACTGGTGCTATTCTTCTCTAAAATGGTCAGGTTGCGGGCTTGGGACAGCCGTGGGCCCATTAGAGAGGTTGGCCCTAAAAAGTTAGGGTTTTTTTGTTTTGTTTTGTTTGTTTCAAAACAGACAAGAACTTTTCGATTTTTTAAATGTTTTATTATCTCAGTCGCTTTTTGAGTCCGATGTCTCCATTGCATTGATGACGATATTCGGTTGAATAAAATGAAGGCCCTCGTTTTGCCAGTATACTTCCTCCAAACGCAATACATGGTCCTCGCACTTGGAGAAAAATTCTGCATCGACTGTTTTCAATGCTGCATGAGTTAGATTTTGGATGCCTGACACTTTGAAGGTCTTATTCTCCAATGTTCCCCATCGTATTGATTTTGATATTTAAATCCATGATGAAAGGAATTCTGAAATTGAAAGATCTCTGGTAACGCCTCTGACATCTGTGTCGGCCTACCAGTGAACAATCACGGGAGTTTGTTTTTAAACCCACTTTAATCCTGTGCTGTGCCACATTTTACTGGGGCCAAGGAGCTTAGATCTAAGCTCCTTGAGTGGCGCTCAAACCGGTGTGTTAAATTATTACAGTAAACCACTTAAATGTTTACCCTTGTCGGTGCTCTCTTTATTTGTAACAGCAAATAAACAATTTCGAAAACTACTTTAATAATTCTGGGGGGGGGGGGGAATCTGGGTTAGGGTCATCACAAATCTAAGACTTCACGCCAAATTACATTCAAATATCATTGACGGTTGCAACGCTAAGCGCAGTTTTCTGTGATCATGCCCAGGTGAACGGTCTATAATACCACACATTATGTACTATAATAATAATAATAATGTATAGCATTTATATAGCGCATATCCATTTTAAAATGCTCTATGCGCTTTACAGAAACAACATGTCAACCACAGAGCAGAATGGAGCTGCCTGCGAAGCGCTCAACACACTGCACTGCTTCTTTCTCTCTCCCTGTCTCGCTCACTCTCTCTTTCTATCTCAGAGCAAATTGTAACGCAGCCTGTGAGGCGAAGTTCACAACTCACAACAGTTCACAACTCACATCAGTTCACAACACACAACTCAAATAATATTTGAATATTTATTAATAACAATATAATTATATTTAATAATGAATAATAATAAATTTTGTTGTTGCTGGTGGGGGAGGGGGGGGGGGTGATATGGATAAATTTTAATCTATTAATTTCAATTTTCAATTTTGCCCGGGCAGCGGCCTTTCGGCCTGCTCTTTACGATTTCCAACTGCCAAGGTATCTTTAACGTGCGCAACGTGCACACGGGCCCTCCGAATTTTTTCGTCCTTATCCGAGAAGACTAGGTACTCGATCCTACCCCCCAATAGGACCAGGGACTTGAAAATATGAGAAAAATCCAATTTCCAACATGCCTGCGCTGCCTTGGCATGAGAGGCGAGCACCTTGCCTCTAGACCACCTTGTCCACCTTGTACAATCTATCAACTTGTATACCTGTTCGTGGGTCATCTGTAGTAAAAGAACAATGGACCGGTCAATTTAATGCAGTCACAAAACCATAACCTAAAAAAACAATGAACAAAAAAATTAAAAACATGGCAAACAAAGCTGATCGGGCAGGCTTGGCGAGCAAGCAACACACACACTGTGCGCGCGGTGCTCGTTTTGCACGGCAAGCAAAAGCTTGCTTGCATTGAACGGGCGGTTAATTTTGATATAGTGCGCACGGCCACAGAGTGGACAAAAGAGCTACCTTTCTCTAAGTTCCCTCTGTAGTTTACCGATAAAGGGATTATCGAGCACTGAGTTGCCTTTGAAGTGAGCCGACAGAGGGACGACCCACCATGTTGTACCTTGTGAAGTGTGCCGACACAAAGTATAATTCTCCAATGTGGTGACTGCTGACCGTGGGTCAGGGCTGGGCTGTCTCCTTCTCAAGCTCCTTTTGATCAGTGCTGACAACAACAAAAAGATACTTAGTATATGCCTTGAGAAATGAGCAGATCAGGGAATAGGTTTAATAAGAAATTCTTCTAAACAGTGCTGGGCAAGAATGTCTTTCAGAACTATAATATTTACTGAATTTTCAAAATTCCTGATTCGACAATAACAAGAAAAAGTTATTCCACATCCAGTAATTTACTCCAATTTACTCACACCGGCATTACATAAATTATATCAGATCGCTGGGCATCTGCCCAGAAAGTACTGCGTCCAAATTTGATATATTGGCTTAGGTATAAAATCCATTTTGTTTTTTCTTTTTTACCTATTTGTCTTACATCAATCGTGCCAAGGAATTGAGCATCTTCTGCCACCTGAAAAAAATTCAGCTACGTTGGGCAGGACATGTTGTCAGAATGCGCGACTCCAGACTCCCTAAGCAAATCTTCTTCTCTGAGCTCTCCAATGGAACGAGGAATGTTGGGGCCCCAAAGAGACGTTACAATGACACTCTCAAGCAATCACTGAAGGCCTTTGCCATTGATGTGAGTGAGTGGGAAAAGCTCTCGCTTGATCGTGCAAATTGGAGGGCGGCCCTTACCAGAGGCAGCAAAGCATGGGAAGCTGACAGAGTCCAGCAGGCTATCAAAAAAAGAGAACGGCGCAAGAAAAGGCCCAGTGGTACTGAACCAACGGAGCACTCTTGTCATTTATGCGGAAGGGTCTGCAGGGCAAAAATAGGACTTATCAGTCACATGAGAAGCCATAAGACATGAAAGAACAGTCTTTCCATTCTGTCCTCTGTGTCCTTTAGTTCTCTTTATTGTCCATGTGTTGAAATTCTCGACAATTTCTGTTCTTTATTCCTCTGGTGTTGTTAAGGTCATCATCATACCTGATGGACGAACTATTATTATTATTATTATTATTTGTCTTACAATCTGTCTCGGATGGCTGGATAATTCAGTCATGACCACATGTAATATAGACCTAACGAAGCCCATGTAGATCTAAGAACACACTCCATAAACAATCGTCTACAGATGTAACTGTTGTTCTATTGAAATACATAATATCACAGTAATGCCAAATATCAGGCTGGCTGATTGAGACCTGCAGGTTGTCTCAAAAACATTATTGTATACACACGTTGGATATTTAGTTATCTCGATTGTCAAGGTTAATACTATAATTGTCGTGCTGGGTCACGACTTGAAAAGACTTGTTTTTTTTCACGGTCTCGTTGATTATAACCAGCGTAAATGTCCTTGAACTGTTCTCGTGAACAGTTTGTTTTTGTAACACTTTTTCTTAGAGATGGAAAGAAAGTGGGGCAAGATAGAATAAATGGATAAGTTAGGAGTGACAGTGCAATTCTCGACCCCGTGATTTTGATGAACTCTTACAAGGGAAGAGAAGGGGTGAATAAGGATAGATAGTTTAAGACGCTTAGTCGCGTTCAGAAATTCGTACATAAAACGTAGAAAGCACGAGGGTTTAGAGATTTTAGTAATGGTTTTGACATTTTAATTTGACCTTGTCTGTTTCTAGTACAAGGCCGTGACCGACTTCCATGTAGATCTATTAATACTGCGAGCTGAGCTCGAATGGATGCACCAATCAAATCTAGGCATTTGGACGGTAATTTGCAGGTGGCTGCACAGTATAAAAGCGTAGCCATACCTATGTTCATTACTCCATACAGAAAATTCCATCTGTGCAGGCGTCGGCGTGATTCTGCCAGAAGAATCAGAAGACTGTTGTTTTTTATGTCTATGTCCATTATAGGCATTGAGATGAAGCCATGTGCTCGATTATGATGTACCCACTGCTGTTGTCTACTGTTCCCTGATTCCTTATCAGGGACCAAGTGTAAGTGTTTGTCTGTTGATGATTCAACAATGAACGAGGAGCTGAACGTAATTTTTCCAGTAGGACAGGATTGCCGCACATGCTAGAAGTGCTACCCAAGAATGCAAGACAAAGATGTATATTAACTTGCAACTAGATCTAGTATGAATGTTTGGCATACACAACTGTGAATTGGAATTGATTTGTCTGGATGAGGCTGGGGATTGCCAGCCCATCCTAGAGTAGATCTAACTTAACTACGTCAGTTTGTATTGACGAGCTTGATCCATTATAAGCGGTAGGCACAAATAGTTGAGATGACATTGTCGTCAGAGACATTAGTATATTGCTTGATAGATAGTAGGCAGACTATATCTGAGAGATAGATAATTAATACTTGAATTGTTAGTGAGTCAGAATGATCTTAATCTTATAGGAATCTAGAGGAGACTTCTAGTGACATATTATTGAATTTTCATTTGATGCTGCTGATGTTGTCTTTTTAGTATGTAAGAGATCTAGACAAAATTGTTAGGAAAGTTAAAGTAATTAAATTTGTGGCCCTGCAGGTCTGTTCATAAAACTTATTCAGATTGTTATTAGTGTGTGGCATGGTACGAAAGAGTAATTCATAAATACCTCTCGATTTTAAAATGCAGTCATAAAACCAATAACCCATAACACCCACTCTGTAACACTATCACCCAGTACCAGACCCGTAACATCGATGTCAATTAAGATATATGGAAGATTAAAGATTAGAATTAATTTGTGTTATTTTTTTGTTTTTGTTGTTAGTTTCTATGTTTGGTTTTGTTTGTTTGTTTGTTTGTTTGTTTGTTTGTTGTTGTTGTTGGTGGTGATGTTGTTGTTTTTGTTGTTGTTTTTTGTTTTTGTTTTTTATGTTAATTAGTTTGTTTGTCTGTTTGTTGGTTTGTTGTTGTGGTGCTTCTTTTTCTTCTCATTGTTGTTGTTGATGTTGTTGTTGTTGATGTTGATGTTTCTATTGATGTTCTTGTTGATGTTTTTGTTTTTGTTGTTGTTGTAGTTGTTGATGCTTTTGTTGATCTTGTTGTTGTTGACGTTTTTCTTGTTGTTCTTGTTGTGGATGTTTTGGTTGTTGTTGTTATTCTTCTTATTATTGTTAATGTTGATGTTTTTGTTGTTGTTATTGTTCTTGTTGTTGTTGTCGTCGTTGTTATTGTTGATGTTTTTGCAATTGTTGTTGTTCTTCTTCTTCTTTTCCTTCTTCTTATTGGTGTTGTTGTTGTTGTTGTTATGTTGTTGTTGTTATGTTTTTGTTCTTGTTGTTGTTGTTATGTTGTTGTTGTTGTTGTTATTGTTGTTGTTATGTTGTTGTTGTTGTTATGTTGTTGTGTTGTTGTTGTTATGTTGTTGTTATGTTGTTGTTGTTATGTTGTTATGTTGTTGTTGTTATGTTGTTGTTATGTTGTTGTTGTTAGTTGTTGTTATGCTAGTGTTGTTGTTGTTATGTTCTTGTTGTTGTTGTTGTTGTTATGTTGCTGTTGTTATGTTTTGTTGTTGTTATGTTGCTGTTGTTATGTTTGCTATGTTGTTGTTATGTTGTTGTTGTTATGTTGTTGTTGTGATGTTGTTGTTGTTGTTTTGTTGTTGTTCTTATGTTGTTGTTGTTGTTGTTATATTGTTGTTGTTAGGTTGCAGTTGTTGTTGTTGTTGTTGTTGTTATGTTGTTGTTGTTATATTGTTGCTGTTGTTGTTATGTTGTTTTTGTTATGTTGTTGTTATGATGTTGTTATGTTTGTTGCTGTTGTTTTGTTGTTGCTATGTTGTTGTTGTTATGTTGTTGTTATTGTTATATTGTTGCTGTTGTTGTTGTTATGTTGTTTTTGTTATGTTGTTGTTGTTATCTTGTTGTTGTTATGTTTGTTGCTGTTGTTATGTTGTGTTGCTATGTTGTTGTTGTTATGTTGTTGTTGTTGTTATGTTATTGTTGTTATGTTGTTGTTGTTGTTATGTTGTTGTTGTTGTTATGTTATTGTTGTTGTTGTTGTTTTTGTTGTTGTTATGTTGTTGTTGTTGTTGTCAGGCCAGAGTTTTCTGCTATTGTATGACAGTACACAATACAGCCTGCTACTGTCACCCCCACTGTCTTGTGGGTCATCTCGGGAGAGAGGAAGACTAGGGGAAGGTAACCCTGAATACAAATACCACACTGCCTTGTGTGTTGCTATGATAGCAAAGGCTATGGGAGTAAACCCAGACAGAAAATCAGGAGTGGAGACCCGAAGGTGGTTGTCAGGGAGAACTGCATCAAACTGGCTTCCAGCATCTCCTGCAGCCGGACTAGTTCCAAATGTATTGACCTGGTCTCTCCCTTGGGTTTAACTAGAATGGCAGAGAGAGGGGTGGTGCCTCTGGGCAAAGCACCATCTCTTAAAAATAGCCCAGGCAAGGCAGCAAAACGAGGAGGCGTTTGCTCGGGCTTGGCAAGCGTCTGTCTCTCCTCTATAAGCCCACCCATTTCCGATTTGGAGAGGACACTCCAGCCATCCGTTACGGATGGGCACAACACGGGAGGTGGCAGTTACTGGTGATAAGCTCAATCCATTTGGCGTACGGATGAGCGCCAGGGGTCCCCTCTGTCGGTGGGAGCGGCTTTTCAGCTGCATTGATCAACTACCGCCCGCCGTAACCTGGGCAGCCCCCAGGCAGTTGGGTGTTGTTCCGCCACGTCAGCCTGCTTCATAAGGTGGTTGGAGCTAGACCAAAAGTCAAAAAGCTGACGTAAAGTGTGCACTTGGCAAAAACAGAAAAATACTAAAACTTGGTACCTGGAACGTCAGAACAATGCGCCCAGGCTTGCAACAGCAAGATCTCACTGATATTGACTCCATCAGGAAATCCCAAATTATTGATCGAGAACTTCAGCTACTAAACATCGACATCGCTGCCCTTCAAGAAACTCGACTTCCCGACTCCGGGTCAGTCAAAGAAGAAAACTACACCTTCTTCTGGCAGGGCCTTAGCAGCGAACAGCCGAGAATCCACGGCGTGGGCTTCGCCGTAAAAAACTCCCTTATCAATTCGATCGCAACTCCAATTGGAGTGTCAGAACGCATCATGACACTCAGACTGAACACCCGGTCTGGTTTTACCAACATTATCTGTGTCTATGCCCCAACACTTACCTCCTCTGACGAAACCAAAGACATTTTCTACGAGGCATTGCAGAGGACTCTCCACAACATCCCTCTCACCGAAGACCTGCTAATTCTGGGTGACTTTAACGCTCGAGTGGGAGCAGATCACTCCGCATGGCCAAAGTGCATTGGGCACTTCGGCATTGGCAACATCAACGAAAACGGGCAGCGCCTTCTGGAGCTATGCTCCGTAAACTCATTATGTGTTACAAACACGTACTTTGACCTTAAGAGATGCCAAAGAACATCATGGCGCCATCCCAGGTCTGGCCATTGGCATCAATTAGATCTTATTCTCTCAAGGAGGAAGAGTTTGGGCTGAATAAAAATAACTCGTTCCCTCCACAGTGCTGACTGTGACACCGACCATGCACTGGTAGTCAGCAAAATCAAAATTTCGGCCAAGAAAATATACAGATCAAAAGCCCCTTCAATCCCTAAGATCAATGTAACAGCAATCAGAGATGAATCAAATAGAAAGTCATTTGAAAAGTTATTTGCTGAAAGCATGGATAATGTCACCCAATGTGACTCGGTAGATGAAACATGGAACACTCTCAGTTCAAAAATTCATGACTGTGCCATCAAGTCTTTTGGACAGCATAAAGTTTCAAACAACGACTGGGTAGCCCAGAACAGCGAAATTCTCCTACCTCTCATTGAGCAAAAGAAATCTGCTTTCAATGAGTATAACAAAAATTGCAATCAGAGTACAAAAACTTGTTTGAAAAATGCAAAAGCTAAACTTCAGCTGGAGGTAAGACGTTGCGCCAACAAATACTGGACAGACTTGTGTAACAGCATACAAGAGGCAAATGAAAATGGAGATATGAAAACCGCCTTTAGTCAGATGAAAGTAGCTCTTGGGCCAATCATCACCAAAAGCGCCCCACTTAAGTCTGTAAATGGTGAACCCATCACAGATAAAAATGAACAACTGAACAGGTGGGTAGAGCATTACTCTCTGTTGTATTCAACTGAGAAAAATATTCCACCAGATTTTGAGGAACACCTCCAAAAACTGCCAATAATGGCCGAACTTGACGCTGAACCTTCCTTAGTCGAGCTTTCCAATGCAATCGACCACCTGTCTGCTGGAAAAGCCACAGGAAGTGACAACATTCCTGCAGAGGTATTAAAAGACCTAAAAGGCCCACTATTACCACACCTGTATAATCTGTTACTGCAGTGTTGGAAAGAAGGCGTGATACCACATGATATGAGAGACGCCAAAATTGTCACACTTTACAAGAACAAAGGAGACAAAGGCGACTGCAACAACTATCGAGGCATATCCCTCCTCAGCATTACTGGAAAGGCTTTTGCTCGCGTCATCCACTGCCGCCTTCAACAACTGGCGGAAAAAGTCTTACCAGAAACACAATGTGGCTTTCGAAGCAAACGATCAACTATTGACATGATATTTGCACTTCGGCAAATCCAAGAAAAATGTAAAGAACAAAACAGGCCGCTTATAACATGCTTTGTGGACCTAACAAAGGCTTTCGACACCGTAAGCCGATCTGGCCTGTATGCAGTCCTTAAATCCATAGGCTGTCCACCAACATTGCTAAAACTTATTGCATCCTTCCACACTGACATGAGGGCATGTGTCAACTTTGAGGGCTGCACATCCAATTCATTTGCTGTAAACAGCGGTGTGAAGCAGGGATGTGTTCTTGCTCCTACCTTATTTGGTATATATTTTGCAGCCCTACTCAAGAATGCCTTTGGTCAATGTTCAGGTGGAGTACTTATTAACACCAGAGTGGACGGCTCCATTTTTAATGTTGCCAGACTAAAAGCAAAATCTCGTACAGAGCATATTATGTTACAAGAGCTCCTCTTCGCAGATGATGCTGCAATCGTGGCCCACGATGAAACCACGCTCCAGGCTCTCATCAATAGCCTTGCCAAAGCCTGTGACAAATTCATGCTAAAGATCAGTGTCTCAAAAACTGTAGTTTTGACACAAGGCTTGAGAAACCCCAACCCAATCATGCTGAATGGCTCTCCTCTGGAGCAAGTGGGAAAATTCTGCTACCTAGGCTCAACCATCAGTGGTAGCACAGACATAACAACTGAAATAAATGCCAGAATAGGAAAGGCGGCCACAGCTTTTGGCAAACTCTCAAAAAGGGTGTGGAACAATAGCAAGCTGACCATCAAAACAAAGGTACTCGTGTACCAAACTTGCGTCCTAAGCACCCTGCTGTATGGCTCAGAGACATGGACCACCTACTCCAAACATGAAAGATCCCTCAACTCCTTCCACCTGCGCTGCCTACGCAAAATTCTCAAGATCAAGTGGCAAGACAGGATCTCAAATATCGAAGTTCTGAGCCGAGCCAACATTCCATCAACTCAGGCTCTCCTAGGCAAAAAAAGACTGCGGTGGCTTGGACATCTCCACCGTATGGAAAATGATCGCATCCCCAGACAAATTCTCTACGGGGAACTTGCTACTGGCAACCGACCCAGAGGTAGGCCACATCTGCGATTCAAAGACACTTGCAAGGTCACGATGAAAGCATTCAACATCGACCCCAATGAATGGGAGAACCTTGCAAATGATCGAAGCAGATGGAGACAAAAATTGCGCAGTGGCACGCTCGCAATAGACTTCAAGGCAAAAGAAACATACCTGACAAAACGACAGAGGTGGAATGAAAACACTCGCCAAAGTGAACCCAAAAGACTGACCTGCAATCACTGCCATCGCACTCTCGGGTCAAACATTGGTAGAATAAGCCACGAGAGAAGCTGTCAGTCAAAGTGAAAGTGAATATTCTAGCTGCTAAGACCGTCTGTAAAGACGCTAAAGGCCATATATATGTTGTTGTTGTTGTTGTTGTCATGTTGTTGTTGCTCTTTGAATGTAAAGCCCAGTATTTTTATAAAATTTAGGTTGTGCGAAATTTTTTTGAGACAAAATGAACTTAGAAGGAAAGAATGAAAGACAGAGAGGAAAAGATTAAAGAGATAAATGTATAAAATAAAATGGCTCCCAAGAAATAAAGAAATAAAAAAATTACCATATCTTTGTTCGGAAGCAACTTTCTGTTTTAAAAAAAAATGCATCAAAAAGAATAGTGGAAAACCGTTTAATATACCGTTTTTATAACACGTAAATATAAACATCAAAACAGATAGTTCGTGACAACTGTCAGTCTCGTCATCTAGCCCGCCTTGTAAGCCTTGAGGCCCACTCTGCTGAACACCGTTTTAGTCACTCGACTCCGCCCATTTTTCTTCAAAAACCAATCAGTGCAGAGCTGTTTTTTTTCTCGACTAAAGAAAATAAATAGTAGGAGATACGTATAGCTCATTCCATGTGCCTGCAAGATGTCTTCATGCCACTCTGTAAAAATTTTACTAATGCCAACTCTTCCCCTGCTCTCATGTTTATCTCACATGTGGTTTTGTGTAAATTTAAAAATTAAGCTCCATTCGTCCATCCATCCGTCCACCCATCCATCCATACACCCATCCCTCCCTCCGTTCGTCTGTCTGTCTGTCTGTCTGTCAATTTGTCTATTTATCTATCAATCCATCTAAGCCATTTATCTATTAGGTCTTCTACTTAACGCGCATACGAACGCATTGATCGAGCACTGAAACTTTTATGCATTGTCTTATTGGGCTATGATATAATTATTGTAGGCTCAGTATGGAAATCGGAAAAATTTAATAATGCACAGAGACCAGCAATGTTTTGAGTGAATTGACAAAATATTACCAAAAAAAAAAAAAATGTCCTTAATCGACTTATAGGTCCATGTTTTTTTTCGATCCAGTTTTCCCCGTCGAACTTTAATATACTGAAAGCTTGATGCGTCTTCCTTTCCGTTTTATTTTATCGTATCTGTATTATTTCTAACTTGAGACTGTGATACATACGACTTTTTCTTTTTGCCATATTTTGGCAGTGTTTTGGGTGTTTGTGTTTTCTTTGTCTTCCTTAATTTTTTGTTGTTTTTTTTGTTTTCTTTTCTTTTTACACTGAATGAGGCACAAATGAGCATCTCAATGTAGCACTCAAAGACAGGACTAGAACATTTTTTGTCCCTGCAGCTTTTGGCCACAGAGAATTATATTCAATAAGCAGTATAACTATGGTGATCTGTGAATGACAAAGTTCTACGGTTGTGACATGACAAACGGCCAATGCAATATTGGCCACAGTTTCACTTAAGCCATTTTGGTAGCACGGCCAGGTAACAAGCAAACGCTAGCTAGCTAACACTGTGGAAGAATAACAGACTCTTGGATTGGAATTGGTTGTTTCAAACAAACAATTCAGATGAGTCAAATTCAAAAATGACAATTTAAATTGAAGAAATTTACATCAGTTTCTACTGTCACATACGATAAAACAAAATAAAATAAAATTTAAAAATAAAATGAAATAAGTAATAAGATTTCACCGAGGCCGTACATCATTTGGCCGTCAGGAAAACGCTGCCCCGATTCTGTACTTGAGATTTTACCTCCAAAGCAGCCAAATTTTAAATCTACCTGCATTTAATTGTTTCTCTGTCCTTTCCTCCCCAGCAACTTTCTTTCTCTCAATCAATAGTCTTTTTCATATTTTTTTTTTTGTTGTTAAACTTGAACCGTTCTGAATTACAGATAACTCATTAATAAAAGGCATTAAATGTTTGGTTGTTGTTTTTTTTTTGGTTAGCATGTCAACGTGAAACAAAATGGCTTGTAAAGGCTTTTAGTTGGTGTCTTGTTCTCACCAGTCAGAGCTCATGAAATGAAAAAAAGTACATTTTTCTCTGTCCAAACATTACAAAGGGAACTGCCCTTCCCTGAGTTGCCGCTGTGGGTTACCGACAAAAGGATCATCCAACACTGAGTTTCCCCTTGAAGTTCACCGACAAGTAGACTGCCCTTCCATGAGTTCCCTCTGTAGTTTACCGACAATGAGATAATCGTTCACTGAGTTCCCTTTGAAGTGGACCGACAGAGGGAAGACCCATCTCGCTGTACCTTGTGAAGTGTGCCGAAAGAAAGTATAATTCTCCATTGTGGTGACTCCTGACCATTGGTCAGGCTCGGGTTGGTTTCTTCTCAAGCTGTTTCCTTCTGCCCTGATTGGTTCTTGAAGAAAAATGGGCGGTGTCGTGTGTCTAAAAAGGTATCCATCAAAGAGTGTGGAAGGGCTGAGACGGCAGGCTAGGTGACGAAATTGACAGTCACCATAAACTACGCACTATGATGTTTGTATGTTAGTCTTGAATTACACGTTTTCCACTTTTGTTTTTGATGTTTAATTTGTTTTCACAGAAACTTATTCCCGAAAACAGATATGATTACAGTGTTATTTGTTTATTTCTTAAATGTCACTTTATTTCATTCGTTTATATATTTAACTTTTCCTCTTTGTTTTTCATTCTTTTCTTGTATGTTCATTTACTCTTAAAACCATTTCGCTTAACTTCATTTTTTTTATTATTATAAAACGCCAGCGTTATTTTCAAGGCATGTTTCATTGACCAATCAGAAGCTGTTTCAGTATTTCTAAACGTGGAGCCTTAGACTGTGCATTGTCAGACTGATATGTAACGACGTGAGGGTCTAGTCAGTTTGTATCATCGAGGCCGTAGGCCGATGTTCGTCTGGGTAGTAGTCAGATTGACATATCAGGGAAAGCCGCCGGGGTAGCTATGTATTGTTTATTGGACTCAAGGTATGCCTTGGAACTAACGCCAACGTTATTTTCAAGTCATGTTTCATTGACCAATCAGAAGCTGTTAAGGTATGCCTTGAAAATAACGCTAGAGTTAGTTTCAAGGTATGCCTTGTAAATAACGCCTTGCATTATAAATACCGCTCTTCTAATTAACAGAAAATCATTAAGCCCCAACCGACATCAGCCCCCCCCCCCCGCCTTTTCCACAAACAAACAATGAAAATAACAAACAAATAAACAAACAAACAGACAAACATCAAGAGGAAAAAATGAACAACAACAAAACTTAACAATAGTTGATTATGATAATAAATCTTGTATATATCTTAGTTGACATTGAGATCATAAATATCCAACGTGTGTTGACATAGTTTTTTGAGACAAGCTGCATGATGGTCTAAATCAGCCAGTCTGTTATCTGCCATCAATGTGACACCATAGAACAACAGTACAAATCTGTAAACCATTGTTGATGGAATGTATCTTTAGATCTGTGTGAGCTTCGTTAGACATAAATTATATGTCGTCAGGTCTGATTTAGCCAGCCACTCCAGACAAATTTAAAACAAATAGATAAAGAAGAGAAAAAATGGCTATTATGTTATATCTAATGTATCAAATATCGGAGCAGTACTTTCTGGGAAGATGCTCGACTATATACAACTGATATAATTTATGCAACGCCGGTACGAGTATATATTCGAGTACATTACTCGGTATGGAAGAAGTTTTTCTTGCCATTGTCAAATCAGGAGTTTTGAAAATTCAGTACAAATAATTTTGATAGACATTCTTTTCCAGCACTGTTCAGAAGAAATCCATGTCAGACTTATCCCGTTATCGGCTCATTTCTCCAGGAAGATACCAATCAGCCATTCCATTGTTATTTTTTTTATTGTTTTGTTTTGTTCGGTACTGATCAGAAGCGACACAGTCGAGATGATAAAATACATTTGTTGGCACTCTTGAGAAGAAACCAGCCCGACCCTGACCAGCTGTCAGCAGTCACCACATTGGAGAATTATCCTTTCTTTCGGCACGCTTCACAAGGTACAGCAAGATGGGTTTTCCCATTGTCGGTCCACTTCAAAGGGAATTCAATGGACGATAATCCCTTTGTCGGTAAACTACAGAGGGAATTCAGGGACGGGCAGTCAACTTGTCGGTTAACCAAGGGGAAACTCAGTGTTGGATTATCCTTTAGTCGGTAACACACGCAGGCAACTCAGCGAAGGGCAGTCCCTTGTCGGTATACTACAAAGAGACACCACCGAGGGGCAGTCAGTAGACTTCACCATTGTCCATTGTCATCAGCTGTCAATGGCTCGGGTGGGCCGTCCTACCAATGAGCTGCTGCCTTATGTAAGGATAGAACTTCTCAAGACTTCCTCAGTTGACACTTGACTGCTGTTGAGTGTGCATCTTTGAGAGTTTGGAAGATTTTCATTCTCTGCTGTGTGTTTATCATCAACGTTACGTTTCTGCTTCATCATTGGATTTGAAGAATCACAGATCTGCTATGGCTGAATCCGAGTATCGCCCTTTGGTTTACAATATCAAGAAAGACTTCTTCGTTTTCCTAAAGCTACAGGTGGGGCCCGCCATCGGGAGAGGAATGACGGGTGTGCCCGTTCTACGAGTTACACAAACCAGCGGTCCTCAAGCACCTCGTCATTTGGCAGCCAAGAGATTTTCTCTGCTCACACCAGACGAAGCTGTCAAAAGCGAGCAGTTATTTCTCAGAGAGATTAATGCCTTACAAAAAATCTCACATCCTCATCTGGTCAAACACGTCCTTTCTGCACGATGTCCGAATTATCTAGTCATCTGTACAGAATTTTGTCCTAATGGAACCTTGGAGTCGAAACTGCAGGATATAACAAGTGAACTCCGTAGTCGCTACTTTATCCAGCTGGCTTGTGCTGTGCGTTATCTCAATGAGCAAATTAAAATTGCCCATTGTGACATCAAATTACGGAACATCTTCATGGATGCCAACAACAATCCTGTATTGGGAGACTTTGGTCTGTGCCGTTCTATCACAAGCAACAAACCAGACATTGGAGGAACTAAAGGTTACAAAGCTCCCGAACTTATGGATAAATCAATCACTGAAATTGATCGCAGAAAGGTAAAACTTTTGGCTCTTTTTAAAAGTTATTTTCTAATTCATGAGTAGTTTTCATTATTCTTTCCAACTTTCACTTATTTGTTTAAGTTTCGGAACCTTTATATTGAAATTTCATTTCTGTAAGGTACTTCTATAATCACACTTGTAAATACATAAATTAGGTTATGTTGAGGAAAGGCTTTGAGAATGTGTCTTTGATCCGGGTGAGTAAATCACTTTGGCCAATGGAAGTTCATGCCATCAACGGTGTCAAATACTGACATTTCGAAAACGAGTGCACCCCCCCCCCCCCAACCCCCTAGCTCAATTACTGAATAGCAGTCGTCTAGTCCTAGTTGAGTTAACTAACATCTCCTAGTTTCTGACCTGTTCTCTTGACAGATCGACGTGTACTCATTGGGTGTTGTTCTATGGGCTATGACATTCAGGGCCAAACCTACTCCAGAACTTGTTGACCAATATCTGACTGTTCTAAGTGCTCATCCTGAAGTCCCCAACACTGTGAGGTATAGATAGCCATGTATCCATTCTAGTTTTTTCACTAACATTTTGACTGTATTGGCCTTCCTTGCCACAATCATACCATAACTTCCCTATGTTGACGCACTGCATGTTGACTATCCCACATATTTTCTTTACTCTTACCTATCATATTTTCACACAGATCCTGTATACAGCTTATGTTGGAAAAAAACCAACAGACCAGGCCTTCCATGAGACGGTTACTGAAAAGTCTACGTCGGTCAAACTTTTACCCTGAACTGATCGATACATTGTAGGTTGTCTGGTAGTATTGGTCATTTCTATTATCTTATCATTATTCAACTAACATCATTATTTACTTTTCGGTCTAACCAACCTTTTTCCTTATCACACTAACCGATATTTCTTAATCAACAATTTTACTCATTACACTAACCAACGCTTTTACTTATCGTACCAACCAACATTTTTACTCATCACACTAACAAACACTTTTACTTCCCACACTAACAAACACTTTTACTTATCACGCTAACCAACACCTTTACTTATTATATTAACCAACACGTTTACTTATCACGCTAACCAACACCTTTACTTATTACACTAACCAACATTTTTACTTATCACGCTAACCAACACCTTTACTTATTATATTAACCAACACTTTTACTTATCACGCTAACAAACACCTTTACTTTTTACACTAACCAACACCTTTACTCATCACACTAACCAATAATTTTTCTTATCCTACTAACCAACACTTTTACTATCATACTAACCAATCTTTTGCTTTAGTTTAATTAGTATACTAACCAACTAATTTTGCTAACCAACAACCTAACATACCTAACATATTAACATACTAACATAATCATGGTTAGAGTGTGTATCCCTATTACACACCGAGGCCGCGGTTCGGTCTCCCATCTTTTTAATCAGGCCACACAGGACAAATTGTTTGTTTACTGGACAATTTGTGTCTGTGTGACGGTCCCAAGCCCGTACAAACTGAGAGGGAAAAGATGGCATTCATAATTGAGTTGTAATTGTGGAAAAATGTCACTTTTACAGAAATGACTTGAAGGGTTTTGCATCTTCATTCACACATTCACTCATTATACCATTCATTCACACTGCCATTCACTCATCCATCCATTCTCTTACAAACAGACATTAAATGAAACGAACTTGTCCAACTAACGTCCACGGGATGAATTCCGCATTATCCAGAAATATTTCATTTTGTTTAGCCAGATCGTCTCCTTTTATTGCATGCTGATTGATTTCGGAAGACGAGGCGGAGTTCATTGACGAGATAGGTGTTCCAAAGCGTAGGAACGACTGTGCTCACTGTGTACAGCGCCCTAATTTGTAAATGAATCTGTGTGTTAATTGTCACAAGCCAGCCTTGGCTATCATCGGGCCACAAACTTGTTTTGAGGTATTAATTTATTTATTTTTTTCGAAGGATCTCTGCGGCACTGTTGTTTTTTTTTCTTGTTGTTTTTGTTGTTACTGGATTTATGTTTTGTTGACTTATTTGATCCCATTTGGGGAGGAAGGGGTGATAAGGATTATTTTCTTTTTAATTTTTGCCAGGGCAGCGGCCTCGTTAGGCACGTTATTCTCGCTTTCCAACAGCCACAGCCAGTATCTTTCACGTTCGTAATGTCCGCACGGGCCATTCCAGTTTTCCGAAGAAAAACTAAGTGCTCGATCCTACCTACCATAGGATCAGGGACAGGAAATTCTCCCCAAAGTTCAACATGCTTGCTCCGACCGAGAATCGAACACGGTACTTTCGGCATGAGAGGCCAGCACTTTGCCTTCAGGCCATCGTATCCCCAAACAAGCCACAAACTGTCCCCCGGGCAGAGTTTTATCCGGCCGGTCATTTCAGCAAGCAGATCTGGTGTTGTTTTTTGTTTTGTTTTTTTCCTGAGCAAACCGTTTAGCTTAGGCCTATTCTTTTATTTTAATTTCTAAAAGACGTTAGTTCAAATAAGTATCCAGTCTTGTAGCATTTCAACAGCTAAATCTGAGTGACTTGCAATAGGATTACTTTGCATCGTTCAGTCCTGGTTCAAAAGCGGTCACGCAACAATGTGTTTCCCTTGTCTGCCCTGTTGTTAAAAGTTGTTTTTCATATGGTGGGGCTGTTCCTTTCTGCAAAATAATCTTTCTGTTCTTGAACTGTTGTTATTTGCAGAGGAATAATATTTCCATTCATTTGGAGAAGTATGTTCTTTGTCCCATTTTGTAGTGCAACGTTTGTTCTCAGGGATATTTACATTCATCTCTAAAATGGAAAGACGGCAAAATAAAACATTCTGTGTACTGAGTGCATTCTGTCAAGCAAACGGTCGTGGTTATTCTACTACCTGTACTAGCTTGGTGTCAGGTCAGAAAAATCTGCTACTGGTAACATGTAATCCAGTACAACCTGTTTCATGAACTGGTACGCTAGCATGGTATCAGTGGGCGTGCACCTGTCGGTGCAAACGGCCAGGGCGGAGGAGGTTTCATCTAACCCAACGGCCACATGCCAGGGCACAATGTGACCCTCAGTACTTGAGTCCTTCATATTGGCCCCCGGTAGCGGTGTGGTCATAGGCTTGTTTGCCTAAATCACAGACGAAGAATTGAGCAAACTTCCCGGACGCAGCTTCGAAGCTGGCGGCAGCAGGCCAGTGGTTGATTGATAGGGCAGATGGCAATATACCGTCACTCTGGCCTGGATATCGTGACACAGAGCATCCACCAGTATTGGTGTTCTTTGGTTTGGGTCTTTCACCCTAGTCAGTTGGGACTGCGAGGCCGTGGAGTAGCCTACAGGCAGCCGGTCAGGCAATATGACTGTCCCTCTGGCATCCTCCTGCACCTGGATACATTTCCAGTCGTCTTGACCCTGTCTTGCCACTTGGATAAGTTGTGTCCAGGCGAGAGAGTGAGTCTGATGTTTGCGCAGCTCTTTCTCACTAAAAACGAATTCTTTGCGCCAGTCTTAACACTCACCTCGTCTTCTTTCATCTTTGTCTCGTCTTCTTTCCTCTCAAAATTCCAACGGCGATGGGCGAGTGCGGTATCAGCAGGTTTGGATAGACTGGAAGCTGTTAGCACAGACCTACACGTTGGTGGCTGTGGGCTATGGTCGCTTCATCGTCGATTGAAGTGGAGGCGTGGGGAGGCAGCACCCACAGTAGCTGAGCAGCCTTATTTAAGGATAGCACTGCTCACCTCAACTGAGGAAGGGGCTAGAAAAGGTGCCCTAAAGAAAGCCCACTTCACATCACCCCGACTGGTATACCGCGACCAGTGGGGATCCCTTTTTGCGGTCGAAACAAAAAGAAATTCAGCTTACTCAGGCTAGGAGCCTGGAATATACGCACACTACAGGACAACTCAAACAACCCGGAAAGACGCACTGCACTTATTGCCATTGAGCTCAGCAGGTACAACCTGGACATAGTGGCACTCAGTGAGACCAGACTCCCTGATAGTGGCCAACTCAAAGAGCTCAGTGGTGGATACACCTTCTTCTGGAAAGGCAAGGGTGCAGTCGAACCGAGACAGCATGGTGTTGGGTTTGCAATTAAAAATGACCTTGTCAGAAACTTGCAGTCCATGCCAATTGAAATAAATGACAGGCTAATGACACTCAGGATCCCAGTTGGGAAAAGCCAGTCAGCCACCCTCATTAGCGCATATGCGCCCACCATGACAAACCCAGATGAAGCCAAAGACAAGTTCTATTCTGATCTAGAATCTGTCATATGCTCTGTCCCGGCAGCTGATAAGCTGATTCTCTTGGGGGACTTCAATGCTAGGGTTGGCTCCGAAATCTCAGCGTGGCCAAATGTTTTGGGCCCTCATGGAGTTGGTTCATGCAATAACAATGGGTTGCGCTTGCTTACTTTGTGCGCTGAATTTGGCCTGTTCATTACCAACACAAATTTTAGTCTCCCCGTGAGAAACAGAACGTCATGGATGCATCCCCGCTCAAAGCATTGGCATCTCATAGACTATGTCATTGTGAGGAAGACTGACAGAAAGGATGTCCTTGTAACAAAGGCGATGTGTGGTGCCGAGTGTGGAACTGACCACAGACTCATTGTTTGCAAGCTCAGACTAACATTGAGGCGCAATAGACGCCCTCAAGGGAAAACGCCACCTAAACGCCTAAATGTTTCAAAACTCTGCTCAGCTGAGAAACAGAGCGAGCTCTCATCAGAACTCTCCTCAAAATTGGATTGCGTGACTTTTGACCCTGAGAACATTGAACAGAGCTGGACTGATCTAAATACGACTGTACACTCTTGCGCCAGCAGCACAGTTGGTTTTCCTGTCCGCAAGCACCAGGACTGGTTCAATGATAATGATAATGAAATCAAAGTGCTCATCAAAGAAAAAAATAGTCTCATCCAAGCTCACTGCAGTGACCCCTCTTCCACAGCAAAAGCTGATGCACTGCGTGCATGTAAGGGTGTACTCCAGAAGAAGCTGAGGAAAATGAAAAATGACTGGCTTGAAGAGCGAGTAAGAGAAACTCAGAAATATGCCGACACAAACAACACTAGAAAGTTCTTTGAGAGCCTCCGAGCTGTGTTTGGACCATCCCGCTCTGGCACTACGCCACTTCTTGCGTCAGATGGTTCAACACGCATTGTTGAATTGAATGCCATAATTCAGCGTTGGGCAGAACATTTCGGAGGTGTGCTAAATCGGCCATCAAATATAAATACTGAGTCCATTGACCGCCTCCCTCAGACTCCTATTAATGCAGCTCTTGCCAAGCCATTCACAGCAAATGAGACCCGAACTGCCACAAATCAGATGTCCTTTAACAAATCACCAGGCGTGGATTCAATTCCTGCTGAGGTGTATGCCTTCGGTGGAGAAAAGCTTATTGAAAGGTTGACCGAGTTGTTCAATCATATGTTGAAAGCAGGGAAGCTGCCACAGGACTTCAAAGATGCTTCAATCATCCATCTGTACAAAAACAAAGGGGACAGCCAAGTCTGTGACAACCATCGGGGAATCTCTCTACTTTCAATTGCTGGCAAAATATTGGCAAGAATGCTTCTGAATCGCCTTCTTGATCACCTCTCGTCAAATGACTTGCTTCCCGAGAGCCAATGTGGCTTTCGTAAAGAGAGGGGAACGGCGGATATGATTTTTGCTGCCAGACAGATTCAGGAAAAATGCATGGAACAAAATAAAGCGCTGTATATCACATTTGTTGACCTCACAAAAGCATTTGACACAGTGTGTCGTGAAGGCCTCTGGAAAATCTTGGCGAGGTTTGGGTGTCCACCCGAATTCATCACAATAGTGCGCCAGTTTCATGATGGCATGCAAGCTGCAGTCAAAAGCAACGGCAATGTTTCAGAGCCCTTTGCTGTCACAAATGGGGTAAAACAGGGTTGTGTCTTAGCCCCAACTCTGTTCAGCATCATGTTCTCTGCAATGCTACAAGAAGCCTTTAGCTCTCCTCCTCAAGGGGTAAGCATCAAGTACCGAACTGATGGCAGTCTATTCAACCTCAGGAGACTTCAGGCAAAAACCAAAACCAAAAGTACTCAAGTCTGTGACCTACTATTTGCTGATGATTGTGCACTTCTGGCACACGATGAGGATAGCATGCAAAACTGTGTTGATAAGTTCTCTAGTGCCTGTGACAACTTTGGCCTCACAATAAGCACAAAGAAGACGGAAGTGCTCCATCAGCCTACTCCAGACGACAAGTATCCTGTGACCCCAAATATCAAAGTCCATGACAGTCTTCTGAAGGTGTCGGAGAACTTCATCTATCTTGGCAGTACACTGTCTTCCGCGGCTCGTGTTGATACTGAAATTCTCTCAAGAATCAGCAAAGCCAGCTCTGCATTTGGCAGGCTTCGAAAGAGAGTGTGGGATGTTGCCGGCATTCGCACAGACACTAAGCTGAAAGTGTACAATGCTGTGGTCCTTCCCACCCTACTCTATGGGGCTGAAACCTGGACAGTGTACCAATCGCATGCCAGAAAGCTAAATCACTTTCATCTGGCCTGCCTTAGAAAGATCCTAAGGATCAAATGGCAGGATAAAATTCCAGACACTGAGGTCCTCAATCGTGCCAAGGAATTGAGCATCTTCTGCCACCTGAAAAAAATTCAGCTACGTTGGGCAGGAGATGTTGTCAGAATGCCCGACTCCAGACTCCCTAAGCAAATCTTCTTCTCTGAGCTCTCCAATGGAACGAGGAATGTTGGGGCCCCAAAGAGACGTTACAAAGACACTCTCAAGCAATCACTGAAGGCCTTTGCCATTGATGTGAGTGAGTGGGAAAAGCTCTCGCTTGATCGTGCAAATTGGAGGGCGGCCCTTACCAGAGGCAGCAAAGCATGGGAAGCTGACAGAGTCCAGCAGGCTATCAAAAAGAGAGAACGGCGCAAGAAAAGGCCCAGTGGTACTGAACCAACGGAGCACTCTTGTCATTTATGCGGAAAGGTCTGCAGGGCAAAAATAGGACTTATCAGTCACATGAGAAGCCATAAGTCATGAAAGAACAGTCTTTCCATTCTGTCCTCTGTGTCCTTTAGTTCTTTTTATTGTCCATGTGTTGAAATTCTCAACAATTTCTGTTCTTTATTCCTCTGGTGTTGTTAAGGTCATCATCATACCTGATGGACGAACTATTATTACTAGCTTGCAACTTTTACTTTAACAAAACAACGAGGGTACTCAACTCCTGATACATGGATAGGTGAATGGGTGGGTGGATAGGTGAGTGGGTGGGTGGGTGGATGGATGGATGGATGGGATAAATGGATGGATGGATGGGTGAGTGGATGGACGGATGATGGATGAATGTTAGGATAAATGGATGGATGGATAAATGTTTGGACTGACAACTTCAATCGATCATTCGAAAACATCAAGAAAAAATAATAAACAACATAACGAAATTATACTTTTTTTTTTAGAAAAAAGAATCACATTTAATACAACTTTCCCCAACCCAAACATCTGTCAGTAATGTTTCAATCCATCATTCGGTTCCACTGAGATCACACTGTCATTGTCCGTCCTCGCTAAAGTATGGCAAAAGGTCAGGTCAGGGTGTGGTCCAACAAGCAGGTCAAGACCATAAGATGTGAACGCCCCACAGATGATGCCAACGGTGAAAGACAATATCATTGTATTCCCTGGGGGAAGAACATGGTAGAAAAGACTAAACAACATGGTAGAATAGATAAAATAACATCGTGAAAATGATGAAAGAACATCGTAGAAAAGACTAAACAACATGGTAGAATAGATAAAATAACATCGTGAAAATGATGAAAGAACATCGTAGAAAAGACTAAACAACATGGTAGAATAGATAAAATAACACCGTGGAAAAGATAAAAGAATATTGTAGAAAAGACAAAACAACATCGTAGAAAAGACAAAAGAACATAGTAGAAAAGATAAACAACATCGTGGAAACGATAAGAGAACCTCGTATAAAAGAAAAAGAACATCGTTGAAATGATAAAAACATCGTGGAAAAGATAAAAGAACACCATGGAAAAGATAAAACAACCTCCCGTTCCCCCTTTTACCAGAGCACCTTTAAAGTCGTACACCCATGCCAACAGCCCCACCTGGCCCCTCTTCTGTTCTGGCCTGCACACTGGTACTTTACAGTCTATAAACCAACTTACTAACTAATTACTCTACCAACCTTATTCCATTCTGCAACTTAATCACCCTAGTTCGTCCCGTCTACTCAATGAATTTCACAGAGAGCATTATGCGCACCGGGCTGTAACCGCTGAGGTTGTTCTAGCACGTTATAGTAGGGGGGAGTTAGTAATGTTCTAACTACGACCCTTTAGAAAACGAAACTATTACAGCTGTAAAAAATAAACACGAGATCCGACGATCGATTAAATATTACTAAAGTTTAATAACTGAATACTGAACAATAAAATACTAGGAAGGCATCAGCGAACAACTAAATATCCTACGCTACACAAAAAAGGAAACTCACTTACTCACCGACCAACCACTTACATGGGTCCATATTTATAGGTATTTCTGTAGAAAATTCCCGAAATAAATCTGACCTCTGCACTCGCCCGAAATACACAAACTAACCAATCACGTATCAATACGTCACCAGGTTACATCATTCAAGGCCAAATCTGGCGTAAACAGCTATATCCACAACGTTATCGAACGTTCAGGAACATACTAATATTTACGATCACCCAACAACTACTCAGTAGGAAGGGAGGGTAAGGTCACGGAGTACACTCTGGCGAACGTCAACAATTAAAGAAAAAAAAGAAGTGAACACATGCTCAGTCACCAGTATAACAAGAAAAACGGGGGAGGGCAAGGGGTAGCTTGCAGATGCTACACGGGCATTTGGTGTGCTGAACATAGACATGATTCTTTGAATGTTGTGGTATTGATGCAGCCTGTGTGGGATGATTTATGACAGTCATAACTGGATGGGGATAATAATTGTTCGAATAAAGCACTTATAATTTCTGATGTTTGGAGGAAATGTTTGTGGCAGTGTCCCGGAGGTGGTCATCGATAAGAAATGCAACATGAAATACACAAAATACTATAATGTTTTTATCTTACCACACAATTCCCTATAGCGGGGAGCCACTTGACTCGGTGCAAGAACCAATGGTAAGCTTCCGAAATAACCATTGGTTGTGCCCAACACGAGAGCTACAAGAATAGACCACGCCTCACCACTGAGGATTGGTTGGTGACGAGGCTTGCAGCATATGATAGCCAACGGGATGAGACATATTCGGGCTAGTGAGCACAGGATAAGTCTGGTTTTAGAGATGTTCTGTTTCAGTGAAGACAATGTCTGCAACAAACAGTAAGACGCGGGCTGAATAAAAGAAATTATTATTTCCAGATTTCAACGGTGGAGATAATTAGACGTCCAGCAAATAACATTAAGTATTCTTTTAAGAGTTCTTTGGAAGCTTTATAATTTATGCTGTAGTCTGTATAAGATGTAAGAAACGGGCATTGGTTTTTTGGTATTGTTGTTGTTGTTGTATTGTTATTGTTGTTGTTGTTGTTGTTGTTGTTGTTGTTGTTGTCTTCAAGAGGGAGATGCATAGCTGTTTGTTTTGTGTTGTTTCCCTGGCTCCATTACTATTTTGTGAAATGTTTATCATTTAATTTATGAAATATTCGAGTCCCGTCTGTTTTATTGTTTGGCTCCATTTTTCTCTGTTTTATTCACATAATTACAAAGAACGACCCTTCATTTTCCTCTTTCTCAGCATTCTGCCCAAAACAACTGCGTGTAAGTTATTTAAACTTCTTGTAAGATAAAAAAAAAAAATCCTCACTTTAACAAAGATCTTTTTTCTACAGCCTGTTCAATCGTACTCAGTTGAGTGTGTGGATTACTGATGTTACAGCTTTAAAGTTTTGTTTTGTTTGTTTGTTTCGTTATTGTTGTTGTTGTTGTTGCTTTTAGGGAGGAAACTATTTTTGAATGGAGTACCTCTGTAGGCAGACAGTTTTGTTTGTTTGTTGTTTTTTATTGTTGCTATTGACAATATGTACTATCTGACCAAGAAAGCATTTTTAATGGTTTAAATAGTTTGTAAAAACAACTACTGATTTACCTTCCCGGTAGCGTCGGTCACATTAAAGCAAGTCATGAGTAGAACTGGCATCCAGGTACCCAAGTGACAACTGACCACTTCAGAGATAATACCCGGATATAAGGACACTGTGACGTAGTAAGTCAGCCCGAATGAGGCCATGAAATGGTAAGTCTGTTTTGTCACTTCCCAGCGGGCCAGGAGTCTGGCTAGAACAAACAAACAAACAAACAAATGCTCAGATCTGGACATTATATTTATATGAGATTGTGAAAGAAAGTTGCAGTTGCCAAAGTGATTTTGGACAAAGTGTTTCCCACTTTATGCCACAAATAACACAGGAAATCAGTTGTTTAAAATATGTTTGGATATTGTAAGTATAAGACAAAATCCAGGGGATCAATGAACAGTGTGTATAGGGGAGGGGAGAGAGAGAGAATAGGAGATAGGCTAGGCTTTCCAAGGTGAAAGTTAACAACTATAAAAGAAAAACTATGAACGTGACTTCCAGCTGGTCCTATTATGAAATATTGTTACAACTCCAATCGTCTCATATATCCAACAAGTTTAAAATGTCGTGCTCCGCGAGGACACCCCACCCCCTCTTCCCAAACCATTGCCCCATCCATTACTTTCTACTCTCTCTACATCTGTCTAAGCAAACCGAAATAATCCCAAAGCAATAGGCCTTCGGTCCACATAACTAAAGGTTCATGAAATCACACAGGGATAAAGTACCTAATTTTACAAAACACGGTCACAAAATTCTTTACTTGAAATAATATATATTCTTTAGTCTTAAATCTTTTAGTTCTACAAATAAGAAATGAACATTTTCGTACCATAAGAGTAAGTTTGTCAAATAAGGAAAAGTACCACGCAAATGAACTTTTGTATTACACAAATTAATGTATAATGAAGCAGATTCATACACTATTGTTTATGTTTTATTAAGCAGCCAAAAGGTTAGAAGTAGTCCATTTTCATTTCTACTGCCTAGATATAAATTATACATCTACCATGAATAATAATATGCCCCCATCTAAATCAAAAGAAAATTTAAAATGGAAAATTAAACACATGGGGAGATAAAACTGTCGTTTTAATAATAATGTAATATTTTCCTAGTTATGTCCCATCTATGTCCATTTCGCTCACTGCCACATGCATCACTGTGTGCGTTAAGGAGTGTGCAAATAATTATTCTTACTGTCGTCGGAGAGTATATATGTATAGAGAGGTTTCACTGTTGGTCGATTTGCACTGGCAGACACGGGAGGCTCTGCGAAACCGCTGTTAGCATGGAGTGGAAAGTAGGTCCCTGCGGTAAACGATATCAGTTTGTGCATTTCCACCGCGGCGTAAGAACTTACAAACGGCTCTAAATAGTTTCAATCAACTAAAAAATATGACCAAATCACAGTAAACAGATATGCACACTATCTTTGGTGAAGGCGGTCTCTTTCAATCCTTGTTACCGCAGCGACCTAGTTTCGCAATTTGGCAGAAGTGAGATCTCTATATAAATACAATACACTCTGCTGTTGTTTATTCATCTTTTTTGGATTGACTGAATCTGTATACAGCCGCCTGTAAGCACTTACAATCAGTGGAAACGTACGAACCGCCATTGTTTACCGCCGTGACCCACTTTTCTCTCCACGCTAACACTAACAGTAGTTTTGCGGGATCCCCAATATCTCGCAATGCAAGTCGACCTACAGTAATTCTCTCAATACGTACGTACAAACACTCTGGTTTTTACATTATTTCAAAGTGCTTACATTTAAAAGACGATTGCTTGGTCTTGACAAGGGAGACAGTACTCCCCATGAATTCGTCCCCTGGTTTCGATTGGGAAACGCCGTAACTCACAGAGCCTCGGCCATAACGAGCCAGCTGTATGTTTTCCCCTTCCCCGGCGTGCTCGCAGGAATCTCCCGCACCACTCAGATTTGCTTGAGCCCTTTGGTTGTCCGCGTTATTTGCAGTGTTTGGCGTTGTTTCCATGGTAACCGCTGGAGCTGTAACATGGCTGGTGTTGGCTGGATCTGGGGAGACTTCGAACTCAAAACACGTTAGCTGGCCTTGGGTCATGGTAAATTCTGTCTGTAAGAGAAAGCATTACAACAATTAACCCTCTCGTATCTAATGTTCCACACCGTTATCGTGCTAACATAATCGCCTATCTCATATTGCATAGTTTCAAACAACAAAAGCCACGATATTAGATAGATAAAATGAAACAGTCCCTTCCTCGCCCGTCTCAAAAAAAAAATTTGTGAAGTCATAAGGTGAAATGTCAGAGGATTGCTAAGGAGATGCAGTATCGAGAGAGCCCAGTATCGATGCCGGGTAAAGCATTGCCCTACTATCGATAGCAAAACATTTTGGCCTTTTATAAAAACGCTGAACTGGCAACAAGGAGAGTGGCATGAAACGGAACTGAAATTACTAACCATTTGACTACCCAGTTCAACAATAAGATGTTCTATGTATTCCTAAACTGAGGTTTGGATACCTTTATTTCCTCCTAGAAACCAAAAATAACTAAGAATGAGATCTACGGCAGGAATTGAAAGAGACAGCAGTATGAAAAAAAAAATAGAACGAGTGAAAGCTAGTCTGACAAAAATCAGGGAGGTAAAGAAAACCGACACAATAATATGACGTGCGCATGATAGTATTGGTGAAAGACAAGAGGAAAGCAGGGCGCAGATAGGGGGGGGGTGGGGGGGGGATGAATGAAAGACAACAATACAACTGCCAGATCGTAACCATTACTTTTTTTTTTTCTACAGTCTATCTCTTTCCTTTTTCTTTCACTAGATGAAGTTCCCGGCATTATCCGGGATAAACTTGTGAACCCACTGTTCTATCTCTCTCTCTGTCTCTGTTGAGTCTACAAAGCTTCCCATATTCTACAGCCTTACGGTACATGTACTACAGATTTCATGCACACCAGAGCGCACTCATTCCTGATAGGGAAATAGCGTGCATCGAATTGAACGCGTATTAATACATCGTTTCCGGTGTGATGGGCTTACTACAGGGAGCCAAAACAAAGATCATTGTATTTCACATTTTTAAAACTTTTTATTTAAAAATACCTGAACCTTGAATCAACACAATTGGTCGATACAAAAGCGATAGGACTGGATTAGTTGACACTTAAGAAAATTAGTTTTGTAATTTTTGAAACTGTCACTTAGGCTGTAAAGTCGAGCAAAAAAAGGGGCGAAATTGCACCACAGTGCATTACTCCCGCAACTATTTTTTTTTTATAATAAGACGGTGTGTATGTGCCTTATACGCCACTGAGGTCGGAGGTTGTTTTATATTATTTGTGTGTTTAGGGCTCCTAAAATAGAAACTTTTTTTTGTGTGCCAACTATCGTTTCACATCTGGCCGTTCTGTGACTCATCGCCTATGGTCTCCGATTTGTTTTGCCACATTAGAAAAAATGGCCGCCGCGCTCCACGATTGGCTTCACTTCGCGGGCCACGAACGAAAGGGAGGACACATTACTAGGTCACTGGTGCAGACTGTTATCTTAGGGCTAAAACAGACTAAGATTGAAATGGGCGCCAGACTGGTGACTCGCCGGCCATAAATTTTGCTTTTCACTAAAACGGCTTTGCCAGCCTCAGTCTGTTTCACCCCTAATTCAGACCAACTTACGCCGTCGTGAAGGTCGTGCCGTCGTCGATCAGCTATGCAGGTGTTGAGATGGTGCAGCACGAATCTTGTCTCCCTGGTGGAAAGAAACAAAAATATTCTTATGCAATCGTGAAGTCATGACCAGACAGCAAAGAGTTTCTTGTTTTGTTTTTGCTTTCCGTTAAGATTTATTTGTTGTTTTTTTTTCTTCAGTTTTTTAGTTACACTGCCAGTCAGTCACGCAGGCATTTAGTCAGTCAATTATTTAATCAGTTATTTAGTCAGTCAGAGCTATTAATTATTCCCAGTCAGTCGGTCAGTCAATCAGTCGTTAATTAATTAGTTCGTTATTCAGTCGATCAGTTAATTAGGTAGTTAGTTGGTTAGTGAGTGAGTTAGTTAGTTAGTTCGTTAGATAGTTAGTTAGTTAGTTAGTTAGTTAGTTAGTTAGTTAGTTAGTTAGTTAGCTAGTTATTAGTTGGTTAGTTAGTTAGTTGGTTAATTAGTTAGTTAGTTAGTTAGTTAGTTAGTTAGCTAGTTATTAGTTGGTTAGTTAGTTAGTTGGTTAATTAGTTAGTTAGTTAGTTAGTTAGTTAGTTAGTTAGTTAGTTAGTTAGTTAGATAGTTAATTAGATAAAAATGAGAAAGTTCGACTTGCTGTTTGCTAATATAAAGTGCAATCATTAGAAAAGGGAAGCAATTAGCATATCTCTTCAATGATAGCCTAATAATTATTATTAATCACAATGAAGAATTATTTACACGTATTCACTCCTACATTATATAAAATAAAGTACCACAATGCCCTTCACCTTGGCGATGCGGAGGTTCTCAACTGTTTATTTTCTTAACCCTTTGACAAATTTTGCATGGATCGATAGATCGATGGCTGTCCGGTCCACTGAATGAATGGGGGAGTAATGAACTGATGGACAGAGAGATCCGTGGAAGAATGGAATGATGGATGGATGGGTGGATGGAAGAATGAATAACCAACGCCCCAAGTGATCGGACGATTGATAGCTGAGGTATTAGCAGGAGAGATGGACGGATGGAGGGACAGGCGGGTGGATTGAGGGAACGCCAATTGATGGATGGATGGATGGGAGAAGGATGGATGGATGGATGAATGGATGGTAGGAAGGATGGTAGAATGGATGGATGGAAGGACGAACGGGCAGATTGAGGGACCGACAATAGATGGATGGATGTGTCACGAGTGGAGTGAGCGATAGTTAATAATTACGGGGGGAAAGGAGGAGAGTAAAATTAACGCACGTAGACAAGTAAGGGAAAGGCGTGCCTGTTATGAGTAGTGGGGGGTCTGAAGCGAAAGCCCTTTATTACTATCACTGCAAGTTAGAACGTCCTACTGAACGGACGCAAGAGAAAGCCCAGTGGGCGAACATAAGGGGAGCAGTCAGAAGACTAGTGAAAGAGTCTTTCCAGTGATGACTGGTAGGTGAAACGATGATTGATAATTATGATTGATGTATTATATTCGTCTATTACCATGATGTAAATAAGTATATGTGAGGAATGTGGAAGTCCTTGATATTGGATATAGCAATGTGCGCCATGAGCGATAGATGAAAGTGAGTTCATGGATTTGTAGCACGAGTGAGTATTGTGTACTACGATGGAGGTGTGTTACCGTAAGAGGTTTGGTGAGTGAAATGTGAACTATTGTGTGTACGCTCCATGAGTTGTAAGGAGAGGTGGAGTGAATAGAAATGGTATGGCATTATACCAATGTAATGTTATTCTTGTAGGTGTCGGGGACGGGCCGAAGAGCCACCTCGATGAGCACAGGGGATAGGCCAGCATAGGGCCGGAGGCCACACATAGGCCAGAAGTGAGGCTGTCGGTGCAGGACAGTAGAGGCTCATAAAGTCGTGGCAGTCTGGCCACGGACAGGGACGTAGATATGAGCGTGAATGTGATAATGTACTATTGCCATGTTGATGGGCTATTGAAATGATAATGTACTACTGCCATGTTGATGGGCTATTGAAATGATAATGTGCTATTGCCCTGCTGAGGTGCTAGTGGAATGCTAAGGTGTATGACAATAGGAAGGTGATATTGAGAGACTGCGGTGCCAGTGAATTATTAATGTGCTATTAAGACCCTGAGGGGAGAGGCTGAGGCCGAAGTGCCTTTAGGAAGTAACTACCGGGTTGTGGATCCGAGGAAGAGTGCATGTGAGAATAAGGCCGTTGTACGGCAGTTAATTTCAATAATATAATGTATGTAATTGCGCTATTATCTGTATAATTATGTTTAATAAATGTGTGAGTCTGATGGGTTGTTCTGTTAAATGTTAAACTTGTTTGTTCGTGATTGTTGTCCTGTCATAAATTATTACATCTCCCAGTCTGGGATTTGTGACAGGATGGACAAATGGATAGACGGATAGGTAGAAGGTTGGATAGATGGATGGGTGGATGAATGGATAGACGTACGGAAGTGTGGATGGATTAACAGACAGTGAGACGGTTGGATGGATCGATGGATCGAGGGATGAATGAACAGAGTGACAGCCACAATCATGTACGAGCAATGAATGCATTTTCTGGGTTTTGGAATGATACAACAACCTGCACAAGTCTGGACACAGGTCGGGCTGCCCAACCCACAGCTCAGAACATCAGATAAATGGTTAAATGGTTTGAGGAAAGGGCAAGGGGGTTGGGGGAGGGGGGGGGGCTGGCTTGATAAATCAATACTCTGAGAAACAATGATTAGTTCATGGCTCCCCTAGAGCCCGTCTCCCCTTTTTCTCCCTGCCCAATCCCCCCCCCATCTCCCCCCACATCCGCTCCTTCCCGCCCCCCCCCCCACCCACCCAAAAATCACCGCTGGTTCATAAAATGTGAGTGGATCTGTTGAAATCGGGCTTTAGTTGGAAGACCAAATTCCTGTGAAAACCATTACAAAAGGGAAGAAAATTTTCAATGGAAATTTAGATTTGGTTATAAAATGAAAGATTAGAAATTTTTCTGCATGCAGACAAAACATTTTACTTGAAATCGTCTTAGAAATATTTTATTTAGATTTTTTTTAAACAAGTAGAAAAATTTCACCATAAGCCCGATTTCCCCAGATCCACACACAAATATTATCATCATGCATGGACAGATCGAATTTGACACGCATGGAAGTGAATGAATCGTTACAGAACTGCCTGTTATCTTCTTCTTTCTAAGAGAGATTGACGTGTTTCTTGCTGAATTTTTTAAAAAATGCGTCCAAAAAAAAAAAAGGCTTCGGCAATTTCTCACATACTGTCATACATTCACATATGAACAAACATACTATAATACAGACACCGAAAGTAACACGTGCTACTGTCATGTAACACGTACACACAGGCGTATACACGAACCCATACAGGCGCGCACACACACACACACACACACACACGGATACATGCACACGTTCTATATCAAGAATGCTTCCTTCGTTTTCATCGTTTTCTTTCCCTTTCCTCCTTCTGTCTATCTTTCTGTCATCTGTCATTCGTTCCTCATGTCTTCGTTTTTTTTTCCTCCATCTGCCATCCTTGTCCCAGTTTGTCGTTCATCCTCATACTTTCTCTTTAAGATTTTTTTTTTTATTTTTCTTTCATTCCTTTTTTTTTCCTTTAACATTTCTTCAATCTGAATAAAATATCAAATAATAACTTCTGGCTTTCTTATGCCTTCTTATGTGACAAAGACAAATTGTCCACAGGGCCGACTTCACATCTTTATCGGGCCCTGGGAAGAGCAATAAACTGCGACTCCTCCTAAGCAACTACTCATAGATGTACATACATTGTGGCCCCATAAATATTTAGGGCCCCGGGTGCCCATGCATGAAGACGGCTCTGATTGTTCATCTTCATCTTTTCCTTCTTTCATTCATCCGTTTCTCATCCCATCACCATTCCCCTTCATATCCTGAGGAAGAGGGAAGAAGCTGTTCTCGTGTAACCCTGTCTATTTGCCTAAAGACGAGCCAGCTTATCCAATTTCCATAACTTCGTTTCCATCGACCTGCTTGTACTGACAGGAGTAGTTGACATGGAAAAGGTTCTAACTGCACAAATGATCGTTTTTGTTTGACAGTAATAAGGTTTTCGACACGGCGCCTTTAGAATGAGTTTTAAGGTTGATGTGCACGTGAACAACTTGACTGTTCGTAAAATTGGGTCGGTTTTTTCTTGTGTATGTTTATTGCTCTGTCTGCATGTGTGAGTGAGTCTGTAGGTGCGATATCGTGTGTACGTGAATGTGTAATTTAGGAGGGTTTAGGTGTGTATGTGTGTATACAAGTGTATGCGTGTGTGAACACTTTAGCATGTGTTCATGTTTGAGTGTAGAGGTGTGTATTTTTATGGTGTATGTGTGTGTCTATATGTATGTTTGTATGTGTGTTTGTCTACCTGTGTCTGTGTGTGTCTGTGTGCAAGTGTATGTGTATGTTTGCATGTTGTGTGTGGGTGGGGGTGGGTGTAGATGTGTGTGGTGGGTGTATGAGTGTGTCTGGTGGCATGTGTGCGTGGATGTTTGTGTGTATGTGTGAATGTATACATGGATGTGTGTATGTGAATACGACTTGAGTGCATGGATGTATGTGGATATATGTGGCTATGCTTGTGTGTGTGTGTATACGGAGTGTATCTGTAGGGATCTGAGGATTTATGTGTGTTGATGTATGTGGATGTATATGTATGTGTGTGTCTTGATGTATATGTGTTTGTGTTTGTGTGTTGATATATGTGTGGATATGTATATGCATGTGTTTGTGTTTGTGTGTTGATATATGTGTGGATATGTACATGCATGAGGGAGTGTTTGGGTGTGTTGGTGTGTGCGCAGGTGTACGGGTGGGTGTGTGGGTGTGGATGTATACGCACGTGTGTGTGTGCTGTCATGTATATGCAGGTGTGTGTGTGTGTGCGCACGAGTGTGTTGATGTGTGTGGATATGTATGCATGTGTGTTGATATGTGTGGATGTGTATGCATGTGTGTTGATGTGTGTGGATGTGTATGTATGTATATGTGGTCTGTGTGAGGATGTCTATGCATGTGAGTTGATGTGTGTGGATGTATATGCATGTGTGTGTTGATGAGTGTGGATGTATATGCATGTGTGTGTTGATGTGTGTGTATGTGTATGCATATGTGTGTTGATGTGTGTGTATGTGTATGCATATGTGTGTTGATGTATATGCAAGTGTGTGGATGTGTATGCATATGTGTGTTGATGTGTGTGGATGTATATGCATTTGTATGTGGTTTGTGTGTGGATGTGTATGCATGTGTATGTTGATGTGTGTGGATGTATATGCATGTGTGTGTTGATGTGTGTGGATATGTATGCCTGTGTATGTGTTGATGTGTGTGGATGTCGATGTGTGTATGCGTATGCATGTATGTGTTGATGTGTGTGGATGTATATGCATGTATGTGTTGATGTATGTGGATGTATATGGATGTGTGTGTTGATGTGTGTGGATGTATTATATGCATATGTGTGGATGTATATGCATGTGTGTGTGGATGTGTCTTCATGTGTGTGAGTGCATATGTATTTTGATGCGTGTATATGTGTATGTGTATGTTGATGTGCGTGGATGTATATGTATGTGTGTGTTGATGTGTGTGGATGTATATGTATGTGTGAGTTGATGTGTGTGGATGTATATGTATGTGTGAGTTGATGTGCGTGGATGTATATATATGTGTGTGTGTTGATGTGTGTGGATGTAGATGCATGTGTGTGTGGATGTACATGTATGTGTGTGTTGATGTGTGTGGATGTATATGTATGTGTGTGTTGATGTGTGTGGATGTATATGTATGTGTGTGTTGATGTGTGTGGATGTGTGTGTTGATGTGCATGGATATATATGTATGTGTGTGTTGATGTGTGTGGATGTATATGCATGTCTGTGTTGATGTGTGTGGATGTATATGTGTGTGTGTGGATGTATATGTATGTGTGTGTGGATGTGTGTGTTGATGTGCGTGGATGTATATGCATATGTGTGTTGATGTGTGTGGACGTATATGCATGTGTGTGTTGATGTGTGTGGATGTATATGTATGTGTGTGTTGATGTGTGTGGATGTATATGCATGTGTGTATGGATGTGTGTGGATGTATATGTATGTGTGTGTGGATGTGTGTGTTGATGTGCGTGGAGGTATATGTATGTGTATGTTGATGTGTGTGGATATATATGCATGTGTGTGTTGATGTGTGTGGATGTATATGCATGTGTGTGTTGATGTGTGTGGATGTATATGCATGTGTGTGGATGTATCCGTGTGTGAGTGCATGTGTATGTTGATGTGTGTGGATGTATATAATTATGTATGCCTATGTTGATGTGCGTGGATATATATGTATGTGTGTGATTGCACGTGTGTGTGTTGATGTATGTGTGAGGGAGAACAGCGGAAGTTCCATCCTAGCCACTGAGATATTCCCCTGTCACCAAAGGTTAAGGTGCTCCAACCCGGACTTTGCATTGCTCGACACCAGCTGCTCGACAGTCAGGGTTACCGGAGATAGTGCAAGTTTAAGATCACAGGAGACTTGGTCTCAACCATGATCCGCCCTACCTCGGGCACCCACTAAGTGTCTGGGAGGTGCTATATCAAGGCCACAGAGTGCTAGAGAGACAGAGACACGTCATCTCCTGCGGACCGCCAGGGCTGAGCGAATTCCCCGGGCGCCTCCCACTGGGCCTGCCACTCCTACTTCTTGTATGCGTTTTGCGCGGACCTCCATGACGACTGGTCGTCGCTGTAGATAGTTTACGTCAAATCATAACTTACTCCTTTCTTGTGCCAGATGTGACCAAAACATTATGGCTCTTCGGGTACTTTGACGGTGAATTTCGTGGACATAATTTATTCCTTTCTTGGCACAATTCAGACTTTTATTTTATTTATTTACAACTGCTTTGAGTCCCGCCAGAGAGGGGCGCATTTTTGTTTGACTAGAACCGAAAAGTGTGAAGGGAAGATTCGTTTTTAGCCTCTCTTTCATGGACAATCAACGTAATCAAGCCAATGTATTCTGCAAGGAATTGTGGTGTAACGGTAAGTTCTGTTTGTATTTGCATCGAATCCAATTGCCTTTATTAATGTGGCCTAGATCTAGGTATACGTTTGGGATTAGTACAAAGAATTTGCAGGATTTGTCATGGAATAGTAATAATCTCATACTATAATGGAGCTAAGGGTGAAACTTCTGCCCTCAAGGGCTTTTTTTAGGATAATGATAATAATAATAATAATAATAATAATAAAGATTTTCCCCTCTACCTCAGGCGCTGTTGTGACTCATCAGGGCCTGATTAGGCTGGTTTTACATGTGTACGGAAATGGAAACGTCAAAATCCTTCAAGTAGTGAAATACATGTAGAAAGAATGTTTCCATGTGTCCGTATAAGCCGGACCAGGAACAGACAATTGTTTATGCATTAATTGATAAAGAATAATCAGAAAGTCAAGTATCATTAAAGAAAAGCTGTGAAGACCCTAGCAAAATATGTCTGGTCTGTGCACCTTTGGTTGCATGTTAGGGTGAAGTAAAGTAAGGGGGGCGGGGGGGGGTCGGTTCGGATCCCGTCCCAACTCTGGAATTTGTTTAGTTGTTTACCCTTTTTCGCTAAAGTTTACAGGCGATCCATATTTTCTTTAATCCACAATTTGCTTCCTTCAGCGAATGAACGATGAGAGGGAAACTACGTCACAGTACTAAAAATAGATCACAATAGCGTGTCCCTGTTCCAAAAACATGGAATCGGAAATGTTTGTTGCGAATTTTACGTGTGAATAATGCAAAATGAACAAATTACCCAGAGTTTGCAGCATTTTTATATTATCCCCTTACATCACAGTAAGTCGAGTTATAGGCGATGAGAATGCTTCCAGAGTTTTGTAGCCCTCCTAAAAAGGCCATTGAGGGCAGAACTTTCACCCTTAGCTCCATTATAGTATGAGATATCTACCCACATTTTCATGAAAATAATACTACATTGTATTATTTTGGTTTAAGGCCAGTAACCTGCCATAAAAATTAAAATAAACTTTTGATATTTATAATTTTGCTTAATCTCAAAAGGCTTTCAGCTGGCGGAGGCCTCTGGGCTGCAGCCCATAAAGCCCATGCCTTAAAATGTGACATATCATTTCCCAGAACCAATTTCTGTAATGATACAAGGAGATGTGTTTTTGCCTCTGAATTATCTGCAGCGACTACTAGTCGTATCGGAGGTCCGCGCATAACGCATACAAGAATTAGGGGTGGCAAGCCAAGTGTGAGGCAGCCGGGGAATTTGCTCAGCCCTGGCGGTCCGCAGGAGATGACGTGTCTCTCTGTGGCCTTGATATAGCACCTCCCAGACACTTAGTGGGTGCCCGAGGTAGGGCGGATCACGGTTGAGACCAAGTTTCCTGTGATCTTAAACTTGCACTATCTCCGGTAACCCTGACTGTCGAGCAGCTGGTGTCGAGCAATGCAAAGTCCGGGTTGGAGCACCCTAACCCTTGGTGACAGAGGAATATCTCAGTAGCTAGGGTGGAACTTCCGCTGTTCTCCCTTACACATACATCAACACACACACATACATACACATCAACACAAACACCCACACACATGCATATACATCCACACACATGTATATACATCCACACACATCAACAAAAACACCCATACACATGCATATACATCCACACACATCAACACAAACACCCATACACATGCATATACATCGACACACATCAACACAAACACCCACACACATGCATATACATCCACACACATCAACAGAAACACCCACACACATGCATATACATCCACACACATCAACACAAACACCCACACGCATGCATATACATCTACACACATCAACACAAACACCCACACACATGCATATACATCCACACACATCAACATAAACACCCACACACATGCATATACATACACACACACATCAACAGAAACACCCACACACATGCATATACATTCACACACACATCAACACAAACACCCCACATATGCATATACATCCACACACATCAACACAAACACCCACACACATGCATATACATCCACACACATCAACACAAACCCCCACACACATGCATATATACATCCACACACATCAACACAAACACCCACACACATTCATATACGTCCACACACATCAACACCTACACCCACACACATGCATATATACATCCACACACATCAACACCAACACCCACACACATGCATATACATCCACACACATCAACAGAAACACCCACACACATGCATATACATCCATACACATCAACACAAGCACCCACACATATGCATATACATCCACACACATCAACACAAACACCCACACACATGCATATACATCCACACACATCAACAGAAACACCCACACACATGCATATACATCCATACACATCAACACAAGCACCCACACATATGCATATACATCCACACACATGCAGATATCCACACAGGTCAACACACACGCGCACACGCACCCACATATACATCCACACACACCAACACACACACACACACATTCCTACATGCATATGTGTCCACACATATATCAACACACATGGACACGCATGCATAATACATTCACACACATCAAGACACACAAACCCTCAAATTCCCACACATGCACCCTGTATACACACACAATCACACACACAAACACGCGCACGCACACACTCACACGCACACATATCCACATACTTCCATATACACATCCGTATATTCACACACATCCATGTATACGTACAAACATACCCACACACACACGGATGATATCCACTTCCAAACACACAGACAAACATCCCCGCCCACCTGCCCCCAGACTCATCTACACTCAACCACACCCACACACAATATTACGCAAACACATACACACCTAAGTAAACACACACACACTTGCACACAGACACACAGACCTGCACACACATCAGACACACACGTACAAACAAACATATAGACACACTTCAAACTTAAACGAACACATTCTAACGTATTTACAAAGCATACACTTGTATACACAGAAATACACACATACACACTTAAACCCTCTTAAAATACACACTCGCCTACACACGATATTGCACGTATAGACTCACACACACACACACACAGAGCAATAAACATACACAAGGAAAAACTGACACGATCCTACAAACAGTCAAGTCAAGCTGTTTACACGCATCAACTTCACACCTCACTGAGACATTCCGCTGTCACCAAGGGTTAAACTCCTCCGTAAGTTTGCAGTGCTCGACACCAGCTGCCCAACAGTGAAGGCTGCGGCAGCTATGTTGAAAACATAATTTTCAACCAAAAACGATCATTTATACACTTAACACCTTTTCCATGTGAACTTCTCCTGTCAGTAGGCCTACAACCAGATCTATGGAAACCAAGTTATTGAAATTGGATAAGCTGGCGCGTCTCTAGGCAAATAAACAACATTACACGAGAACAGCTTCTCCTCTCACAGCCACAGGATATGAAGGAGAATAGTGATGGAATGAGAAATGGCTGCATGAAAGAAGGAAAAGATGAAGATGAACAATCAAAGCCGACTTCATGCATGGGCACCTTGGGTAGTTGCCATGGGGGGGGGTTGGGGGGGGGGCACAGGTTAGGGGGCCCCATGTATGTAAATCTATGCGTAGTTGCTTAGGGGGTGGGCCGCAGCTTAATGCTTTAACCAGGGGCCCATCATGATGTTAAGACGGCCCTGCCAACAATATGCCTTTCTCACGACTGGCATAAGAAAAGCGTAAGTTATAATTTGACACTTTAACCAAACTGAAGAAACGTTAAAGAAAACAAAAAGGAATGAAAAGGGAATAAAGAAAATGTAAGCGAGAAAGTATGAGGGTGAACGACAAACTGGGACAAGATATGGCAGATAGAGAAAAAAACGAAGCCATGAGGAACGAATGACAGATGACAGAAAGATAGACAGAAGGAGGAAAGGGAAAGAAAAACATGAAAACGAAGGAAGCATACTTGATATAGAACGTGTGCATATATCCGTGTGTGTGTGTGTGTTTTTTTTTGGATGTGTGTATCTCTGCGTGTGTGTGTATACGAGTGTATAATGTGTGTGCATGTGTGTACATATAGTGTGCGTAGGTGTGCATATGTGTGCATGTATGTGTATGTATGCGTGTGAATTTGTGTATGTGTATTCTAAGACAGACGCGCAGTGAACCCATGTGTTCTTTAAACCACTGAAAAAAAAAACATCAACGAAGTAAAGCTCCATGTTAGAAACAAGGCTGCTGTTATAAGTACGTATGTACCCCATGCGTTTTGCACCAAGGGCCGCGTACGTACACGTAACTACCCCTAACCCCTTCCTTATCAACCCTAAGTCTTGTCGAATCTTTAAACCTCTTCCCCCCCCCCCTTTTTTTTGAACCAAACAAAAAAGAGGAAAACAAAAAGAAAATCTGAAAGAATCATTAATTCAGACCGTTGTTAGGACTATATCAGGAGGAGATCTCCAGCTCTGGAGTCACAAAAAGGCTTTAAAATACGTACCTCTAGCGCAAAACACTTGGTGGATATACGTACTTGTCACAATATTGTAGAAACAATCAAGAAATGTTACAAAAAATCAAGAAAGAATTGGAACGGAAAAAAAACAACGGATCTAATTCTTATGTAGTTTATTATAAGATACATGTACCTTTACTTTTGCGCTAGGCTTTACTTCTTGTTTGGTCATATTTTAACTACGCAATGACACCAACCTAGCCAGAAAGAATGTACCACAACAGACAGTGATGACAACGATGGAGACGATGAAGAAGATGATGGTGTTGATTCTCTCGTCCTCCAGCAGCAACTTGGTGATGATGCGGTTCAATGAGACCAGAACACCAGCAAAACCTGAGGGGAAACGAAAGTCACGTAGTGTTTGTCAGTCATAGTACTACAGCAACAAACATGGATCAGGATCTGCGATTGTTGTTATTGTTTTTATTGTTGTTGTTGTTGTTGTTGTTGTTGTTGTTGTTGTTGTTGTTGTGGTGGTGGTGGTGGTGGTGGTGGTGGTGGTACTGTCGTCCTTGATGATAATGGTGACGTTGATATTTTTGTTGTAGTTCATGTTAGCAATGATGTTGTTGATGTCGTCATTATTGTTGAGATGATGTTGATGTTGTTGTTGTTGTTGTTGCTGAGATGTTGTTGATGTTGTTATTGTTATTGATGATAGTAATGCTGATGTTGTTGATGATGGTGCTGATGATTATATTGTAGATGATGATGTTGTTGTTGTTATTGATGTTGTTGCATTGTTGATGTTGCAGTTGTTCACAATGATGATGATGATGATGATGATGATGATGATGTGTTGTTGATGTTGTAGTTATTGATGGTTATGACGATGCTAACATTGTTGTTGTTTTATTTCAAAATTAAATTTGTATCTTAGACGTAGATTTAGGGGCACAGAACACTGTCGGATTTAGCACTATATCGTGCGTAACTTGCAAAAAGCAAAAACTCAGTTACTGAGCAAAAATAATATTTCTCATGCACATTTTAACTCTGAACATTATCAGCTCTTTCTAGATGCCTCGCACCGATAACGGCAGTCGGAGGTTAATGTGTTTTACAATGAAAACAAGATGGTATAAACTCTGATCTTTAAACACAACTATACAGTTTGTTTTGGTATCTAGATGGACTTGGAAAGGTATAGAACTAACGCCTTCTATTTCACGAACCTTGTCCATACAGTATGAGTACAGTATTCCACATTCATCCTTCGGCTTATATAATTAATGTTATAATACTCCACAAATCACAGGATTTACACAAGTTGAAAGCCAACAATTATGTATGGACTATGGTTCTACACGGCATGCCCGCCTGCCCAATACCGTCACCATTCGCATTTGCGTAACACTAATAATTATGTCACCATGCTTGTTTGCGACGCTTGGCGTCGTCTCTATAGTAACGACCAAAAATTCAGAACGTTTCTCGCACCGCGTTAATTCTAGCTAGATTTTGAACTGGAAGTGTGTCTGCTCCGCTGAAGCTCCAGTTTCGAACTAAATGCAAAACAGCGATATTACTTTTTGATTCTTATTATCAAGTGGTTACATCTTGGTATTTTTGATTATGAGACATTAGGTATTTACTTGTATTGCCAGTTTTATAAGAATACACCTGGTATTGGGATAAATCCACTATCCAGCGAGTCTTTCCCCTCCATCCTTTCACCATTCTGCCTTTCCACTTATCCACTGTGTCCATCCCTCCATGTGTCTAATGAACTATTCTCATATCTATCTAACAATCTGATTTCTTCCTATCCAAATTCATATACCTATCGGTCTAAAATTTAAATTTTATATGAACTCATTTTCAAATTAGGAAAGATAAAAGAGGAAGAAGCAAAGATCTGTCTAGATTGAGATTACTATCGATTTGTCATTTCTTTCGTCCTGAGTGGAACCTGGAGGCAAGTTCTTTTCTGTTTTTGTTTGTTGTTGTTGTTGTTGTTTTATAGAGATGTAAACTTTCGTTATGTACATGTTGATTTTTAATGGCATAACACAACTTGTCCTGCTCCTTAGCACTGCCGGTCCTTGGGAGTTTTCCTAAGATCTTGGGATTTTAAGAGTTACATTTTGAGATCTTGGCATTTTTTATTTTCAAATCTTGGGATTTGCCAGGCTATCGTAGGCTTTATATTTTGCTATAGAAAAAAATCACACAATTGCCGTTCCATTTGCGACTTAAAAGGTAAAAATAAAGCCAAACGTCCCCAGGGGCAGTTTGAGGTTACCTATGTGAAAGGATCTTTTGCATGGTCTGCGAGCTACTCACTGGACTGTTTAGTTTACGTTCAATATACAACTAAATCTGTAAATTTCAAATGTATTTTTGGGTTGGAAAAAAATCTTTACATTTTTTACCTCATCTTGGGTTTATGAAAATCTTCACCGGCAACGCTGCTGCTCTTAAATTTTAACTTCCTAGTGACCACAATTGCGGTGAAGCACTGCACGGAGGTCTACGTCACAACTTTAGTGACGTAATTGAAACATTCAATCACAGCAGAAGTTACTTTCACTTTACGTCATAGAACCTGGCCATCTCCGATTATTTAAATGACTGGGACCGACAGTTGAAGAGGAGCATTATATGGCAGTCTAAATTACAATTTTGATGATGTAAAAGCAACATAACAGTTGTCATTAGTTGAAATTTTCCATTGATATCCAGTGTACTTTGCCTAAAATTAATAATTATCCAGATTCAAATGAATAAATCCCAAATCTGGGGATTGCTAGTCAATAATACATAATTATAAATGTTATTTAATTATTTTTTACATGCATACAAAAATGCAAATATCCAAGTGGTGGGTCTCTACATTCCAATCTAACAGCTAAAGCGAAAGAATAAACGCAGACTGAAAGTAAGCCTGGTTGGCTAACAAAAAGAAAGCTACTGAAATAAAAAGACGAAGAGGGGAAACATCTGAAAAACGAAACATTCTGACAACCTTTGTACCCACTCAACTAAGAGCACTAATCCTGCCTCACCATCCCAGACAGCAATAATTAATTGGCATATGACGGGAAAATCAGAAAGACGAGAGAAATCGATTATATCCACCCCTCTTTCCCTGCCCACTAATTATTCCTGGATACTGAATAGATTTTTGCGACCTGTCAAAAGCGAGTCAGTAATGATGGTGAAAACCAATAGGCCTGGTGACATGGGAAAAACGTGATATGGTATGCATTGCAATGATGAATGGATGGATGGATGGATGGATATGTATGTTAGACCTGACCAGGAAAGGTTTTCTCTCTCTCTCTCTCTCTCTCTCTCTCTCTCTCTCTCTCTCTCTCTCTCTCTCTCTCTCTCTCTCTCTCTCGATCAGTCTAGCTATCTACCTCTCTTTCTCTCTCTCTCTCTCCTCCCTCTCTCTCTCTTTCTCTCTCTCTATTTCTTTTCTTTTCTCTCGCTCTCACTCTCTCTCTTTCTCTATCTATCTATCTATCTATCTATCTATCTATCTATCTATCTATCTATCTATCTATCTATCTATCTATCTACTATCTATCTATCTATCTATCTATCTATCTATCTATCTATCTATCTATCTGTCTGTCTGTCTGTCTGTCTGTCTGTCTGTCTGTCTGTCTGTCTGTCTGTCTGTCTGTCCGTTTGTCTGCCTGCCTGCCTGCCTGCCCGTCTATCTATCTATCTATCTATCTATCTGTCTGTCTGTCTGTCTGTCTATTTGTCTATCTATCTATCTATCTATCTATCTATCTATCTATCTATCTATCTAGCTATCTATCTATTTATCTATGGCCATCCTTCTCCATTCACTGACCACATACAAGTTGTGAGTTGTGAACTGCGCCTAACAGGCTGCGTTACAATTTGCTCTGAGATAGAGAGAGAGAGAGAGAGTGAGAGAAAGAGGGTGAGAGAAAGAAAGAGAGAGTGAGAGCGATGCAAATGGAGAGAACAAGACTTTATGTAAAGCGCCTAGAGCAAACTCGTTTGGATTAGACGCTATATGAATGATCTTCATTATTATTATTATTATTAATATATTTTTTAAAAACCTGGAAACAATGGCTTTTAAAATAATTTTCAAAATCTGGTAACATCGGCAACATTTAATGACCATGACAAAAAAACGGCAGCAATGATGAATGAGAAATAGGTCAAAGTAATAGTTATGATCATAATAATAATAATAATAACATAACAACATCAATGATAATAATAACAACAATAATAATAACAGTGATAATGATAATGAAAGCCTGGTCAGAATAAAAACCATCCTGACCACAACGCCAACAAGCAGAAAAAAAAAGAAAATGGAAAAGTCATTACACTAATTGCATTTTCCGTCCACTTACTTTCGCCTACCATGACCGCCTGGGTGTAGCGTCGTGGCAACATGTTGGCGTAACCATAGAAACTGGATTGCTGGACTGAAAGAACATGAAAATGCAAAAAGTGGTTTGGTTTGATTTAACGGAACAAAAAGATCTCATTATCGTTTACGTTTTTGTTTTGTTCATTATAATTTCTCTTTTTTGTTGTTGTTGTTGTTGTTGTTGTTGGAGTGTTTTTAATCTATGTGTTTTTATAATCCAGCAAGGGATACCCGGGCAGTGAAAGGGTGAATGAGAAGATGGATGAACGGATGAATGAAGATGGATGGATGGATGGGTAGATGGATGGATGAATGGATGGGATGCATGGATGGATGGATGGATGGATGGATGGATGGATGGACGGATGGATAGATGGATGAATGGATGATGGATAGTCGGATATGGATAGATGCATGGGTGGATGGATGGATGCATGAATAGATGGGATGGATGGATGGATGGGCGGATAGATGGGTAGATGGATGGATGAATGGATGGGATGCATGGGTGGATGGATGGATGGATGGGTAGATGGATGGATGAATGGATGGGATGCATGGGTGGATGGATGGATGGATGGATGGATGGATGGATGAATGGATGGGATGCATGGGTGGATGGATGGATGGATGGGTAGATGGATGGATGAATAGATGGGGTGCATGGATGGATGGATGGATGGATGGATGGATGGATGGATGGATGAATAGATGGGATGCATGGATGGATGGATGGATGGATGGGTAGATGGATGGATGAATGGATGGGTAGATGGATGGATGAATGGATGGGATGCATGGGTGGATGGATGGATGGATGCATGGGTAGATGGATGGATGAATGGATGGGATGCATGGGTGGATGGATGGATGGATGGGTAGATGGATGGATGAATGGATGGGATGCATGGGTGGATGGATGGATGGATGGACGGATAGATGGGTAGATGGATGGATGAATGGATGGGATGCATGGGTGGATGGATGGATGGATGGACGGATAGATGGGTAGATGGATGGATGAATGGATGGGATGCATGGATGGATGGATGGATGGATGGGTAGATGGATGGATGAATGGATGGGATGCATGGATGGATGGATGGATGGATGCATGGGTAGATGGATGGATGAATGGATGGGATGCATGGGTGGATGGATGGGCGGATAGATGGGTAGATGGATGGATGAATGGATGGGATGCATGGGTGGATGGATGGATGGATGCATGGGTAGATGGATGGATGAATGGATGGGATGCATGGGTGGATGGATGGATGGATGGATGGGTAGATGGATGGATGAATGGATGGGATGCATGGGTGGATGGATGGATGGATGGACGGATAGATGGGTAGATGGATGGATGAATGGATGGGATGCATGGGTGGATGGATGGATGGATGGACGGATAGATGGGTAGATGGATGGATGAATGGATGGGATGCATGGATGGATGGATGGATGGATGGATGGATGGGTAGATGGATGGATGAATGGATGGGATGCATGGATGGATGGATGGATGGATGGATGGGTAGATGGATGGATGAATGGATGGGATGCATGGATGGATGGATGGATGGATGGGTAGATGGATGGATGAATGGATGGGATGCATGGATGGATGGATGGATGGATGGATGGATGGGTAGATGGATGGATGAATGGATGGGATGCATGGATGGATGGATGGATGGATGGATGGATGGATGGATGGGTAGATGGATGGATGAATGGATGGGATGCATGGATGGATGGATGGATGGATGCATGGATGGATGGATGGATGGATGGATGGATGGGCGAATAGATGGGTAGATGGATGGATGAATGGATGGGATGCATGGATGGATGGATGGATGGGCGGATAGATGGGTAGATGGATGGATGAATGGCTGGGATGCATGGATGGATGGATGGATGGGCGGATAGATGGGTAGATGGATGGATGAATGGATGGGATGCATGGGTGGATGGATGGATGGATGGACGGATAAACAGATGGGATGGATGGATGGGCGGATAGATGGGTAGATGGATGGATATATGGATAGATGGAAGATGGATGGATAAATGGGTGGATGGATAGAAAGATGGATGATGGATGGGTGGATGGATGAATGGACGGAAGGACAAATACGGACAAATACCTGCATTCCCTATTGCTATCACAGCCACTGATGTTAACGTCACCCAATATCCCACGTGATCGTCAAACATCCCGGCTGTAAGATCACAGACGACTAAAAAAAGCAACAGTGCTGTAGATACAACGTAGCCAAATGTCACTCGCCACGTCACAGAGACAACCTCCACTAGTGCATTGTTGAGGATGACGCCGATGGTGCCAATGATGATGGTAGTTGTCGTCATGTCAAAGATAATTGTACTGTGAGGAAAGCGATTCTGGTGGACAAACAGAAAAATCATAATTCAAAAGAGTCATGACGTCATGAAAGTGGTTTCTGGACCGCGGCCGCTTGCCTAGCTTCCTCTATCTCTTTGCCTACTATATGTAGCAACCTCAGTTCTAGTTTGTTCCAACTCCACTTTTTGCACAACTGAGAAACGTTAAACGTTTGCGACTGTGGTATTTTGATAAAGTGGTTAGAATAAATCGGCAGGATGAAGCAGCTTGATAAATTCTACCACGCATTTGATGATAAGGGGGTTAGAATAAAGCGCAACTGTGAAACAGCTTGAAAAATTCCACAAGGCATTTTAAACAAGTGTCTAAGTGTACATTGGTTATACCTCCTGTACATTCTAAAAGCTCTCCAGTTTTGTTTTGTTTTTTTTTTTGTTTTTTGTTTCTTTGTTGTTGTTTTTTTTTCCAGAAAATTGAGATAGAACAAACAAGAACTAAAGTCACCACGGCGGGTCTGAGAGCGGACATCTCGGGGATCCCCGCCATTTACACACATGGAATATCACAGACCCATTTTGGAAAGACATTATACTTACGAAATTAAAAGACGAAACGATAAAGAAACGCACATTTACACAAAACAGTCTCTATCTCTGTATCCTTAGGATAGGTCTTTTTATTAACAAAGCCACCCTAGTACGAGACAACGTGCACAATATCCTGGCCTCATTGGTGGCGACTAGACTCCCATCTGGAGTGGGCATGTGGGTTGCTCGCCTTGGGACTCTGTAAGGGAGCCAAGGAGGATAAGCTTAACTCTAACACAAGGAAATCAAAGCATAAGGAAATACCAGATAACCATCTAATCATCTTCCGCCAGCTTACATCAGGTTACACAATAGGCCATTATTATATCATATAGTATTGTACGGCTTCGCACAATACTAGGTGAGTACTAACAATGAAGCGTCTAGAATAGGAAAGAGCATGGGACAAAAACAACAAAAAAAAGAACTAAGCAAGGTCACCATATATAATATAGTGATAAATATGTAATATAAACTTAGATCTGTAGTGATACAGTCATTTATATACGTTTGGGCTCAAATCTTTACCCCGGCTTCCATTATTCACCCTGGCATTAATGCCCAGCTACAAAATGAAAGAAGATTCATCACCTACCCACACAATATACTACTGTCAATCTGGAGTGCGGCCGACAGGCCAGGTTCCACCAACCCCCGCCCCCTCCCCTCCCCCATCCCCCATCACCAAGCACTTTTGGCCGGCCCCTGATGTTGACTGGTAAATTACATACCGTACCGGTTATCGAACTATAAAAAAAAAAAAGGCCAAGCATTTCGTCAAACCTTTGATCGTGCAAGTTGAACAAAATTGTTTAGTGTTCAAAACACTCCATTAAAGATGCAGAGACAGAATCGGTCGATATTTTACATTATACGAGCATACTGTCTTGTTTATGCAAATTATGTCATTTATAGAGACAAAAAAGGGGGCTTTAGCATGAGATGATGAAAGTACCGGGTCCTCTACATCCTCACAGTGTTTCAAGTCTGGCCCTCTTTGTATGAAGGATTGCCTACGCTTGGTTTTGGGCCATCAACCTTTCCACTGAGCCACAGATAATGTTTTTACAGCAGTATTTCTCAATGTAGGGCACACGCCCCACCTGTGGGGGTGGGAATAGCGTAGCAATATTTTGGTGGAGCGTGATACCTCAAAATGCGGCGAAGGGATTTTTCATGGAAATATTAATTTCATAGTGCATTTTAACTTAACTGTATAGTTCTGGATAAACTGTTGTTGTTTATATCGTGTTGGCGGTTTCGTTATTTAGCTCGGATTAAAACATTGAACATAAAAGATGCAAAAATTAAGTTTTTATTAAAACTTCTTCTGAATATAAGATAGGATAAGATAAGATAAGATAAGATATTCCTTTATTATCCTGGAAATTTGTTGTCACAACATCAGTAACTACAAATACAATATCTAAGACCTACAAGTCTTTAACGCACACCGCACACACGCGCATTGCTCACACAACATTACCAGCGAGTAAGGACATTGCTCACACACACACACACTGAAAGAACCAATCCATTAGGAAAACTAACAACAGCATACTACATCAGGAAACACCGCTACTTCGAATTGCGAATGGCAAAAAAGATCGTCTATAGCGCTCTCTGTATATATATTATTATTATACTGAATAATTTTACATAAGTATTTTTTGTATCTTTTTGTAAACAGTGTACTAACTTTGTCCAACCATGGTGTGGCGCACGTTTTTTTTGCAAAACTGAAGTGGTGCGCGTGTGGGACAAAAAAGGTTGAGAAACACCGGGGTTAGCGCGACCCATTAAGCCCTCTAATCAGTCCAGACCAATTTACTTCCTGGTCCTCCCTGCGGACTGGCACACGGATATTTTTTTTCCCCGTCTCTTCTCTAGCACACGTGCAGATGTGTTTTGTCAAGATCACATTTCACAGGCTTGGGAAAACGAGGATTTTCTCTCTAAGTGCAGTGGCAAGTATCTGATGGTTTTGTTCCCTGGCAGGTTAAGAAATCTCCTGTAAGTATCCTGCAAATGAGCCTATGTCTAAAGCACGGGGTGTTCAGTTTCAATCTAGAGAGGGAAGCGGGGAGGGAATCGAACAACCTCCCTCTTTCTTTTTTTCTCTTTCTTTCTCTCTCTCTCTCTCTCTCTCTATCTCTCTCTCTCTCTCTCTCTCTCTCTCTCTTTCTCTCTCTTTCTCTCTCTTTCTCTCTGTCTCTCTTTTGTGCATGCTTTATCTTTCTATCTCTCTATCCCTCTCTCTCTCTCTCTGTCTCTCTGTCTCTCTCCCTGTGTGAGTTTTGTGTGTCTGACTGTCTGCTTGTGAGGTGTATGTGGAGGGCGGGGGAGATACATATATTGAAAGAGAGAGAACAAATTAGTGTGTGGGGGAGGGGGGGTGGAACAACCTACGGGGTGCGGTGCAACAGACCAAAGCTGGTGTAGGGGCTAGACCGGTGGCTCACAGCCCATAAAGTTTGCTTCACGCTAGCACAATAGTCACTGCCTTCTGCATCCCTCTGGGTCGCGGTATAGCCACTGCCTATTGTGCAAAGCAAAATTCGTGGGCGGCAAGCACCAGCCTGGCGCCTACACCAGCTTCGGTCTGTTTCATCCCTAATTCGGCGAGCGCGGTGTTCTTTAAAGGAAATATATGGAGACTGTTTCTTTTCTTCTTCTAGCCCAAATGTATCGAATGCTCTTCCCGGAGGTTTGAGAAATACTTTTTCATTTGAGAAATTCAGAACAGAGATAAAAAAAAAAACCAGTACATGTACTGTATTCGAAATATCTACTGACTGACTAGAGATGTCTACCTTAGGCCTTATATGTTTTGTATGCAGCACGAAAGTATATTTTTGCAGGTATGTGAGAGGGGGAGAGAGACAGAGACAGATAGAGAGACAGAAAGACAGAGCGAGAGAGAGAGACTGAGACAGAGAGACTGAGACAGAGAGAGAGACGGGAGAGAGACAGAAAGAGAGAGAGAGACTGGGACAGAGAGAGGGAGACATAGAGAGAGACTGGAGAAAGACAGAGAAGATAGAGAGACAGAAAGACAGACAGACAGAGAGAGAGACTGAGACACAGAGAGAGAGACATAGAGAGAGACGGGAGAGAGACAGAAAGAGAGAGAGAGGCTGGGACAGAGAGAGGGGGACATAGAGAGAGGCTGGAGAAAGACAGAGAAGATAGAGAGACAGAAAGACAGGGAGAGAGAGAGGGACTGAGACAGAGAGAGAGAGAGAGAGAGACATAGAGAGAGACGGGAGAGAGACAGAGCGAGAGAAGAGACAGAGACAGAGAGATAGAGAGAGACAGAGAGAAAGAGACAGACCGAGAGAGAGAAGGAGAGAGAGAGAATTACTATTTCATTCTTAAGTGTTGTGGGTCCTTTCTGTGGAGTTTGAGTTGTGAGTTTGACTTTCGAGAAAGCACATCGACACCATAAAGGTCACCTTGTCCTAGGAAGAAACACGACGATAGACAGAATATAGCAGAATGATGGACAGAAGGAGACACTACCAAAAGCGCCCACCAATCACCCACTCACTCTTTGAAGATAGACACTAGGTAAGTGCACTCGCTTAGTATTAGTAGTATCATATCTGAACTGCACGGAGCTATGCAATATCAGCCAAAGTCTGGCAGAGACCATTTTGTTAGCGCAATTACAAATTAATGATGACATCATTCCATATCGATCTAGCATGTCGGCTGGCGGGAGCGTTACGCTGATGCCAAAATTAGACCAGAGAAACACAGACCAAATGAGAAAAAACAGAATGGAGAAATTGTATGTAATAGACTGCAACAGAGAGGGGGCTGGAATATAAATATACTAGATGACCTAACGCTTGATACGGTTACTTTTTATTGACATGCACGGTACTATATATTACGAAACAAACATGCAAAAATACAGACGTTACATAGCAATAAACATTGTTATTTTTTAAAAATACATGCTTGAAGTAAACAACTTTTAATTATAGCCATCATCTTCCTTATCTCAACTGCCACCTTCCCGTCAAATTTAAGGCCTGAAGAGTGTACAGTTTGGTCAGTTAGTCATGCCAAAGGTTGCAAGTTACTGAAATATAAAAATAGAGATATGCACTTTTATTTTGTATTTTGGTGTTTGACTTTGTGTGCATGTATGTCTGACTGCGTATGTCAAAGGCAAAATTTGGCAAAAATAAAAAGTTGTTTGTAGGAGGCCTTGCATAAGAAATAATATCCAAACGATAACAGGAAATGCAAACTAAAAGAGAAAATAAAAAATGGCCGATATTTCGGCAACAGCCTTTTTCAAGGAAAAAACAACAACAACGAAAAAACAACAACAGAGAAAAAAAAATTTTGGAAAATTGAACAGATACAACAGTGGAAAAATAAAAGATTTAAGAGGAAATGTATAGAATCTAAACAGAATATTTCTTCTTAACTGCGAGTTATATTTCGTCAGTGACTGAGCATGTGTATATATGTATCACATGTCTGTCTGTGTGTAAGTGGTGTAGGTGCGTCTGTTTACGTCATGCATTTTTCTGTGTGAATCTATATTGTATATGTGTGTATGTATGTTTGTCTGAAATGAATGGTTGTATGTATGTATGTATGACTGTGTGTATGGGTGTGCATCTTTCAACCACTCACAGAAGCGACCGGATATCACAACTATAGATCCAGTGGATAAGGCAGTAAAGTTAGTTGGAATATCTATACCATTCGATGCCTTTATTAACCTGCTATCAGTAAAAATTTCATAAATACTATCCATTGTATCTTGAAATTAAAACTCACTAGGATATCACTGTGGGATAATGCTTTTGATCTTTGGTTCATTAGGTTATGTCCATAAGCGAGTAAAAAGTGAACTGGGTAAATTTGGCCTGAGTAAAAGTAAAACCGAATCAAAATTTTTAGCAAGATACTGCAGTGTCAGCGGGTGACATAAGTTCTTCTAATGGGTGGAAGTAGAGAGCAAGAAAGTACGACAGAGGAAACCTAGCATGAACTATAACTTCATATTCACATTAACCATTGTCCATCTTTAAGTTCCTCCATCAAGTGATAGTCTCACAAAACTGCCCATATTTAACATCTTTTCACTGCGTTAATATTTTAAAAAATGACAGCATCACCGCATTACACCAATATTCATCACACCAGCAGATTTGGAAAGCAACAATGAAAGGGACTAAAGTACTTATTTCCCGTTGTTTGACGTGTGGTGTATTGTTTCCTCAATATTAATATTGCACAGGTACATTTACTATGTATTTATTAGAAATGAACAAATTTGATTTGTATTTATGTATGTCTGACAGTGTGTAATTGAGCGTATGTTATAGGTGTCTCTGTGCGTGTGCGTGTGAATTATTAGTGGTCGTGCGTGCGTGTGTGCACGTGTATTTGTGTGTGTGTGTGTGCTCATTATGGGTGTGAGTGCTAGCGCGTGTTTGTATGTGTGTGTGTGTCTGTGTGTGCACATGAATATGTATGTGTGCGTGTGTGTGTATGCACCAGTGTGTGTGTTTGTGCAATCATGCGTGTGTGTGTCCAAAGAACGAATAGACCCCATGCTGCCTATAATCAGCAACGACTGGTGTTAATTTGTTTGGCAGTTTCAACACACGGGACAGGAAATCATAAAATAGCACAAAATGCTGTTCCCTCAATAATTATACCTATAATTGTGGCACCCTTACGGTGAATATTGACAGCACCGATGAGCATTTAAAGTATCCCAGCGCCATGCACATACCTGGCCGATACCTGCATTAGGGGCCATCCATAAAAGGCGTATGCTCGATTCTGGCAAGTTTTGACACACCTCCTCCCCAATGCGATCTTCATAGGCTTGGTTTCAATACACATATCCTCCCACCGCTTCCCCTTTTGTACGAGTGTACGCGTACAAATATTAGAATGGTGAATATCCATGAAAGGCCTTATCGTTTGAAAAATTTTAAGTGGCATTTCGTATGGTCGATCTCATTGTTTCATTAGAAACTAGCTTTTTGTATGACGAAAAACTTGATTTATTGAAAATAAATTTAAGAAATGAAACCAAACTTTTATTTAATTACCGTAACTAAAATGCGGTGCATACGATCCTCACAAACCCATTTCATGTCAGTCCATGTGCGCTTTCTGTAGGCGGGGGGGGGGGGCAGCCCCCTCCCTTTTCCATTGCACATTTCAGGGCTTGCCAGTGCTTGGCATCAGTTACTAACTGCAGCACGGACAGCAAAACGCCACCTGAGTTCCTGTTTGTCTCAACTCCACTTTTTGCACAACACAACCGAGAAATTCCCCGTTTGGCGGCTTTAGTAATTTATGATCTAAGGAGTTCGAATAAATCGGAACTGTCAAGCAGCTTGATAAGTGCTACGACGCATTTTAGACAAGTGTAAATGTTGTAAATAACAAGTTCCAAGTCCATTTTTTACACAACTAAGAAATTCCACGTTAAAAGTTTGCGGCTTTAGTTCTAAGGAGTTCGAATAAATCGGAACTGTGAAGCAGCTTGAAAAGTGCTACGATGCATTTTAGACAAGTGTAAATGCTGTAAATAATAAGTTCCAAGTCCATTTTTTACACAACTAAGAAATTCCACCTTAAAAGTTTGCGGCTTTAGTATTATGATCTAAGGAGTTCGAATAAATCGGAACTGTGAAATAGCTTGATAAGTGCTACAACGCATTTTACGAGTAAACAAGTGTCAAGGTGTGCATTTGTTATACCTCTTCTACATACTAAAAGATCTACTGTTTTTTGTTGTTGTTGTTTTCAGAAAAAGGAGATAAATCAAACAAGAACTGAGATCTTGAAAAGCTGCACTTTGTTTTATATTTATATACAATGGACACCCTATTCATAACACATCCAGTGATAATAACTGATGCTAAGATGTTATTTTTTCAAAACAGATTATATTATTTTGCCATTCGTTTTGTCCTCGCATGGTCCCCACTCTAGGCTCTGATAGTTTGTATTTGACTTCCTCTCAAGATGTGTGTTCAGACTGAACGGGAAAACGATTGGTGGGTGCTCAGCGAACAATATTCTACGTACACGTTGAAACACTCTTTTTTTTTTTCACAAATACACGATTTTTATCATTTTGAACCTGGAAAAGTTGGACAAAGCTGGTTTTATTAACATATTATTATATCTGAGAGAGACAGAGAGAGAGAGAGAGAGAGAGAGTGAGAGAGAGTGTGAGAGAGAGAGAGAGAGAGAGAGAGAGAGAGAGAGAGAGAGAGAGAGAGAGAGAGAGAGGCAGGTTTATCCCAGACAATACCGGGATTCTTAGCTAGCGCACTATAACCATAATTTTCAGTTTCACGTGATAAAATTATGCTAAAACAGCCCAGCGGATTGTATCAAAATTTATTCATAAATCAGTACATGTCTCAACAGGGTGATCTCCTTCTTCTTCTTCTTCCTGCTCCTCCTCTTTCTTCTCCTTCATCACCTTCGTCTACCGTTTCGTTGCACGATTTATGGCGATTGACAAAAATATGATAGACGCCTCGCCATTCGGGTGGAAATATTCCAAAAGATACATTGTCTGAAAAAAAAAATATCAACATTTCTATCAGCTAAATTTCAGGGCCTTCATGTCAAACTTCAACTACTGTTGAATATTCATGTGAATTTGAAAGCTCAAAATGCTGAACATACTGAGAAAACCTCTTAATTTTCTTTTCCGAGTCCTCACATAGATCTATAATGGAGGCCTATATGTTACTAGACTAGGTTTCATTTACCCGGACTTGCCATTATCAGGCTCTTTTAGAACAAGAGATATCTTGCGCAACTGAAAGAGTTTTTTTTTTCTTTCTTTCTTTCTAAACTGTGATCTCTGGCATCAATTTGTTTCATTCTGGTCTCCAATTCCAGCGGATTTATATCCCTCTTATCTTTATTCCCTTTCCTTCTGTCATTCTTCCATATCGACGTTTTACAGTTCACCGTCTTGGGATTTCTTTGTATTCCAGTTAATCAGTTTGAGCACTGCGGCAAAATTACCCCAATTTTCAGCGCTGGGCTTCATTTGGTGCTCTCTCTCTCTCTCTCTCTCTCTCTCTCTCTCTCTCTCTCTCTCTCTCTCTCTCTCTCTCTCTCTCTCTCTCTCTCTCTCTCTCTCTCTCTCTCTCTCTCTAGCTCTCTCTCCTCTTTCACTCAAATTCCTTTAAATACGTATGTCATGTCGACACGTAACAGTTGTCTCTAGGTGAACAGCAAAACGGGCTTTCACACAACTAGGCTATAACGATTATTCCCTTGCACCAATCATTGTGGTATAGCAGTCAGCAAAATAGATGACATTCTTAAATACAAATATAGCCATACTGTGTTGAACAAGAAGAAGACGCAATGCATGCTTTGAAGCTACAGTGCTATTACATTCTGAGAAACAGTTTCGTTTTCATCCCTTTCCAGTAAAAGATAATTCTTCGCACTTGCATGGGTTCATGGTGGGGATAGCGACGTAAGTATCACGTTTTCAGTTATTAAGTTTTGTCATGTTAAAGAATTATTAAGGACTGCATTTCGTACACGGAAAAAAAACAACAACCCGGCAGCAAAGATAGAAAACTTCCATAGGCAATAACATTAGCGGCGTTGAATTAAACGATCAAACTAAAAGCGCTTTTTTTTTCTAGTTCCTTTTGTTTGTTGTTTTTTCGCAAGTTTTTGTAGCATACAGTCAGAATTGTTCCAAGTCCTTCTGCAGCCCCATACATTCACTGGTTTGTTAACAGTGACGTAGAAGTAAGGGTAGCCACACAAAGGCCACCGAATTCGGTCACCGAGCCACTAGGCGCTTTAGGTGAGAAGAATTGCACCACATAAACGGACCGAATCTAGATGGGCTCTGTGTGCAGTTGTTGAAATTATATAGTGCAATTCTTCTCACCTAAAGCGCCTAGTGGCTCGGTGACCGAATTCTGTGGCCTTTGTGTGGCTACCCTTAAGTCCTAGTTTGAGAAACTGCGGGTTGAAGATTGGAGGTGTGCTACAGTTACGTAATATCGAATGTGTGAGTCTTAAAAATTGTTAAAACTGAACGCTTTTTGATACACATTGTGAATTGTTGGGTTTGAAACAAAGTAAGAGAAGAAATAATGTTTTATTTTGTTGTTGTTGTTTCTGTTAACAAAGAGAGTGATTGGCTGATTCTCTGACTCACTAAACTTGAAGGTTTTACGTGTATGTGTGTGTGTGTGTGTTCGAGCGCCTGTGTGAGCGTATGTGTTTGTCTGTCTGTCTGATATCTGTCTGTCTTAAGTATGTATGTGAGCGTATGTGTTTGTCTGCCTGATATCTGTCTGTCTGTCTTAAGTATGTATGTGTGCGTATGTGTTTGTTTGTCTGTCTGATACCTGTCTGTCTGTCTTAAGTATGTATGTGTGCGTGTGTGTGTGTCTGTCTGTGTGTTTGCCTGCCTGTCTGTCTGATACCTGTCTGTCTGTCTTAAGTATGTATGTGTGCGTCTGTGTGTGTGTGTCTACTGTCTGTCTGTTGATCCGTGTGTCTATCTGTCTTTCTGTCTATCTGTCTGTCTTTAGTATGTATGTGTGTCTGTCTGTCTATCTGTCTGTTTGTCTGTCTGTCTGAACTGTCTGTATAGTTCTTTTTAATGGAAATTCACATATCTATAATCTATTTTAATGCGTTCAAGAAATTACAGCAAGCAAGCTGATGCACGTGGCATAGGCTGACAACCTGGCGTTCTTAATGAATTCATTTATTTTTATTTTTTTTGACAGCATCAATGAGTGATTGAAGCATGCCATCCTGAGAAGTTCCAGAGGTGAAGAATGTTATCTTCCAGAATTTTCCACTGGGGAAAATGTGTCAAGGGATCCTGTCATGCTTTCCAAGCAGGGAATGGACGGGGGCAGGTTGACATTTACTGGACCATCAATGAAATGTGAGTGTGCATGAGAAAACCCACATAAAGTCGGCAGAGCTGATTTTGAGAAAAACGGCTTTGAAGTGAAAATATGGGTCCGACACAAACTTCCAACTTGGCTGTTATTTAGGGGACCGTGGCATGTTACAGGGTAAACTGTAGACGAGCAGTGAACACTACTCACTATGATCTCTATAACAGCTTTGTAATTAGACTACGGTCTCCTAACAAGATCCAAAAAACTTCCGACTTGGCTGTTTCTAGGGAACCGTGGCATGTTACAGGGTAAACTGTAGATGCGTAGTGAACACTACTCACTATGATCTCTATAACTGCTTAGTTATTAGGCTACGGCCTCCTAACAGCAATCACTCCAATATCACTTGGTCAATTAGCTATTGCCACTTATAGGATTAAATGCCGTTTTCTCAAAATCTTGTTTTAGGGGGGTCACTGACTTCAATTTATCAAAAATACCTTGTCTTTTATTATGTACAGAACTCCAAAATGTCATGTTGCCGACTTATGCCGTGTTTTCTCATGCACACTCACATTTACTGGACCATCAATGAAATGTGTACGCCCGGTGAAGGCTGTTGGGAGGGCGAGGGGGGGGGGGGGGGGCTAGGGGAGAAAACCCCAGCTTATGAAAAGTGCACGGGGGGAGGAGAGTGAACTTTTTTCAGTTAGGAGACTTTCCGTTACGGTAAGGATTAAAAAGTTTCATTTTATTTTAAACCAAACAAGTTGTAGGACTGTAATATTTTTGAAAAATCGAATAGAGGTTACGTAACGCTTTCCAGATATGGCAGTGAATTAAAACACGTCGTATGGTTGTTGTTGTTGTTATTGTTGTTGTTGTTTTTCAACGAAGAAGTTGTGAGAAAATATATTGTATATTTTTTTTAAACTAGCTGAGTTACCCGACCCTGCCCGGGAGAAATATCTTCATCTAGAAAACAACACGCACAATCGGCACACAGATTATGTAGATCTAGGTAGAGAACAACTCACAACTGGCACAGTAACACCCGCATGGCCCGTGCATAAAAGGCAGACGGCACAGAAACTCATGACTTCTAACTTTGAAATGCAACCGGAAGTTTAAAGTCGAAACAAAACAAAGGCATGAGGGAGGTCATCATTGTTGAGGAGAAAGCATTATTCGATATTTTCAGGCCTATTTTCATTTATTACAAAATTACGATACTTCGCTATCATGTCAAAGGAATAGACATAGTAGCAAAAAGAACTATCTTTCACATGTAAATTTTTCAGGTCTGGGCATTTCTTCCTCGCAGCAGTGATTTTTATTTCCTTGCTGTTTTTTTATATAGATGAATTGAGTCTATGTATGTACCTAATGAAAACAATCATGTTTCATGGAAACTTGTCACTTAGAATTTGAAGACATCAGGACCTTGTTATCAAGTGCATGACAATTGCGAAAGAAGACAGGAATGAAAGAAAGTGTAATTAAAGAAGAGGTTTAAAGTCGATAACTCCTCAAAGTGTCTGATGCTCAGGTTTGTGGTGTCGTCGCTGAGATAAACAAAGAAAGGAAGAAAGGACGACGAGACACGAGACATTCCGTCTCCGTGGCCTTGGCAAAACTCATCTTTTTGTGCCTCTGGAGATGGTGGTGGTTATGATGATGATGATGATGATGATAACGATGATGACCTTTATTGTTATTACTGTGAACATGAGGATAATTACGATGAACTTGGTGTTGATGATGATGATGATGATGATGATGGTGGTGGTGATGATGATGATGATAATGATGCTGGTGGCGATGATGATGAAGGCGGCGATCTTCTGTGTGATTATTGTAAATTTGATGTTAATGATGATGGAAGTGGTGATTATGATGGTGGTGGTGGTGATGATGAGGCGGAGGAGGAGGATAATGATGTTAGGGGAGGATTATCTGAATATGACGACAAAGATATTGAAGGTGATGATGATGATGGCATTATTTATCCAGAATGCGATGGATCTGATGACGATGCTAATAATGAAGAAGAGAAAGATATTCTTACCTGATAATAGTCCACGGCAACTATGAAACAAGTAAAGGGCAACATGTAGCCTATCCCGGACAGGATGAAAGCTACATAAATCTTGCTGTGGACATCCTTTGGCGCTTCGGAATCCTCCAGTCGAGTGAAGGAATTCTTAGAGTTTCCTTTGGTGTTCCCTTCATCTGGTCTGGACTTGTCACCCTGAAATATCCTGGAACTACGAACTTTATCACCATCTTCTAGTGACTGAAACGAAAGTTTGGCGTAATTCCACGAGTGCTCTTCGGCTACATCCATGATGATGTTCTATTATTGTAGGATAATTCTTTTCGTTGAAATCAGCCGGCAGATCAAGCAAGAGAGCGATCTGGTTTATACTGATATATTTGTTTCCAAAGATGAAACGGAAGATACTTCAGTGGTATTTGAGTTCCTCGTTGTTTCCATCATTTCCACAAACAAAGTATGGTTGGTAAAAAATGACACACAAATCTTTTCCTGAATATTTTTATCAGACAAATGACATAATCTAAACATCTAAACTATGACAACTGCCAGATAGTTTATCTCAAATCAATATGATTAAGTCACACAGTGAATTTTTCTTACGGGACCCATAGTTAGCATACATTAAACTTACTAGCTAAAATGCCGTTTGCAGAACGGTGTTCACCTAGTCACAACGAAATTTCCAGTGATACTTTTTCATTCTGGATGAAAATGCGTCTTTTGGAGGCTAAAAAAAAAACAAACTAAATAAACAATATTAAAGACTATTATTTCGTCCAAAATTGATGTGTCCACGTAATTTATTAACAAAAATTAAGGCAATATATAACGTTTCATAGATTTTTGCTCCCGTAATCACAAAGTTTTAGGCGCTTGCGTGTTCAGCCTCCATCTCCATTATATTAAGATGCTAACAGTCACTGATCACACAGTAAATCTTTATAGAAACCCAGGGAAACAGAAAAATAATGTAAATTCTCGGAAACATAACAAAGAACCTTTCTCGGTGAATTCCATGTGTTATTTGAAAACGGTACTCCACTGTACATAATAAACCAGGCAGGATATACTAGTGAGTCATTCAGTAGTATCGGTAGGTCTAATACACGTACAGGTCCGCAAACAAGCGAAGGGGTTCACAGGAAAGGAATGAAACCCATTCTACTTGAAATGTGTTTCTAATTGTGGATTCACTGATAATACACATGAACATTTGAAAAATTGTAGCTCTAACGTAGACACAAGATACTGAGACAGATCATCTCTCCAAATTTCGTCCATCGTGCTGAGCGCGTATCAAAGATGTCAACAATGCAATAATGTAGTTGTATCTACCATAACGTAGCAACTAATACGCGCCAAGTTTGGGGATATATCCTAAGAGAAGGAATAGTGTGCAGTTATGCGAATACACTTGTGCGGTTTCACGACAGAGCCAGCGATGTCTACAGGCCTATAATTATGCCACTACTTTTAACTGTCCCAGGTATTATAATAACTATCACTTCATTTCCTTACATACGCAGCATTGATCCTTTCTCCTGGGGGTTAATTTTTCCACACATCCTGCAGGTTTGGGATCCAGATCTTCTAACTGGCTGGTTAGCAGAACCCAATGCCTGGGTAGTTTGTTATGGAGGACCAGCTCCATGTAGTTAGCAGCCCACTCCCCTCTCCACTTCGCCGAAGTGATCCAAAACCGATACGCAAGGCAGCGGCGGTTTGAAGTCAATGTTTTCCTTCACCTAGATGAGTTACCACAAGGTTCACGATACCCATCTACTCGAAGCAAACTGTTTTTAATTAATTAACCCTCACCCTGCGAGGGGCGGCAATTGTCGGTATTGACTCGCAAGCGCTCGCGCCGCACGGGCGGCAAAAGTCGGGAAGGTCAAGCTGACCGCGCCACGCGCAAGCCGTATTTTCACGCATCAGGTCACTGACCTTTTTGAGACATAACCACCATCTTATTGTTCACTGTATCTCTTCTAAATCAAAGGCATTGTGACATGGACATGTTAACCAGTGAACCACTGGTCAGAATCACAAAGACTAAGCTTTCAAAGGCTCTCCCCACACTTTCAAAAGATGTAACATCGGCATGCGAACTGTTGCTCAACAAATTTGCAATATTATCTCATTTTCTCACAAGCTGACCACCATCTGGAGTTGTCTGTATCCAAGAACCAATCAGAAACAAGCTCTGAAATAATCTTTGCCCCAAATGCCCACATTGGTTTATTAGTATGTGTCAATCAGGATGAAACCATTTGTGTAGGGCTTGGTAGGGCGTGGCTAGTTATCATGCTTCGTTCTCAAGAAAACTACCGATGTCAGTTTGGAATCATAAGTCAGATCAAAGACAAAGGTTTTGCTGGTTACATGTAATTCATTATCAAGCGTGATAAGCCATAGCAGCGAATGTTTTCATACCGATCAATAAAAATCGAACCACGTGGACAGCGTCTGTGGTCATCGCATAGCGGCACGGGTCAATGACCCCAGATAAGATTCTCCGTGAGTAAGGTCACTGACTGTGCAGCGGGCTTTACGGGTCGCGCGCGGGGTATGGGAAGGCGCCAGTGACCCGCCTATGTTCCTTCTCATGTCAGTAGAAACAGCTCCGCCAGCGAGAGGACCAGGAGTTGGACTTACCTGTCAGAGGCTATCTGAGACGCCTGCCTTAGGAGCATTTAACGAACATTGAGAGCTTATCCTCGCTGCCCACTCTCGGCGTAACAGCCTTAAGAGGCAATATCTTCCAATATAATCATTCAAATCGCCGAGTTACTACTATACAGGGACAAAATGACGTTTCTGGTGAGCACATCTGTGCACAATTTAAATTACCCATCTACGAACATGGGCCGCTGTCTCACTGAACTTGACATGCAAGAAGTATGGCAAAATATCAATAAGATTAGACATCTTGATGGGCTTCGTTTGAAAGAAAACGATTTTGTTATTTGTCCCTTTCTTTTCATTCTGTCTTTCAAGATGAATCGATGACACGTTTTCGAAGTGTCGATCAAAGGTCATTGTGAGAGGTATAAAATATGTGCACATGTATTTAGATTCCATGTTGTTTGTCATTCTTGAATAGCCAATCATCCAGAATGCAAAACGTGTCTGAATGCCCGAGCTGAGAGTCTTTAAACGGAGGCAATTCATGATGCAAATTCAAGAATGAAGTACGTGTAGTCGGTTCAGTGCAAGAACAAAGCAGGGTGGTGCGAAATTATCCAGACGTTCGGGGTGAAACAGACTAAGGCTGTTGTAAGCGCCAGACTGGTGGCTCGCCGCTCATGAACTAAGCATCACGCTAATACAGACAATAATACTGTTTGACGCGGTGTGGTAATGCTTAGTGCATCGGACTAGTGCGATGCATAATTTATGGGCTGTGGGCCATCAGCCTGGCGCCTACACCAGCCTTCGTATGTTTCACCCCTTGGTGGTCTTGTCCACAGCATCCACTCCACTCCGATATTTGACGGAAAAAATGACGTATGAAAAGTAAAACACGCTTTGCCTCTGTACTTGTCCTAAGCGTCGGATCCGCTCCGCTCCTCACCGCTATAGAGACAAATAAGAGTTTTACTTTTTCATACGTCATTTTCCGTAAACTAGCGAAGCGGAGCGGATGCTGGGGACAAGGCCATTATTTCTGCTCGATTTGCTCCACCTTGGGAGATGGTTTTCATTAATTAAAACAATAAGACACAGGCAACTGAAATTTCTAGGGCACGTCTGTCGCCACAGGAGCCTCGAACATCTATCAGTCACAGGGAAGATCGAAGGCAGGAAAAGCAGGGGTAGACAGAGAAAAACTTTCACTGAAAGTCTAAACGTCACAAGAGCAACTCCTTCTTGAGGTTGGCTGATGACAGATCCGAGTGGAGGGCCATGATCGCCAGTGCCTGTTCCCAGACAGGGCAACTGATGATGAACACCAGGATTATGTACATACACAACACCAACTCTATCACAGACCCCACACGGCCTAGTTAATAAAGTTATTTCTTACACACACGACCATTTATATAAAACAATCAACCACGATGTATTCAACAATAACTCTATCTTATCTCAGGTGGCCGGGGGGGGGGGGGGACCACCCCCCTTCCTCACGGCCTAGTTAATGCTATCCTCTTTACACACGGCCACACGCTAAAACTATCCACGATTTTGTATACAACATTAACTCTATCTCATCCAGCCCCTCGCGATTTCGTTACTATTACTTCTACTACACACAGTTGAAATATACGCACGATATTGTATTATATACAACAATAACTATGTTTCAAGGGGGTCCCCTCGCTCCAACCGACTAGTTAATGTTACCCCTTAAGCACACGGCCACACAACTGAACAATCCACAATGTTGTATACAACAATAACTGTATTTCAGGGGACCCCTCCCCCCTCGCCCTAATAGCCTAGACAATGTTACCCCTTAAGCACGTATAGCCACACAACTGAACAATCCACAATGTTGTTTGCAACACCAACTCTATCCCAGCGTCACACACTCTGTCATTTCCCTGCGCACACAGTCAGTCCTCGCAGACCAGGAAGAAAAGTTTCGCCAATCCGAGAGCCTCCATGTGCTTAAAGCCGCCCTGGACAAATCACGGGGTACACGGATCTGGTGGGATCAGGAACGTGTCACTCATGCGCTTACTCACAGACATCGGTGAGGTTTCAGCCCCCGGTGGAAATGTAACCCGTACCCGATTTCTGGCCGGAATCGTTTTGAACCAGATCAATAAGAAATCGATTGGTTCCTTCTGGTTTTCCGAATCAGGTAGATTGAGGGAGGGAGGGAGGAAGTGAGGGAGGGAGAGAGTGAGTGAGTGAGTCTGAGTGAGTGAGCGAGTGAGAGTGACTGAGTGGATGTAAGTGAGTGAGTGAGTGAGTGAGTGAGTGAGAGGATGTGAGAGAGGGAGGGAGGGAGGGAGGGAGGAAGTGAGTGAGTGAGTGAGTGAGCGAGTGAGTGAGTGAGTGAGTGAGTGTGAGTGAGTGAGTGTGAGTGAGTGAGTGAGAGTGAGTGGGTGGATGTAAGTGAGTGAGTGAGTGAGTGAGAGTGAGTGGGTGGGTGTAGGTGAGTGAGTGAGTGAGTGAGTGAGTGAGTGAGAGTGAGTGGGTGGATGTAAGTGAGTGAGCGAGTGAGTGTGAGTGAGTGAGTGAGTGTGTGAGTGAGTGAGTGAGTGTGAGTGAGTGAGTGAGAGTGAGTAGGTGGATGTAATTGAGTCAGTGACTGAGTGAGAGGATATGAGAGAGGGAGGGAGGGAGGAAGTGAGTGAGTGAGTGAGCGAGTGAATGAATGAGTGAGTGAGAGGGTGAGAGGGTGGGTGGGTGGATGTGAATGAGTAAGTGAGTGAGTGAGTGAACGAGCGTTTACCACAACCCAAAAACACTCATGAATCACTTCTAGAACGATGTGACTGTATTCGGCATCGAATTTGCAGTAAGAATAGAAATCGTATAAAACCGGTTGTTCGTGAGAAAACTGGATCAATGAGAATCAGGACGTGTGGTCTCTAAAGCCTGGTGTCAGAGGTGAGGTCAATAACCTACAGTTTTTTTTTTTGGTTATTTGGGACCTTAGCCAAAATCATAATCCAATGAAAAGCAGGTAGTATTTGATATTTGTATTACATGGCGGATCTTTGTTATTTTTCAGAGGTTGGGACGTTGAAGTCATGCGTTTTTCTTCTTTTTTTTTAATATGTTAGTTTCACCTATGTCACCCAAACTTGTGATGTTGGCTGCACGGCATCCACACCCCCCCCCCCAGTACACGGCGGCTGAGCATCGTTTTTTTTTTTTTTTTAATATGTTAGTTTCACCTATGTCACCCAAGCTTGTGATGTTGGCGGCACGGCATCCACGCCCTTCAGTACACGGCGGCTGGGCATGCCACTTGCTAAAACTTGTTGTTGTTGTTGTTATTTTTGGCACAGAGGCTGTGCATGCCCACTAGCAAAGATTAGCTGTATTCTAAAATGAAGAATTGAAAGTCTAGGGAGAACGAAATAAAACATAAAAATGGCCTTGGAACTTACCATGAAAGACGAAATAATAGTCAAAAATTCATAGGGGCACACTTCTGTGACATCATGTGAAAAAAACAATAAGAGTTAATTGTTTGGTTGTTTTTGAACAGTGGAACTACGTTGGCTAGCTTTCTGTAGTTTCTTATATTTTCATTCTCTTCGACTTTATTGTAAAGATTTCTTCTTGTTGACTTGGAGCCTTCTTTTTTTTTTTTTTCTTTTGCCACATTTGAATTATGAAATTTATAACAGGAAAAAAATGCAAATGTGCTGGCCATATCGGAAGAATGAAAGACAAGAGAAGGACAAAACTTTGCACTGAATGGAGGCCTAGAAAAGGAAAAAGGACACGAGGACGCCCTGGGAGATGCTGGAGAGATGATAATTGTACAGAAAGGTGGACGGGCCTGGACACGACGGAGAAAAAACACAGAAGAATGGAAATCATTGGGCTGAGGGAGGGCTACATACCGCACTGGGCGATAAGACCTAACAAGTAAAAAAAAATTAAATCATGAGGACAGTATGGAAAACAAGATAGAGGCAATGGAAATGTGGTTTTTAAGGAGACTCCTAAATATTTCATGGAAGGAAAGGAAATCGAATGAAATGGTGATGAAAGACGCCAACACGGAGCGATCACTAATAAAAACAATTAGGAGAAGACAATTGCAGTTCATGGGACACCTGAATCGATACAAAGGCCTTGAACACCCTGCTCTAACTGGAAAAATAGAGGGCAAAAAAAGCAGAGGTAGACAAAGAATAACATATCCAGAGAGTTTGAACACATGGGCGCGTGGGAAAAATCAGGACAATATAGGCTTTTTGAGAGCATCCGAGCGGAGGAATGAGTGGCGAACCATGACCGTCAATATCTGTTCAAGATCCGGCACTTGAAGAAGAAGAAGAAGTGAGGCTACATAAACCTGGTCACACGAACCTGCATTTTTTTTTTTTTATCCAACAAACAAACCAAAAATCCAGCTGTGCTACAATCACGCTCTCGGGTGCGTGGAAAGTGAGAGTAAAGGATTGCAACTCCATAATAAACGGTTTTACATTAGGTGATACAAGAATGCCTGTATTCATTCATGGTATGATCTGTTTCAGAGATTATATTTTTCATAAGAGCTCGGCCTTGAGGCACTGACGTGTGTGTTGACAGGCAAAATCAAACCCTTTGGAGCTTTTTCTGCTACGATTTAAGTTAGGGAATGATTATTTGGGTCAGGTGACCATATTTCGTTTTGTTTGATTTCTGAAGTTTTGTGGAAAATGCAACAGTTAAGGTTAGAGTTAAATTAAGGGTTAAGGTTAGGATAACGTTTGGCCCGTCGATCACAGGAACATTTTGGTTTGTTAAAAAGCTGCAGTAACGTTTTGGTAGCGGGATAATTAATCACAAAACATTCTGTTGTGAATACGTTGGCCACATTGTGCAGATTGCCTCCTTCACTGGTTGACATCTTTGTTTTTCAGGTCCCTCACCATAAATCTGTTGGTCTCCTGCTTTTGAATGTTGGTCTGTTTCTTGTTCCTTCTTGTTTGCTTCTTGCTGTTACTTTGGGTATTGATATCCCTTATGTCTTAGCCAGCTGTGAGACAGAGGAGAGGGAGAGGGGCGCGGAAATGGGGGGGGGGGGGGGGGAGGCAAAGGAGGCACGTTTTGTCCAAGTGTGCAAAGCACCAAAAGGAGAGAGAGAGAAAGTGAGCGGCAAAGGAGGATAATTCAAATAGCCGGTAAGAAGTTGAAGCTTTTATAATGAACGAGAGCAATGGCTCTTAACGTGAGCGATATCGCCTCCCGCGGAATGACTTTGGGTTCCGGGAGGGGGGGAAACACACGACAGGGACGACAAGGGAGGGGGGGGGGAGAGAGCAAAAAAAACGTCACGCGAGTAGGTGACAATTTGGGGGACAGCTTTTGCACAATCTCTCTGCCATCTTTTGTTTGTTACTTTTACTTTTAAATCGACATTAGTACGTCTATTGCTAGTCTGCTAGGCAAAAGAAAGAAAAATTCCTGCTAAGAACATGCTGTACAAATTCGTCGACTATTCACCATTACTCGTGCATGGTAGGGGTGATGATAGAAAAGGTGGGGCTACGTGGGGGCTTTTGCCTGAAAAGGGTTGAGAACCACTGAACTAGAGCTTCATGTTTTGAGGGCTGAGAACTTTTGTCCTAGAGGCCTATGATCGGAGGCACCAAATACAGGGAATGAGCTAACTTTGATGTGATTCAATGCGTCCGTTTCCCTAGGTTTTTCCCGGGCGTGATCGATAATCACCTACACGTTCTTCCACTTTCTACCTCTCCGAATCATTCACCGATCTTCGCCATTATGCCCCTGCCTGGCCAAGAATCGATACGGAGGGGTAGCTGGAACAATGAGCGCAAATGACTGGAGTCGGTTTGTCCGTGACACATGAGCGCACTTGTTTTTAAGACCTGTTGAGCACCAACCAACTAACTGGATCACACTGGGGAAACTCCATGTCGTGACGTCAGTATCTAACCAGTCGGCAGTTCCAACTCGGCTGGTGCGCACCGCGTCCAATGTATTTTCTTGTGTTGTTTTATGTTCAGGTCAGTGCAGGTTTTCAGGATCGGATTAAGACCTTTAGAGGCCCCAAGCAGTTGCAAGATTTTGGTGTCCCCATATGCTGCATTATAATTATGTAATTCAATTTAAAAAAAAAAAAAAGCCTAGTCTTAGACGCCAGAAAACACTTCAGTTTTTTTTTTTTTCATTTATAGTGGGGGGGGGGGGGGGGCTACTCTCTATGAAAACTGGTTCAGCTTCAACATTGAAAACAGATTTTGCACCACATGGTCCGATGGTAAATCCTGCAATGAAAATTTTCTGTGGTCCCTCCCTCCCCTTCTCTTGATGCCCTAAGCACCTGCTTCGTTCGCTTAATGGTTAATCCAGCCCTGGCAGGACCAAAGTGTCCGCTGTTTTTGACACAAATCATCGATCTATAAAATCCCCCAAATATCACGGGATTTTTGACAAGACATAGAGCCGCTCATACCGCTCGGATTTGCGTCAAATTTAAAGGTACCCTTCTCTCTCACCGTGCAGAAGGTTCTTTTTTTGGGGTTAAATTTGGAGGCCCCAAATGGTGGGGAAGTCTTGTTTTTTTACTTTGCTTTGTGTCTCTGATTGATCGCCTCCGGTCCTCCTTTTCACGTACGCATGATCGCGTATGTCATCACCTCCTTTTGGCCAGACCATTCGCGCTGAGTCGACACGCTTTGGTGCACGCCTACTTTCTAGCCTACTTTCCCTCATTCCCTACAGAACAGACCAACGACTTACCTCGTCTCCCTGCTGCTTAATTCCTCATGTCATTGGTAAGGACATGAAAAGTGGAAAAAAAAGGGAGGGGGGGGGGCTTTGTTGAGAGGGCTAAACCTAACATTTTGTGCTAATATCTCTCTGTCTGAAGTGGGGCCTTTTGTCAACTCCCGTTTGCAGAACTGGGCATTTACTTAAAACAAAGATACTAGAAGAGATAGGATGAGACACTGTCTTCTTCGCACCACTAAAAAAAAAAAGTGCACACAATTTGCGCGCTCATCGAGGGCGGGACCCATGGCGCATAGCATGAAAAGAATGGTTGACATAATGGTCAAGTTACGATGCAAAATTGTGACAGTGCTATATGAGACTAAAAACAAAAGAAAAAATAGCCAGAGTTTTCCCACAGCGACTGATCTTATATTTCCACAATAAGTGACGTCAATCAGGGCCTATAGTGATAGCTGAACAGTGAACAAAATTCAATATTTTCCCTATTTGCCATTGTAAAATACGGCACTTTTCATGACTTCCGCGCGTTTGCCGCTAGGTGGCTTTGCGAAATCTGTGCGAGCCAAAGGCACTAGCTGTCTTATCTTATCAATTTTAATACCTTTGCTGAAACTAACTGTTCCAGATTACCGCCATTTCTTGACAAATTTCGTCTCAAATGCTGACGGGGTGCGTAGGGCATTGTCACCCAAGGAGAACGCAATAAGATTTATCTACAGGCAAATAAACAAACAAAGACGAAATAAACGCTATGGAACGTGCATATGGAAGCAGATCCGTTATAATCACCAGAAATTAAAAGTAATAAACAGTTTATCCCGGGCCACGCCGGGGCCACCACTGCTGCTTTTATTGATATTTTGTGACCTTCTGATGCTTGGCACCAGTTGCTGACCGAATCGGAAACAGGACACGCTTCTGAATTTTTATAGAGGGAAGATATGGTACTCAGATCATAAAGCGACCATTAATAGATACATATAACATTGCGTCTGCTTTTCAAATTATGTACTTTTTTCGGTTCACTTCATCCTCTCAATGTGACCTCTTCCGGGTTTTAATGCCTTTTATCTGACTGCCTTTGAAGAGCATTTAATTCATTGCACTTTTCCCTCGCAGGAACAGGTTGGGTAAGCACATTAATGCGCATGGGAGACTGTTTTTGACGAGAGAGAGAGAGAGATGGGGAGAAGTGAGATGGGGAGAGAAAGAGAGAAGTACACGGAGAGGGGTGGCGGGAGGAAGAGGACGGAGGGGGGGGGGCCCATGCATGTAAATTTTACATCGGTTTTTGAAACAGGGAAGAAAAACCTATTGCATTGCCTAGGAGGGGCTCAAACTGATGTTAGGCGGCCTTGCCACCGTGACCTTCTACCACAGTCTCACAAGTGTGCAAGTCGGTGGAGTGTGTCAACTGAAAGTAGGTTAGTAGGTAATACTGACAAGGGTTTTAAAAAAAGCGGTATCTTGTTGTATTGGCTTAATTTGTGCATAATTATGTTAACTCTTCCAAAACCACTGGCGTACATAATCTTACACCCCAGCTGTTGCCACTAAGCTCCTATTAGATGTGCAGATCTTTCTTTTAGGGCTCTTGTTTTGGCATTTTACATTGTGAGCTTTAGACTGACAGTGAAAATAACTGAGAACCCGTATTTTCTGTACTGGCCTTTGTAATCAGAACACGCCCCCCCCCCCCCCCCCCAGCAACGATCTTCTTTTAGTTTGTGTACTTTTTTTAAAAAAAATTTATTTCCAACCTCTGTATGATAATAATCATAGAGATCATTTATATAGCGCCTAATCCAAACGAGTTTGCTCTAGGCGCTTTACAGAATGTCTTGTTCTCTCGATTTGCATCTCTCTCTCTCTTTCTCTCTCTCTCTCTCTCTCTCTCTCTCTCTCTCTCTCTCTTTCTCTCTTTCTCTCTACCTCTCTCGCTCTACCCCTCTCTCTCTCTCTCTACCTCTTTCTCTCTCTCTCTCAGAGCAAATTGTAACGTAGCCTGTTAGTCGCAGTTCACAACTCACAACTGTATTATAAAGTATTATTACAATATTTGAATATATATATATATAATATAATTATATCTAATGATGAATAATACATTTTTGTTGCTGGTTGGGGGTGGGCGGGGGAGGGGGGGGTGATAGGGATACATTTTAATCTATTAATTTTAATTTTGCCCAGGCAGCGGTCTGTTGGGCCTGCTCTTTACGATTTCCAGCTGCCAAGGTATCTTCAACGTGCGCAACGTGCACACGAGCCCTCCAATTTTTTTCGTCTTTATCCGAGAAGTCTAAGCCCTCGATCCTACTCCCCAACAGGAGCAGGGACACGAAAATATGAGAAAAATCTCAAACTTCCAAGATGCCTGCACTGGCCGGGTTTTGAACCCGGTACCCTTGGCATAAGAGACGAGCACCCTGCCTCTAGACCACCTTGTCTTTGTTTCCTCCTTCTGTGGGATGAGCTCCATGAAGTACTCTTTCTAACGTGATGTCGTGTTAAATGTGACAAATCAAAATCCTATATAGATTTTTTATCTTCTTTTTTTCTGTTGTTGTTGTTGTTGTTGACGTTGTTGTTAAAACAGTATCAGAAATGTCCATGTTAATATCTTGGCTGGGGATAAAAGTTGCAGTTTTGACCATAGAAAACAGAAGAAATTTTTTTATATTGACTGGCCGGTTTTTAAAAAATGGCTTGGTGGGGGAAGGATTAAAGAACACAAAATTGGACTCTTATCTCTATCGTACCATGCCTGGTTCTCTGCGTGTTAGGTAAGTATGTGATTAGCTGATCGATGACCAGCTGCTGTGATCCGTGTGTTTAAGGGTGGATGGGCAGAATCTTTTTGTAGGCCACATATGATTAGGGTAGAACAATAATCAACTTGCTCGTCTTTGGTGAAGGTAAAATGTGGCGAGAACAGAAACTTGCAAAGACCGAGGCGGGGGCAGGAGGACGGACGGACAGGTAAACGGACAGGCAGAGGGACGGATGGATGGATGGACGGACGGGCGGACGGACGGATGGATGGATGGATGGATGGATGGATGGATGGATGGATGGATGGATGGATGGATGGACGAATGAATGGAGGGAGGGAGAGATTGAAAGACAGGGGAGAAGGGAGGGGTGCTGGATCGATGAATGGTCGGACGGATGGACAGACAAACACACAGATAGATAGATAGATAGATAGATAGATAGATAGATAGATAGATAGATAGATAGATAGATAGATAGATAGATAGATAGATAGATAGATAGATAGATAGATAGATAGATAGATAGATAGATAGATAGATAGATAGATAGATAGATAGATAGATAGATAGATAGATAGATAGATAGATAGATAGATAAACAAAAGAGGAACCTGGCGCCCTTCTGTATAAAAGTCTCTAGCATAAGATGACTTGGAAAAGGACAAAGACGACACGAGATGGATTCCACGAAACAGGGCATTTACATAACGTGTCAAAAGGGCCCGGCAGTGCTGTCTTCCCTGTTGACTGAAAGGCATGCCCAGTGGCGGAGCTGGCACTGGAGCGGGTGGAGGTTTCTTTTCCACTCTTCAAAATAAGCCCTTTCTTGTATTTTTTTTTTGACTCATCGGTTCCCTAGTGCGACAAAAGTAGATTTTTTTTTTTACTTCGTGGCCTTGGAAGGACAATGTGGTTTGATTTTAGGAAGCGCATATCCGTCTAACATGTTGTACGGATGTGGACAGTGCATATCCGTACAACGCACACAATTCGATGACGTAGAACACACACCGGAATGCTATATTACTGACCTTGTTAATTTGCATAGTTTTTAAAAATATGAATCGGCTTAGTAGCAAAACAATCCGACTTCTGCTCGGAGATTGCGTGATCTGCGCTAATAATATACTTGAGTGTACGTCGATCACCAATGGCTATCCCAACCCCTTTTCGCCTGATTAGTCAATCTGACTACCGCCCATTGATACAAACTGACTAGACCCTCACGCCCCCAGGTCCAGCTGACTATTCCATGTGTTGTCACTTTAAATTCTTGAACACCATACCAAGTTTTGTTTCAGCAAACCTTCACCAGTCACGCTTTTGGTAAACATGTTGTACGGATATGCGCTGTCCATAGCCATACAACATGTTGTACATTTATACACTTCCTTGATTTTAAATATAAAATAACAGTCAGGTACTTCTTCCTAAACTGTATCATCCTTGTGTTTTGATTTTAAATACAAAATAACAATTATCTACTTCCTTTAACGCTGTACCTTCAGGATATTTTGAGGTTAAGAATGCAACAAAAATGTAGAAAGAATATAGAATTACTTGATATCTGCTGGCGTCTTTTTAATATGTCTCCCTCAACCCGCCACCCCCAACCCCGGCTTTGCCTTTAGAATCTGACACGACACCGCCATAATTGTGTTCAGACTTCACGTACCCGGGTCACTTCCGGTCTGTCCGTCTGTGAGGCTTCGGAAAAGGGGAGAGGAGTGGGGGTAGGAACAATTTCGAGGGGAAGTTAAGTCTCCTTCACAAGGGTATAAATATTCATGCGATTTGAAAGTATTGATCCAGATCTTGCTGTGTATGGATGCGGTTACTAGAAGCCTCGACGTGATTTATTTATATACGGAATATAAATTTGGAAATTAACGTGTATATATGCAAACGTAGACTGACAGATAGCCAGACAGACAGATAGACAGACAGACAGACAGACAGACTGACTGACTGACAGACAGACGGACGGGCAGACAGACAGACAGAAAGATAGATAGAAGGACGGACGGACAGACAGAAAAACAGATGGACGGACGAACGGACGGATAGACAGACAGACGGACGGACGGACATATAGACAAACAGACAGACACACAGACAGTATGTCAAGAGTCTAGTTAAATTAGATGTCACGAGCAGAGTTAAGGTATTTGGGGATCTAACTTGACTGCATATGAGATCCTTAGATTAACAGTCGTTTACAAGTGTTGTGCCATTTATCAAGCGGTTTCACAGTTCTGATTTATTCTAAATCTTTACCAAAATACCGAAACCTCAAACGTATAACGTCGAATTTCTCAGTTGTGCAAAAAGTGGACTGGGCCAAACAAGAACTGAGGTCTGTTTGTCTGCCTTTTTCCTTAGAGTCTGTCTGTCTTTTTTTATCAGATTTTTTTTTTTTTTTGGTATAAAGTCTGTCTCTTTGCCTGTCTCCCTTCTACAGTGTATGTCTGTCTGTTTCTCTTTCCTAAAAGGGTCTGTCAGTTTGTCTCTCTTTTTTCATAGCTCTCTCTCTGTCTCTTTCCATAAGATGAAGTCTGTCTCTTTATGATAGAAAGGAAAAATATTTTATCTTAACCTGTGATCGTTTCCCGAACTTGCTTACAGCCTGTCTGTCTATTTATCTGTCCCCCCGTCTGTCTGTTTATCTGTCCTCCTGTCTATTTATCTGTCCTCCTGTCCGTCTGTTTATCTGTCATCCTGTCTATTTATCTGTCCTCCTGTCTGTCTATTTATCTGTCCTGTCTGTTTATCTGATCTCCTGTCTATTTATGTCCTCCTGTCTGTCTGTTTATCTGTCCTCCTGTCTATTTATCTGTCCTCCTGTCTGTTTATCTGTCCTCCTGTCTGTCTATTTATCTGTCCTCCTGTCTATTTATCTGTCCTCCTGTCTGTTTATCTGTCCTCCTGTCTATTTATCTGACCTGTCTATTTATCTGACCTCCTGTCTATTTATCTGACCTGTCTATTTATCTGACCTCCTGTCTATTTATCTGACCTGTCTATTTATCTGACCTCCTGTCTATTTATCTGACCTGTCTATTTATCTGTCCTCCTGTCTATTTATCTGACCTCCTGTCTATTTATCTGACCTGTCTATTTATCTGTCCTCCTGTCTATTTATCTGTCCTCCTGTCTATTTATCTGACCTCCTGTCTATTTATCTGACCTGTCTATTTATCTGTCCTCCTGTCTATTTATCTGGCCTCCTGTCTATTTATCTGACCTGTCTATTTATCTGACCTCCTGTCTATTTATCTGACCTCCTGTCTATTTATCTGACCTCCTGTCTATTTATCTGACCTGTCTATTTATCTGACCTGTCTATTTATCTGTCCTGTCTATTTATCTGACCTGTCTATTTATCTGACCTGTCTATTTATCTGTCCTCCTGTCTATTTATCTGACCTGTCTATTTATCTGACCTGTCTATTTATCTGACCTGTCTATTTATCTGACCTCCTGTCTATTTATCTGTCCTGTCTATTTATCTGTCCTCCTGTCTATTTATCTGACCTGTCTATTTATCTGTCCTCCTGTCTATTTATCTGACCTCCTGTCTATTTATCTGTCCTGTCTATTTATCTGACCTGTCTATTTATCTGACCTCCTGTCTATTTATCTGACCTGTCTATTTATCTGACCTCCTGTCTATTTATCTGACCTGTCTATTTATCTGACCTCCTGTCTATTTATCTGACCTGTCTATTTATCTGACCTGTCTATTTATCTGACCTCCTGTCTATTTATCTGTCCTCCTGTCTATTTATCTGACCTGTCTATTTATCTGTCCTCCTGTCTATTTATCTGACCTCCTGTCTATTTATCTGACCTCCTGTCTATTTATCTGTCCTGTCTATTTATCTGTCCTCCTGTCTATTTATCTGACCTGTCTATTTATCTGACCTCCTGTCTATTTATCTGACCTGTCTATTTATCTGACCTCCTGTCTATTTATCTGACCTGTCTATTTATCTGTCCTCCTGTCTATTTATCTGACCTCCTGTCTATTTATCTGACCTGTCTATTTATCTGTCCTCCTGTCTATTTATCTGACCTCCTGTCTATTTATCTGACCTGTCTATTTATCTGTCCTCCTGTCTATTTATCTGACCTCCTGTCTATTTATCTGACCTCCTGTCTATTTATCTGACCTGTCTATTTATCTGTCCTCCTGTCTATTTATCTGACCTCCTGTCTATTTATCTGACCTGTCTATTTATCTGACCTCCTGTCTATTTATCTGACCTCCTGTCTATTTATCTGTCCTCCTGTCTATTTATCTGTCCTCCTGTCTATTTATCTGTCCTCCTGTCTATTTATCTGACCTCCTGTCTATTTATCTGACCTGTCTATTTATCTGTCCTCCTGTCTATTTATCTGACCTGTCTATTTATCTGACCTCCTGTCTATTTATCTGACCTCCTGTCTATTTATCTGTCCTCCTATCTATTTATCTGACCTCCTGTCTATTTATCTGACCTGTCTATTTATCTGTCCTCCTGTCTATTTATCTGACCTGTCTATTTATCTGTCCTCCTGTCTATTTATCTGACCTCCTGTCTATTTATCTGACCTGTCTATTTATCTGACCTCCTGTCTATTTATCTGACCTCCTGTCTATTTATCTGACCTCCTGTCTATTTATCTGACCTGTCTATTTATCTGACCTACCGTCTATTTATCTGTCCTCCCGTCTATTTATCTGTCCTCCCGTCTATTTATCTGACCTCCTGTCTATTTATCTGACCTCCTGTCTATTTATCTGACCTCCTGTCTATTTATCTGTCCTCCTGTCTATTTATCTGACCTCCTGTCTATTTATCTGACCTCCTGTCTATTTATCTGACCTCCTGTCTATTTATCTGACCTCCTGTCTATTTATCTGACCTCCTGTCTATTTATCTGACCTCCTGTCTATTTATCTGTCCTCCTGTCTATTTATCTGTCCTCCTGTCTATTTATCTGTCCTCCTGTCTATTTATCTGTCCTCCTGTCTATTTATCTGTCCTCCTGTCTATTTATCTGACCTCCTGTCTATTTATCTGACCTCCTGTCTATTTATCTGTCCTCCTGTCTATTTATCTGTCCTCCTGTCTATTTATCTGTCCTCCTGTCTATTTATCTGACCTCCTGTCTATTTATCTGTCCTCCTGTCTATTTATCTGTCCTCCTGTCTATTTATCTGTCCTCCTGTCTATTTATCTGTCCTCCTGTCTATTTGTCTGACCTCCTGTCTATTTATCTGACCTCCTGTCTATTTATCTGTCCTCCTGTCCGTCTATTTATCTGACCTCCTGTCTATTTATCTGTCCTCCTGTCCGTCTATTTATCTGACCTCCTGTCTATTTATCTGACCTCCTGTCTATTTATCTGACCTCCTGTCTATTTATCTGTCCTCCTGTCTGTCTATTTATCTGTCCTCCTGTCCGTCTATTTATCTGACCTCCTGTCCGTCTATTTATCTGACCTCCTGTCTATTTATCTGACCTCCTGTCTATTTATCTGTCCTCCTGTCCGTCTATTTATCTGTCCTCCTGTCTGTTTATCTGTCCTCCTGTCTATTTATCTGTCCTCCTGTCCGTCTATTTATCTGTCCTCCTGTCTGTCTGTGTGCATGTCTTCTTTTCATTTTGGTGTTTTGATTTGTAATGTATTTGTTTACATTCTCGTGTGAGAACTCGTGACTTACGTCATGGACAGAAAAAATCAACACCATTCGACACAAACAACAAATATATTGTGACAGTGGCGTATCTAAGGCATGGCATAAAGGAAGGGGAGGGGGCGCTACTGAGCATTTTCTGTTAACACCAGACATGTCATGTTTGGATAGTGGAAAAGAAAAACAGCTTTTCTTCAGATGTCAAGAAAGTGCTGGACCTGATATAACTTCCGTGCAATGCCGTGATTTGTTAATTAATTTTTGAGGTGATATTGCGGCAAAGTTGTCTAAAAGATGGGTTTTTCAATTAATGTTGGACGGGGTCCCAATTTCTGTGCTTGCCATAGGTGCCAGTTGCCGTAGATATGCCCTTGCCATGTAGTCTTTGCTCAGAGATAACAACAAAACAATGTGAGCTATGTTCAGAGATGTATGTAATTACTTCTGTATGTCACAACTGTAGTCACGTATTATAATGTATTATGTATATCATCATAAAACAGTATCATAATTTTATAACAAACAATTTACGTGGTACAGTTTTCTCGGGGGGGGGGGGGGTGCAGTACCAAAGGAAAAACAAAAAATTAGCCACTAAAGTAAGGAAAAAATCGCAGTTAGCAAATAAAAAATACAGGTGAAGAAATAAATGCACAAAAAAAGAACTATCTTTATGTTGATGATAAATTATTATAAAACTGCCACTGTTCGCTTGATTATACATCACAAAATGCTCTTTATGGGCCCATTGCGGATATCGGCCATTTTAGCTGTCAAGCCCGCGCATAACCATGGTGATGGTAGCACTGATTTTGATTCGTTAGCTGATTTGCACAGCGAGCACTTCAGGTGTCGCGAACCAATCGGCGGTGAGCTAAGAAAAAGTTTACTACAGTAAACAATGATACGTGTGTTCACGCACATGGGAAACGTTCGGTCAGTTTTTTCACTTCCTCTCCCTTGTTTACACAGATGGTAGGGAATCTGACCAGCTAGGATCCATCCTTTCCACCCCTGTCATAACAGTCCACTGCAATGCAACCAGCAGGCATTTTAACCGCTTAGACATATGTCAAAGTTACACTCGTCAGCTGATCCACCCGCCATTTTAGGTGTCGGAAGTACAAAACAAAAACACTCTGTGACGTCATTCGCAATGGGCCTATACATGTAGTAAAGAGGGAAAAACTGACAACGTCAGACACGATGCATCTTTTTTTTTTTTGCGTTCCTAGTCCAAAAACGACACATTCTTTGTTATTTTACCTCTCCTCTGCTGAGCTCTCACTGTTCAATTGGTTTGTTTTACATACATCATCCAAAACTGATGCATTCCCTGTCACCGTGAGAGCCGTAATCTAAAAAGAAGAACTGAAACTCTAGAGAACAATTTTTGTTTTGTAGTCTATACTTTTTTAATCCCATTTGGGAAATTTTCCTTAGTGTCGTTGCAGCCCAGTTACAACTGGAGCAGACACGTGGTCACCACACTCAGCCGCCGGCGGGGTTTGTTTTTGTTTTTTTTGGAAAGGGGGGGGGGTGCGTAGGGATAAATTCTTTTTAATTTTGCCCGGGCCGCGGCATGTTCAGCCTACTCTTCTCGGTATCTTTAACGTGCGCAACGTGCACACCGGCTCTCCGAGTTTTTCCTCCTTATCCGAGAAGACTAGGTGCTCGAACCGACCTGCCATAAGATCAGGGACAGGAGAATATGAGAAAAATCCCAAAATTCCAACACGCCTGTACCGACCGGGATTCCAACCCGGTACCTTCAGCATGAGAGGCGAGCACAACCTCTAGACAACCGCGTCTCCTATAATTATTGTGGCTTTGGAACTTCCAACAAAAGACAGGATAAAATTCAAAATTTTGTACGGAGCCCTAGTGCTGTGACGTCACGTGAAACAAACCAATAAACGAAGAGCTGAGTGATTTTTACATACCAGTAATTCGTTATTTTGTATCCCATTAGAAATGTCGGCATGGAATAGAATCTTCCGCTCCTAAGTCTTGAAAATTGAAGGCTCCTTATATCTTAAAAAAACATAGTTACAAATACGAAGTAACTACTACAAAGAAACAAAACAAAAAAAAAAAGAAAACTTGATTTAAAAAAAAAAAAAGAACTTTTCACTTCACGTTTTATTTACCACTGCTCAAATATGTGGGGGAAAAGCGTTTAACATTTGGCCTAAAATATATCTAGGTATGTGGACCATTTTGTGACACCTGCCACACGTGGTCTTTGTTAGTTAGTTGTTAGAGTTAGTTTCTGCACATTACACAGACTAGCAGGCAGTCTAAAGCTGCTCTTGATAATCCAGTGTCTATGTGCTCATCCACAATATCAGCACTGCTCTGCGCTAATGACATAAGCCATTTTTGACACTTTTGAGATATTAACTTAATTAAGGAAAAACTGTCTTTTCTTGCCCACTTGGTAACGTATGCCATTATGATTCTACTGGATTATTAAACTTTCCTACTGGCGCATTTCTTTTTCTTCACTATCTGATAGCTCTCAGGCTCAGGAATACAATGAAGGGTCAATTCCCTTTTTGGGTAAGTCTGACATATGTCATTATCGTAGAGCAGTCAAGTTATTATGCTACACTGGCTGGCAAATAAATTGGTAAGTTCCTCATTTTTAGTGCACAATAATTTAATAGAAAAAGAAGCCTAGTTCAGCGGTCAGTCCCTCTAGGAATATGAAATATACCTTTCATAATGACAGTAAATAAGTGATTATTTTATTGTAAGTAAGTAAATACAATATAAGTTTCCAAAAAAAAAAAAAAAAGGCAAGCTCGTCAAACAATCCTAGATTAACGAAATTTGTAATTCAAGCCATAATGAAAATGACAGGAAAAAGCACAACTTTACAAAATCAGAGATTTCAACAACAAAAACATGGAAACTATTACAACAAATCAGAATTTGGAAGAAAAAAAAAAAAAAGAATGAAAGAAAATCACATGATATGTATACATTTTGGCATGAAAATATAAAAAAGGAAAAACTTTATAGTAAAAGACATAAGGTAATGGAATGTTCTTATTATTGCAAAGAGAATGGCAAGGATTATGCCATTTGGTTATATATTATGAGAAACAAACATAATGACACACAAGTAAATTATCAATTTCTTTTGTGTTCTGATAAACATTATGTTCCTGGTCACCCTAAGGTCAGTCCTTTACAGATAAACCTATTTCTTACAAAGAACAAACATTTTCATAACACACTTCCAAAGCTTCCGGTCAGGAGAAGCAGCAACAGTGGTGATTCCATGTTGAATATTAATGCAAAATGTTCGTGATATTTATGCAAGACCTGTAGCTGCAGAATATAAAACGAACTTTTGATTGTACATTACACAACAAAAAATTTAAAAAACAAAAGTTACGCGAGTATGAACGAGCATTCAAAGCTGTTGGTTTGTAAATAACTAATGGCTCAGCGGATTATGCTTGCAGCTGCTTGTTTACTACCTACTTATACATCTCGTTTCATCAACAGTCTCTCTATCCAGTTACCATTAAGGGCTGAAATTCTCTGCTTGGCCAAATGCGGGGTGCCGCTGAATGTTGGTCAAAGATCGCTACGTATGTTATCATGTTACTTTTTTTTCGATTATTTTTTATTCTCTTGGTATAGCAAGAGGAGGGGGGGGGGGGGGGATAACTTCTAGCTCCATCACAGTTGTGGAGAATAAACACAATTTGCTCAGCGACTCTGAAAATTTGACAAAACTCCTCTGATCATTTCAAACAGATCAGACACAACAATTACATATCAACTTTTCTGTCAAGAAATTAATCACTCATCGTTTATACAAACAACAAAATAATGGTAATTTTTTAAATGCATAAAATATAATAAACGGACAATCATTAAACAACAACAAAAAAATCGATCACAAAAGAACAAAATATGTTTCATACTATATAACCCTAAAATTTTTCTAAAAGCCAAATTGTATTTCGCTACACATGTATAAGTCCACTCTACTGTCTAGTATTATCTGGATCACAATGCACCAAAAGCTGGAGGACAGAAGCTCCCACACAGATAATCAAAAGGTTTGGCAAAACACAGAAATTCTCATATCAAACAAACCATTGCACATAAAAAAAAAAAAAAAATTTTAAACGTAACAACTTGGATATAACAATTTGGAATGTTAGGCATTTCACAACACGTCCTTCATAATTACCTTAGGCTGGTAGCACACGGAATCAAGTTCGTTTTCCATCCGTTTTGACTCCGAGGGCAAGGTTTATCTCTCCGCCAGCCGACTCAAAGTTACGTCATGCCCGAACTGGTGAGACAGACTTTTTTGTCAGTCATGCCTCTGCGCGTGATCCCGTTCACTCCTTAGTAAAGTTCATATCTCACACTACAACCGCAACTCAACAGACTTGATTCAGTGAGCCACCAGCATTAGCTCCTGTTTCAGTTGACGCAACAACATCACACAGTGGTCCCCACATCTACAGCAGGGTAATTATCACTGTCCCCAACCATTTTAAGGTTTTGTCCACACCTTTCATTTACAACACGAAACCCCACGTAGAAATACGCTTCACAACTTCATATAAGAAGAGAATGAGTTAAAAGATTTAACACTGTATACATGTATAGTATAACACTTAAGGCATTTTGCAGTTTCATTTAGCAATGTCGTTTTCATTCGCAGATGAATAATTCTTCGAAAATCTTTGTTCAGGTTTGACATGGAAATCTTGACTTTTGTGAATGCCCAGTTGCCCAAAGAGAAATCATATCTCTACAGGTTTGTTCACAAATAAGAAATATAATGAAACATGCAACGACCAAAACATACCTTTCAGTTAGACATATTTCTGAAGCACTGATAAGTAATTAAACTAAACAGTAAAATAAGATCCTGAATGATGATTCGTGCAAACAAGTTTTCCTCTAGAGACCAATAAATCTCCTACCATAAGCTGCAATTTTTAACCCTCCTGCCACCACCAGTCAAATAAACCAGCTAACTTTTTAATTCTGTGCTGACATAGCTAAATGAAATGGGTTTCACAATTGCATCCATGTTCTTTGGTGAGGCCCCCAAGTCAATTCAGGCTCCCAAAACTAAATAAGTAAGATATTCCCTTAGGCAGGATACAATAATTTTCTTCACGCAGCACTAAGGTTAAGGAAGCCAAGGCCAAAACACTTGGTTGCATGAGATCCCCTTCTACTGAGGATATCCTGTAGTCTCGCTCTCCCAAAAATTTCAGTTTCAATTTTATATTAGCATTATCTAAATTTTAATGCAGATTTTCGTCAAAGTATCGCGTTCATCACATTCTGAACTGTAGCAGAAGGCCGTTTCTCGTATTGTTTCATCAGAGCAATACTTGTACTACAACCGCTGACAATGTAATGTATTACAGTTCTTTTCTTTTCAAATGCAGAAGTGAAGAAGCCAAAGCAATTTAAATTTTGAGTCATTATCAGTCATCCATGAGCATAAGTTATCTATACCTGTATCTAATTCATTTCAATGTTATTCGTGAAGTTGTGAATGAAGAGCTGCACATATATTATTACAAGTGATTGATTTCTGAAGTAAAGGAATATCGATCTTCCTGCATGCACATACACATACTTGTTCACAGAAGTTTTAGAAACTTGGAAAACTCTCTCTCTCTCTCTCTCTCTCTCTCTCTCTCTCTCTCTTTCTCTCAGAGTAAGGCCATAGAGTCCTTCTTGTTGTTTTTTCTCATTCTCTCACACAAACACACTCGTACGCTCTCTCTCTCTCTCTCTCTTTCTCTCTCATCTCTCTCCTCTCTGGTTGTCTCTATCTTCTCATTTTCCCTCTCATCCTCACAACCGCTCTCCAACCTCATCCTCGTAAGCCCTGTTGTAGTAAACATTATTGCTTCCTGATTTCTTGTCCCCAGGAGTTTGTGCGTGACGCCCAAATGACGTATAATTCTCATCTTCTCCTTTATGCTGAAAAAGACAGAAAGAAAGAAAAAAAAAATATTTCAATGAGGCAAAATTTCACAAGGACACTGTTCGTGTCTGTCTATATTCGTACGCCTGTGTGTATGTGCCCTCATGTATTTTCTCAGTAAAAACTTATTTAACTGAGACAAAATTTCACAACAAAGACTCTCTCTTTTTTTCTTTCTCTCTCCCTTTCTGTCTGTCTGTCTGTCTGTTTTTGTCTCGGTCTCTGTCTCTCTCTCTCTCTCTCTCTATATATATATATATATATATATGTATGCGTGTGTACGTGTGTGTGTGTGTGTGTTTCTTCTTTCTTAACCACTCAACAATTATGTTGGGTTATAGGGAAGTGAATCAATCCACAACTCTTAATTCAGTTATCAATCAGCATAAATATGAATCGATCAACTATTTTTTAATTCAATAAGAGATACAGTAATCGACCATCATATACCGATCTTTTAAATCATTGAGGAAGCAGCACTCGATCATCATATGAATCGATCAACCATTTTTCATTCATGAATCGAAGAATATAGTAATCGATCCGTATATGAATCGATCAACTACTATTAATTCATGGAGGAATACAGTAATAGAACATCATATTATGAAACCATCTTCAATTCATTGAGGAATACAATAACCATTAGCATAATTATGGATAGATCAACTATTTTGATTCGGATACAGTAATCGATTTTCATATGCATAAATCAACTACTTCTTATTCATTGAAGAATACAGTAACTGATCAGCATATGAACAGATCAACTACTTCTAATTCATTGAAAGATACAGGTATCGATCGACAAGTTAATTGATCAGCGCGCAAAAATTCACGACCTTGAGGGTGAGAGACAAATAAAATTCACCCATCTGCAAATGATCAGAAAAGTAGTTACGATGCTTCAGCCAACGCTGCAAAGAGATTACTCAAGATTTTTTTATTTTTTTTAATCTCTACCGCTACAGCAGAGCTTGGCACAAAGTTAAAATGTGGCCAAAAAATAAAAAATTGATACACGTATTTCGCAAAACCCCGCCTTAAGCTGGGTTCTCATGTATACGGAAACAGAAACGCCAAAACCCTTCAAGTAGTGAAAAAGAAAGAATGTTTCCACACGCCGTTTCCGTACACATGGAAACACTCTTTCATTTTACTATATGACGGATTTTTTTTTTTGCCGTTTCCGTTTCCGTACACAAGAGAACCCAGCTCTAGGGATGAAACAGATCAAGGCTGCTGCAGGCGCCAGACCGATGGCTCGCCGCCCATCAATTTTGCTTCACACTAGCACAATAGTGGCCAAGAGACGCATGCTCAAATGGTATGGCCATGTCATGAGATCATCAGGGCACAGTGCAAGGAGGGAGAAGGAGAGGCAGACAGAGAAAGAGGTGGGAGGAAAATATCCCAGGAATGGACGGGCTTGAGGTTGGGCGACACAATCAGGAGGTCAGAAAACCCAGAGGATTGGAGGATGCTGGTTGCCAGGTCAGTCCTGTGGCGTCCCAAACGGTCCACTAGACTACGGGATAGATAGATAGAGAGAGAGAGAGAGAGAGGGCACAATGGCCACTGCTTGCCTACACCTGCTTTAGTCAGTTTCATCCCCAGGGAGAAACAACAACAATTAAAGAAAAAGACAAAAAAAAAAAAACGTGTTCGGTTCAAAAATAATTTTTTAAAAATTGAAATTTCAGGCTTTCGAATGCCAGGTCCTTCACTGGGTTAAAATAAGAAAAAGAAAAAGGAAACAAATAAACGTGATTCTTTTCCATTTTCAATACTTCTGGAATTTATTGAAAAATTTGTTGTCATTGTTGTTTGTTGTTATTTGTTTGTGTGTCTGTATGTGTGTGTGTGTTTGTTGGGCAAAGTACAATGCATTTTCCCATTTTGTTTTTCTTGGCCATTATGGGTTTCATCACCCTTGCTCAAGCCATGCCAATAGAGTACTCATACACTACGCCAGCGCAGCAGACATGGAACAACTGGCTAGAAAACACAATGGCCGAGTGTATTCAGAATGTAAGGGTGGGGAAGGGGGGGGGGGAAACAGTCGTAAAGCTGAGCATTAAGCAAGAGAAATAACACCTATAAATAACACCTTATCATCATTTTATTTTATCTTATTTATTTATATACTTATTTATTTACTGTTTTTTTTTTTATATATTTAACTGCCATCGCCAACAATTCAGAGGCCAATTTTCAAGATAGGACGGCGGATGGATTTCAACTATATGTTGTAATTCTTACCGTAGCCTACAAAGTTTGTTCCTTTTTCGTATTTCTTTTTAGTTATGTAATATAAATTGTCCTGCATTTCGATATGTTCCAGACAGCAACTCTCTGGACATCAGACGCGTAGGACTGACGTCATGTTTGCTCCAAGGAATGATGTCATTCCTACGTAGATCCGCCATCTCGACATTGCACCCACGTCAGTTTGATGTAAGGAATTTACCCCTGCGTTAATCCTACCAATCGTGAGGAAATCCTATACAAATTATTATACATCGTAGATCTATTGGCATAAGGATTCTGGCTGGGGTGTGACCCATCTGATCAACTCAGTAATTAAGTCGTATTTGAGCATGAAATTTTGGAGTCACTACGTTCCCTTAGAATGACACAGTTCTAATTCCCTTCCATCAATTTTTTAGAAACTCACGAGTGCAGTTTCATGTGCATAATTATAGCTTTTAGAGATATGACTTTTTTTTTCCTTTTTAGTAATACTCACAAATTACACACCGAAACCGCCTGATACTTTGCCACACAATGGAGAAGGCGTGTAGAAGTACTGTGTAGTGTGTAACTCATTTCAGCCAAAAAAGATAGAACATGGTCATTCTCAGGTGACCATTTAGGTATTTCATTCATAAAAAAAATATTTTCTACAAACATGGAACAGATAGTGAGAAATCACATTCAACCAAAACCTCAGTATCCATTGAAATCACCCATGGCTGATAAAAAGTACCGTTTCACTGCTAGGCCCCGGCGACATGGACCTGCAGTACCTGTCATTTCTGAAGGAGGCCGACCAAACTCCACAAATAGATTTAAATCATATATTACAAGTTTCACATCGACATATTTTTACTGCACGGGCCTTCCCGTGAGATTTATATCTTTACTTTTATTTGATCTTACCCATAGGCATCTGAGAGCTGAAGGCTAGCCGAAAGTAACATAGCGAAAGAAAAAACCGTAAAAGGCGCGAAGTGGCAGTTATCGTGCGGACACGCCTGTTAAAGACATACTCAAAACTCAAACACAGCGACTTAATTTACCGTTTTGAGAAACAGGGTGACATTTTTGGCAAAGGTGGTCAGCAAAGCAAGGCCTGAGCAAGGTGGCATGACCTACTGACCTCTAACTTCGTTTTATTTGCGTATTCCTGGACACGTGAAAACACCATCCCAGCCAGTATTACCTTTCAATGAGGAAATGCAGGTTTAATAATGGTCTTTGTAATCAATGGAATAATTGTCACATTCTCCACAAAAACTGTAATGAGTTTCAGGATATAAAGAGGAATGACATTTCTAACTCTACCCAAAGAGATACAAGAGAAATAACCACAATTTGGATTATCGCATTTACCAATTATTACAACAACAATAGCTATAATAGTTTTATTCCCAAAAAGTAAGGGTAGAGTATTTTACCAATTATTACAACAACAGCTATAATTTGATTCCCAATAAGTAAGGGTGGCGTATTTTGCCAATTATTATAACAACAATAACCATAATTTGATTCCCTTGAAGTATTGAGTAGCGCATTTTACCATTAATTACTACTACAGCAACAACCATAGTTTGATTCCCTATTAGTGTGGCTAGCGTATTTTACCAATTATTACAATTCGTTTTCGTTAGAATTATTTTTACCTAATCAGCACTGCATAAATGGAAACGTACTGGTAACTGAAAGCTTTGTGTGACACATTATGTTGCGTAAAAGGGGTGATACTACTGGGGCTGCACCAAGATGCATAGATATTAAAATGCGGAATGGTAAAAGAGAAATCAAAGGAAAAAACAAAACCGCCGATTTCGGCACTGTCATTTTTTCGTAAATGACTTCATATATACACTGTAAAAATTTGACTTGCGATTTAATGATTTGAATGATGAAAAATAACGGTGGGATGGGGGAGGAGATGGGATGGGAGGGGTATACCTTTACACCTCTGATAAACCAGAAAGAAGGGATGAGGCCTGGCACTCACTAACTTCAGGCTTTGTCTAAAGAGAACAGAGGACGGGGAGGAATTACTTTCATGTGTAGACAGCGGAATCAAGGCAAAGTTATCTAATAGGTAGATGCCAGATATTTGTTCGGTGGGTGGCGAGAGGGGCCAGTTTCACTGCTTGCCACTGGAGCTATTATCCGCAGTTTTTGGCCCTCGTGAGGAATGAACAGGCAGACCACAAAAAAAAAAAAAAAAGGCATTATGAGAGGAAAGGTTTGGTGGTTGGTGGGGGGGGGGGGGGGGAGGGGAGAGAGCAAGGTAGGTACGGTTAATGCACGACACAAAGTAGAACAACAGGTTTGTGGACACAGCCCCAACCACTGACGTGGGTACTTAACCCTTTCAATACTGAAACAGCGTTATTGTTAACTCTTTACTGCCCTAACAATTAGTTTTTGGTTCTCCATGGCTAGCTTCTGAATACGGGTCAATACTCTGATTTAGATTCTTATTCACTATCTAAAGTAATTGAACTTAAGTGGATACACATATAATAATCTATTTCTGTGCACAATCTGGATACCAAGAGATATTTATACCAGAGATGTATATATATAATACAAAAGAATTTACACAATGAATATATTTTAAATGGTCCTAACATATGCAAGGCTTTTACCCTGTTTTAGCCTCAGAAGAGTAACGTCGAGTCGCATATGGTGCAGTTGAGGGATCGTCTTTTACATAGACGAATCAACTTCATAAGAAGAAGAAGAAGAAGAAGAAGATAAACAGGATTTGCGAAAAGTTGGCTCTCACAGGGTCAGTAGAGAAAGGGTTAATAGAACCACTGATCGAAACTTGTTCAATTTGCATGCATACATGTTATAATTATTATGTCTCATCATTCACTTGTACATTACTGTTTTCACATCTCTAACCTAGCCAGTATTCAGGATTTTTTCCCAAAACTTGACACAAGTTTTAGGAAATCTTTGTAACACTGAAAAACAAATGTATATGGTAGACTGGTACTTTTTCACTACTGGTACTTTTTCACTACTGGGACTTTTTCGCCATGTCAACAGACTGACTATTTTTAGAATCTTCGGGGTGGAGGCCACGCTTTCCGTCACATTCCGTCTCTGTCTTGTCCAAAAAATAGGATTGTCTCTACGTGTATTGGTCAATCAATCAAAATGCCATGGGCCATGGTAACGTCACATCGCGCGAACATCATCACACACAAATACAGAGTCAGCTACATCTACAACAGTTTCCTAGAAATATCTGGTCAATTTATCACAAAACCGAGGTTTTATCGTTGAATAAAAGAAATCGGAAACTCAATAGTACATGCGAACTAAATGGAAAAGCGGTTGTTGTTGTTGTTGTTGTTGCTGTAGTTGTTATGTTCTTGATGTTGTTGTTGTTGTTGTTCTTCTTCTTCTTCTTGCTATTGTTGCTGTTGTTGTTATGGCTATTGATGATGACGGTGACGTTGTTGTTGTTGTTATTGTTTTTGCTATTGTTGTGGTTGCTATTGTTCTGTTGTTGTTGTAAAATAAATCAAATTTCATAATTTATACAGTAGAGGGATGACATGACTGAGTCTGCAGTGTCGAGGGGGAGGGGAGAGGGGTGGGGATGGGAAGCCAAACAAATTAACGAGGTATATAACAGCCTTTGACAGTCAAGAGACTGTAAAATGTTAAAAACTCAAATCAATTAAAATGGAACAAAAAAAAAATTTTTTAATAAAAATCAGAAGACACTTACAGAATTCAGATTGTCATACGCGTTGCTGCGTCCATTTTCAGACATCTCGGCGCTGTTCCTGCTGTTACTGACTTTGGCACGGGGCAGTACCACAGCGCCGGACTCAGTATAGCGGCTGTTCGTGTAGGCGTGGCTGTCCAGGGTCCTAGAGGCACAGTGGGGTAGAACTCATTGAAACAAGAGCATTGTCTTCACAAACTACTGGTGCAATTCTAAGGGGACTCGATGAGCTTCCCAGAATATTATGTCGATGGTCACCATGGCAACAAATTTTGGAATGTAAAACAATGGCAACATAATGTCACGAACTAATGGTATGATTTGTTATCATGTTGAATTTACATGTAGAACAGCTGCCACATACTGAATATAGCAGTCCATAGTGTCTCTACACACATGCATAACACCCACTCGAACAGGCTTGAAACAGTCCCTCATTCAAGAGTAGAAGATGCCATGCTTCTTGGGGTGTGTTCGTTTGTTTGTTTTTTATATCCATGATTTTGTTTCAATGACATCAATTTATGATTTATTCTCTCAATTTTCTGCGTGGCAGTATATTTGGGAGTTAAAAGACAAAAAGATCAGATTTTTATACTTTGAAATAAATTTTTTTGGAAATCATGTGACTTTCAAAATCCATCATAATATATGTGATTTTTCTTTATAAACCTTCCTCTTGCAGGGCCTCAAAAATGTTTCATGTCACGTCAGGGCGGTCCATGTCACGCCAGAGATGAACTAAGTCCTTGGCGGGTCGAGTGTGTAAAAAAATAATTAATAATTCAATGGCCACATCGATTTTATATCGTGTATCACATGACAATACAATTGTGGGTGGAACGTAACACCTGAAGCGGTTCCAAAAACATGAAATAACAAAGTGAAAGACGAAAACTTGGAAATATGAAAAGATAAAACAGCAGTCATAAATTCATCACCATTTTGCCAATGAGTGGCTGAAGGCGAGTCAGGCTTTTCAAGAAAGTTTTTCATAATTTATTCCTTATCATACGGGTAAAATCGGCAAAACATGTTTCTTTGTTTAAAAACATAGAAAATCTGTGAATTCCCTGCACGGCCTCGAACCAAGTTAAAATACGGTAAGAGTAAGAGAAAAAAGATTTAAGCTACAAAGCCCCGCATAAGAAACAATCAAGAAGAGCTAAAATGAATCATTCATGGAAAGGAAAAACAAAATAAACTATCGACCTGCCTTTCTTTTTTTTTTTTTTGAACAATATGTTAACTTGGTTAAATCGGCAGCAAAGATTCAGTTCTAAATCTTTTCAACTCATGATTTCCGCGTGGTCACAGAAAACACATATCAAACTATCACATCAAAAACAAAAGCAGCAAAGTGGCAGAAATCAACCAGTCATATGATTTCAACTGCCCACATAATTACAAAAAAAAAATATATATATATATATATATATATAAAAACCATAAAATTTGCATTACGTGTGAACGCCGACTAAGTCTAAGGGTAGCCACACAAAGGCCACCGAATTCGGTCACCGAGCCACTAGGCGCTTTAGGTGAGAAGAATTGCACTATATAATTTCAACAACTGCACATAGAGCCCACCTAGATTCGGTCCGTTTACGTAGTGCAATTCTTCTCACCTAAAACGCCTAGTGGCTCGGTGACCGAATTCGGTGGCCTTTGTGTGGCTACCCTAAGGCAACTTCACAACAAGTACTAAACAAGAGGGAAAAGAAGGATTCCCTCACTCTCAGAAACATCTTTCAAACATTGGTGATCCAAGAATGAGATTCAAGTTGCGTTTTGATCATATTCAGGAGACAAATATCATATCAAACTTTCAATTACGTGCTTCTCCCACCATATCCCCCACGGTTTCGTTATTTAAAGAAAAAAAAAACTAATCAATATAATTACTTTTCCCAAGATTTGGTAGGGAAAGCTAAAACCCCGGGGGGGGGGGGGCTACACCATTTTAAGGATCCAAATCCTCACTGTCTAAGTGGATAATATCCAGGTATTTGTAGTAACATCATTTTAGGGATCCAAATCTTAAGTGACTGAGTAGATAATATCTAAGTATTTGTAGTTACATCATTTTAAGGATTCAAATTCTAACTGACTGCGTGTATGATATTTCAAATGCTTGCAGTTAAGCCATTTTAAGGATCCAGATGTTAACTAATTGGGTGGATAATATCTCAAATAACTGCTTGAGTGGATAATATCTCAAGTATTTGACCATTTAAGCATGAATAAATAGAAATACAAATGGCAATAAAAGGGATATAACAATAATAATAATAATGTGTTTACACTGGGGTACAGAAGAAAGGAGGATGGGTGATAGTCTGTCTAAACACAGAAAACAAATCACATGATTCAACATGAACAATCACAATCAATCTATTACATTGCAGTAAAACCTCCGTGACGCTAAATATCGTACAATATAATGAAAAAACACGTGTGTTTATATAATTTACCATATACAGGTAAGACTACTGACATTTCTATACTACACAATACACAATTTGCTCGGGAGATCAAACAAACAACATGATTAAAGGTCGATAGTCGAAGTTCTTTGTGATTACGGGCTCCACTGCCCAGCTGGCAATGTCTTCGTTCAAACAATGTTAGGGCGGTGGACTACAGAAAATGCACGGTGTCTTTTGGTGAAAATTGATCTGAACAATATCAAATAACTGCAAACGAAATGAAATGATTCTTTTACAATAAGTTTTGCCACAACCAGATGTGGTGGTTACCGAGACGTTTTACAGCACAGTGCAAACTTTATTAATGCCAGCTGAACAAAAATAATAACAATAATAACAAAATATACAGATAAGCAGCACATAATGCATTAATCTAATCTAATGTATATCGTTATTTAAGCGTTACCATAGCACTCAATACTTGACGTTTCTAAGTTACCAAAAGTATCAACAACATTGCATTCTCAAGCGAGATAACCCAAAAAAAATTATGCTGATCAGGACTTTGCAGGTCAATGATAAAGAAATAAATACCAAAAAAACGACTTGAATAACAACAACAACAAAAAAGTTAGGCTATATAATAATATAAATGTACAGTGACAGATGTAACCCTTTCCCATGAGTGAGTTTCATATTTGGCGAGAGTCAGTAGAAATTTCTTGTTTCCAGCCAGGCAATTATCCAGTTGTTAGTTTAATGTCGCGATACTAATATTCTACAGTGCCGTGTACTGGATTTGATCAGGAAAATCGTATATAGAATATAAAGAGAAGAAATCTAAAGAAATAAAAAGAGATAACCTTTTCACAGCACTGCTCGCAACACCTGAGCTTTACAACCAATCGAGACGCGGCTGAAGTTGGGTGATTCTTCTCCCAACCTTTCAAACCCTGAGTTTGCAAAGTTTCGCATTGTAGTGTGGAACGCGTGCCTTGCGTACAAAACATAATCTAGTATTCTTGCCTTCTATGCTTAAAATCTATAACCCTGATACTACTGCTACATTGTTGGTTAATTTGAAGATTTTTATTGTGGATTTTCAAACTTACCCCACAATAGGGTCTACAGCGAATTATTGCTATCAAATAAATCATTCAAAGGGATGGTGAAATGCGTGAGCTGTGCGATGTGAAAAGGTTAGCAAGCTGACAGAAGGCGTCAGGGTCAGTATTAGGTTTTTAACCCTCCTCAAACAGGATACAAGCTATATATAGATGTTACTACAGATACTTGTTTCCCAGTTCCGTCCAGCTCACTCTTCTATTTTTAGACAAATCTTCCGACGATCTGGAGGATCTAAAGCAAAAAATGAGAATTTTGTTTCTTTTTGTATTTGCTTACACTGCTGTAAAAACGAACAAACATAGAATAGATCCCGACAGCTGCTGGAAATTTTCTAAACAAAACAGAAACTGAAACAAAAACTGAAATAAATGTTACAAGAGTTCTGAGGCAAATGAGGACAAAACAAACTATTCCGAAATCCTTTAGATTTCACTGTCTTCTGTTACTTCATACGTGTATTACTCCTTGCCTTGTGGCTGTTACTGGCTTATGCCATCTTGGTGCTAGTCAGATGTGTGTATGCTCTCGTAACCGCTCCGTGAAAATGAATTTCCTTTCATGGAATTGTAAAGGAATGCTTTTTTTTTTTTTTCTTCAATTTTTTGCCCAGCTTTATTATTATCATTGTGACACCAAACCTTCGAGTAACATGAACAAATTCAAAGTAAATCAAATAAAAAGTGAAGTGATTGCGTGAAGCGCCCGGTAGCTAAACCAGATTTGGAGGAGGGTTCATGGCTGGAAATAAATGCAACTTCGGGAAAGAAAAAAAAAGAAAACACTTCTGTATTCCTGTCCAGCTTTCTCTGTATTCTAGCGCCCACGCCTGATTTAACTGGCTGAGAGCGAAAAGACTGCTCAAGACAAAAAAATAGCATGACCAAATAAAAAATCCGCAACCTTGTCTTTCATGCTCGCTCCTAGGTGGTCTGAGTCTCTCTTGACCTCCCACACTGACACATACATGCAGTCACTGACCCCCTTCCCCCTCACTCCTCGTCTTCATCCCCTTCTACTCTTGTGGTCAGATCCGAAGTTCTTTTATCGAAGATATCCGAGGGCGCCACCTAGGAGGATCAAAACCCTCGATTTTTGCCACCCACCTCCTTTTTCTTTAGTTCAAGTACGTTTTTTCAGTACAAAAAAAAAAAATCGCTTGGGTTCACTGCATGTGTAGGCTGCAAAAAGGAAGGGCCGTGCGGTTGCCTAAACACTGGTTCCGTGTACAGTTTTAAGAGAAAATAAGTATTAGGCGGACGAAGGTTGTAGTGCCTAGTAAGTGCTCAAGAAAGCAAAGCGGGAGTGAAAGAAGGAAGAAAGAAAAATGATCAAGATGGGACTAGAACCCGCGACCTCTGCTACGGCACCCGTCGCCTTGCCAAGAAGAAAACAGATCGCTTAACCGCACGGCCACTCCGTCTCTCAAAAAAAGAGACGATCGTGGCCGAACTGTTTCACGGTGTTTCCTGCTGACTTGAGTATTCGTTCGCTGGGGCCCAACCCACTTGCGTCACCCCTCCCCTCCCTGTTCTCTCTTTTTCACCCGCCCGGCATTGGACAATACGAACGTCTAGGACAACGAATACAAGATGTATGCCTCCGAGTTTTATCAAACGGAAGTCAATATAGGTGAGCAGAAGCTCGGGGGGAGGCAGAGCACTAGGATAACAGTTTTAAGAGAAAATAAGTATTAGGCGGACGAAGGTTGTAGTGCCTAGTAAGTGCTCAAGAAAGCAAAGCGGGAGTGAAAGAAGGAAGAAAGAAAAATGATCAAGATGGGACTAGAACCCGCGACCTCTGCTACGGCACCCGTCGCCTTGCCAAGAAGAAAACAGATCGCTTAACCGCACGGCCACTCCGTATAGCTGCAGAGTTGTGCTTCTTCGCTGTTTCGTAACTTTGCCCGTATGTCTCAGGCAGCCACACATTATGAGTCTTTTTGTTGTTGTTTTTTTAACATGAGGGTTAAACTTTTCTTTCTTTCACAGGATTTCAAATATCACGGGATGCCACCTCCATGCTTGGCTTATACTCTGGTAATTATTGCAAATTAGTGTACGTTGTTGACAAAATTAATATTCACATGCGCACACACATGCACGCACACAACACCACAAACATATATGCAGAGAAAATCTCTTAGGTCGCAGCAGGGTTTGGGACAAAGCTAAAATATGAGGGGGGGAAGTTTGTATGTTATAAAGGCCTGCATAAGAAACAAGAAAGATACCTTACAATGAATCACAAACGAAATGGAAAAAACTTCTGATTCAATGTCAAGTTCTTTTATTGGTTCTTAAGCGGAGCTTTGTTACATACACCTTTCTTTTTAAAATCTATTTATTTATTTATTTATCTTATTTATTTATTTATTTATTTATTTATTTATTTATTTATTTATTTATTTATTTATGTATTTATTTACTTGTTTTTGCTGCCATAGTTCAACTTTGTACCTCACTGAAGAAAACATGAAGAAAACGGAAAACCCAATGAACACCTATGTAGTCCTCACTGCCGAAGGGAAAGAGTTACAGCCGTAGCCCTGACCAAACCATAATTCAAATTTTTTTTTTTTTCAAAAAGCCAATAAGACAAAGTGACACCTTTGAAATATAAAATGTTAAATACAGTGTAATGTGAGTTGTTACATAAACTGACATGCAAAATAATGGTGATAGGAACGGTCACTTTACCAGTCAGAACCTCTCCTGGTGTGTGCATTAGATCAAATCAAAAGGAAAAGGAAAATGAAGGATATAAACACACTAGTGCATTTCAATTATAATTGTAACAATGAAAATGCACACAAATAATTCAATTCTATAGAAAATCCATCATTAAAAAAAAACACTGCAAATCATTACCATCAAAAAATGAAGATTAATCACTCAAACTCTTGCAGTGAATAATAGCAAATGAGATGGAACCATTCATTATTTGATTGTGAAATAAAGGTGGATTGGACCCAAATACCAGTTTCTCAAATTCTAGTAAAACACAAATGAATCACCAAAGCATAAACTAATTCAAATTTAACCTTGCTACTGTACTCCCACTGTATAAAGAAAAGTAAATTATCCAAACATGAAATTGAGTATGTTCGCTGGAATACAACTGCAGGATTTTTTAATGTAACAGTCAATAAATTTAAGTTGGTCCAGGACATATTCCATACCTCATTTTGCAAATCCAAATTGAAGTAGTCTTATATTACTGTTGTTCTTGGTGCTTTCCACAGATAGATTTACACTAATTGCTATTTATTGAAGTGTCGTCATGACAACTTATCAAGGCTGATAAAAAAATCATTTATTTATTGCCACTGAATCTTGTTAGTTTTGGAAGCGACAATACAAGCTGGCATATGTAACACTTATTTGGAGCACATCTACTAGCCTGTATTTTTTCTTAACTGGACTTTAAAGTGTTCCACTCAGTGTCCGTTGTGAAACACCCTTACAAAACTTACAGCACTGTTCAGATAGTTACTGATCATGCCAATGTCTTATTCACTGTAGTTTGACACACTTTACATTATGCAGCACTTCCTGCAGTTCTCATTCAAAGCTTTAAATTATATTATTAAGTGCAAATATTCAGATCACTCTTTTTTATATATATATATATATATATGTTTATATATAATATCATTTCACAACTGGTGCATTTTACAGCATGTCATTTAATTTAATTTTTTTTAAAATAATAATGAAACCCATGTCTCATGTGTAAATGTAGTTGTCCTTTTTTCTGACTTTTTTTTTTTTCAAAGAAATGATAAGTTCCATTACCATCAGTTTCCTTGGTGCATTTTACTAGCTTCTAGTGACATCAGCATTCTGCTTGTACAAAATAAAAAAACAGGTTTCAATTTCTGAAATGCCAAAAACCTACAGTATGATAACCCTTTACTGTGTGCAATATTCCTTCTACTGCAAAGATCAATATGCACAATTGCTCAGTGACATGGGAAGAGTAAAGATCAAAAAGTCGAATGTAAATGTTTTTACCTCCTGTGTTTGACACACATCACTGTGATAATGATGAGCAGACAGAGGCATATGAAGCCCAGAATAACGCTGACGCTGATTACTGCAATTTTCATCTCTGAAATAGACAGAAAAATCGTATTTTATGCTGTGTCATGAAAGATGTAACACTGGCCCTGTTATAAAACAGCACAAGTGCAAAGGACCACAAGGTACAGGTGCAAAAGTAACTGTTTACTTGATACTGTGTTCCTTATCTCAACCACTTTACGTTAATAAACATTAATTCGAAATATAATAAAGGCCCATTGTGCAGAGCCATCTTTTATGTAAGGACTGACGCATCACTATGGCAACTGCAGCACTGAATTTGATTCGTTAGCTGATTTGCACTGCCAGCAATTGAGGCGTCGCGAACCAACCGGCGAAGAGCTAAAAGTAATTCACTACAGTAAACAATGGCATGTGTGTTCATGCACATGGGAGACGTTCGGTCAATTTTTGCACTTCCTTTCCCTTGTTTACATGGATGGTAGGGAATCTGACCAGCTTGGGTCCATCCTTTCCACCACTGTCATAACAGTCAACTGCAATGCAACCAGCAGGCATTTTAACCGCTTAGACATTATCTCGAAGTTACACTCATCAGCTGATCCACCGGCCATCTTGGATGTCAGAACAAAACAAAAACACTCTGTAAGGTCATTCGCAATGGGCTATACATAAGTGCGAAGGGCCTCAATTTCCAGGAGCCAAAATAAATATTTTCTTGATATTATATTCTTGATCCTCACCACATTTTTAATTATACAAATAAACACTTGAAATATTGTACTCCTCCTTAATCAATAGAAACATAAAATTCCTCCTTAGATTTCCCAGAATATTGGGTAAAAAAAAATTGTCATGTGCAGTTGTACGCATACATTTCAAGGGGTATTTGCCATAATGTTGTTTGTGACATTTTGCTGATTTTGAGGTTTATGTCATGAAAGTGGTTCTCTCATTCCTGATTTCATTATGTATAAAGTGTCATTCAAATCGATTCAAAACTTTTCTAGATATGTGTTTGTGACGTAATGTTTTATACGTTTTAGCCCTTTTGCTGACCAAACTTCAATCCTCATTTTCTCAAAAAGGCAAAAATGCACATACAACAATATGGCAAACAACCAACAATTTGTGCAGTTGCACAATAGGACCAGTATCACTGCAATCTTGATCTTCTAAATCACCAAGAAGAAAAGTACTGAAAACTAAACTTTCATTAATAAATATTTTTTTTTTTTTCATATAATTCATGTTGTAATACTGGTTTAATTTCTGCAATTTATTGCCACGAACACAACAACATTCATGATATCAAGTCATCAGGCCTTTTGGTTAAATACTAGATACGGTACCCCGAATTACCCAGCATAAATATGTGCTCTCCTCTTTTTAACCCTAGTCCTGCGGGAGGCCACTATATTGGCCTCCCCGCGCAACACGCGAGACACGGGAGGCCGTTATTTTGTCCGACACGCTTAACCGCGGGTCCTGCGGGAGGCCACATTTTTGTATAGCAACGGTGCGCCTCGCGCTTTGGTTATTCGGTTGCCAAGGCTGTCGTTGTTTTTTTCACGTTTTTTTTCCACGTTTTTTTTCCACACTATTTTCGCGTGTTTATCTATCCTGTCACCCCTACTATATCTAACAAAATGGTATCGTCCGATTACGTTTATTACGATGCAACTATTCGCAACTATTCGTCATACTCGTGTAATAGTACTGACGGTCTGAAGTTTGAACTGGGGAAAGTCTTGGGGAAACTTTTACTTTGATGCTGGTTGTCGTCTACATGTGAAATGAGAAGAAAGGGGCCATGTGCGTATTTGAGACGCCGTTCTACGTCTGTAATTATGAATTCCGATGTAATGTTAGGGCATACTGCATAAAGGCGTCTGTCAGTAGGTTTTTCATCAGGGAAAACTGGGAGAAAATGACTGACTTTGTTGTTGGTCGTTGTCTTTATTTGATGTGGTAATTAGAGAGATATTGTGTTCCTTTGATTAAACCGCTTTTCAGTACATGTATGTGCTGTACGACCTGGAACTGGAAATCAAATCTCTCGCTAAAACTAACATTATAGTAATTGAACGCTTTACATAGTAGAGGAGGGAGAAGGCAATGTCACGATACATGTGTTAGTAAATTAAGCGAATGGCTTAAAAAATAATTTGTTCACCTGAATGGCCTGACATAGGGACAGAAAAAGCGCAGAGGTCTTGGGAGAATGATAAAACATGTGCTAAACGGCATGTAAATGCAGAAAATTCTTGATTTGGGGCCTTCCATTTCACAATAAAACCTACTGCATATCATCACAAGTACTTTATCCAAATATCATAGGGGTCCCTTACGATTTATCCACCACTATTGTTGTTATTGCGTCCTGAAGTATACGCGATACAGGTGTTCACACGGACCCGATTGACCCGACCGCCGAGGTTATCGGCAACACGCGAACGATCGGCTGACTGGCCGCTGGCTATCCCCGCACGGGGTGTTACGTGGACGAGTTCACTCAACGCAGGACGAGGGTTAAGATCAATCGGTGTTCCAGGCCTTGATGTTAGTAATGACACAGAAAGTGAGTTGCTGTGTGCTGAATTTCTGTGACCTCGAATTTGTTGCATAAATAATTCCATTTTGTTGTGGATAATTCTGACATTTTTATATTTTTTTTGGTAAAACAATCACGACATTTCTGGCATTAATATTAAATAATATCGAACTGCTAATGGTTTTGGCAATGTCTAAACAGTTGGAAAACAAGAAGAGCAGGCTGAACAGGTAGCTGCCAGGGCAAAATTAAATAAAAATTTTATCTACTCCCTCCATCTACCCCCCCCCCCCCCCAAAAAAACGATGACCAGCGCTGCACTGTGGCAACCATATGTCTGCTCCCCGTTGTAACTGGGCTGCAATGACACTAATGCAAATTTCCCAAATGGAATTATAGAAGTATGCACATACATTATATATAAATAAACATTAAACGCTCAAGGGGACCGATGGAGGCTTCAATGAAATATGCATGGATGGTCTTGGCAATTTTCTATCTTCCCCCAACCCCCAACCCCAAATGTGCTAGTTTCATTCAACTTTCCTCTCACCCAGTTACAAGCATATGGCTCATAGAATGGTGAGTGTCCCTTATAAGGCCTTATGTTCTAAGACTTACATTTTGCAAAGGACTGTTTAGCTGCTTCATTGGAAATATATTTCATATTTTACATAAACTAAAAGAACTTACTTTCCGGTTATTTTTTTCTCGCTTTTTTTTAAAAATTCATTACCTTAACTGAAAAGGACACATACCCTCCCCAGAGCTCCTGCTTCTCCCTCCCTTCCCCTCCTCCCCCCCCCCCCCCCTGTACACATATACTCCGAGGACAAAGACGCCCTTCCAATACATTTGAGCGTACCCAGTGCTATGGATGGCCCTATGTTCAGATGCCTGGGGTTTCTCTGTTCCCCTGTGACCCAACAGTACCTGTCATGTGAACCAAAGCAAGAACACAATACAAAAACTACGATGGAAAGCAGACACAAATAACAACATGTGACAAAATTATGTAACTCTTACTTCGTGCACTGGTTTCTTCGTCGTCACATATTGGCCCATCCCATTCATATTCACAGCTGGGAAGACAAAAGACAAAACACAAAAAAATTAACGATTGATTTTTTGGTTTAACTTTACCAGCAAAATTAATTTAATAATTATTATACCCATCCATACCATAACAAATTCAGGGGCTTTGTGTACTGTGTAAATAACATGCAAATAACCACTGATGGCTGGAAATAAGTGATGACTGAAACAGTCTCAGCATTTGCAAAAGCAAAAAAGGTTAAGTCTACCCAGCAGGCATCCCTACATCAATACAATGCAGATTTATTCGAAACTATGTGGAAACATTATCACTCCTGTGTGCAGACTTGATGCCAATCATGTGCAACAGATTTCCATAGGGTCGCTGGCTGGGTAGCCTATCAACTTTGGACTCAACTGCATATATTATATCCATTCAGTCACCCGCACATGCTTTCCTTCAATCATCCTGGTATCACATTAATGTAAAAATTCAATCATCATTCCCTCATCATTCCCTCAATCCTTCTCCAAGCACAATCTGCCATAGGTCTCTCCCCAGTCCCTCACTCTCCACCTCCTGCACTTTTTTTTTTGTAGGCTCAGAGTGAGATGGTGTTTGAAATCTATTCATTCTGTGCATGAGTCAGTGATCTGCGATAACTGAATAAATAAATAAGTACATAACGAAAAGGAGAGATAAAAAAAACTAATTTAATAATAAATAGATGTCTATATATCGTTGGGTATTTTCCATATTGTTGTATGTGCATTTTTGCCTTTTCGAGAAAATGAGGACTGAAAGTTTGAAGAGTTGTACGAAATCAGGATTTAGTTCAATGTGCTTCAAAAAATGCCCACAAAAAATACACCATATGACACTTATACATAATAATCATTAGGAGTGAGAGAACCACTTTCATGATAAAATCTCAAAAGTGACAAAATGTCGCATACAGCAATATGGTAAATACCCCTCGATATGTTCGTAAGTAAATAACTTACTTACAAAAAAGTGAACAAATAGATAAATGAATAGATAGGTAAGGCAATACAAAGATAAATAAGTAAATAAAATACACAGCTGTCTCTATTGACTACCCTGGGGATTTTTTTTTCTTACTTGCAATGAAATTCACCGTCATCAGTGAGTATGCAAACACCATCATGTTTACATGGGTTGGGATTGCACTTGTCCTCTGAAAGTCAACAAAACACAGAAACTCACTTTAAACTCAAACATGGAACAACCATTACTCTATAAATGAACACTACTATAAGTCACATTTAGCAATTGGCTTTGAAGGGTAATAGATAAAAACTCTAGGCAAACATAACTCTCTTAACCTTCACTGTTCGTTGTGAGTTTAGTGGATCCACAAGTAATCAAAAATAATTGTATTTATCTTATGTTTTCTTGAAATTCCAGGAACTCCTCACTGGTGTCTCTGTCCATTTCCTATGGTTTTAACATTTTGAAACATATGCACGTCCATGCTCACCAATGCACACACACATTTTTACTATTCCCACCCATACATCCTGGGGTCTCACGGACACCAATCTATCAAATAGGTTTTATTATCATTCTAAAGAGGATTTCATTGTCATGCCCTTAGATGTACGCCCCGAGGTCTCAGTTACACCACACTCCTGAAGGTGATTTTGTTATATCCCTACCCATAGTTCTGGAGTCTGAAAGACATCATACTATTAAAGAAGTATCCTCATAAGTTGTTCTTTTGGATTGCAATGTCGATTAGACGCCACGATGTATGCCATGCATAATTTTTAGTATGTATTTCGAATGTTAACTTCAACTGAAGCACTATTTGCTTATAAAAGATAAAATCACCTGTTCCATTGCAAGAATAGAATGCTGCTCCCTGAATACGTTCCAACATGGTCACTGGTCAAATCACTTTTCATGTATGTAGCTTCAAGCTTCCCCTTCCGCCCCCTCCATCAAACCCAGGCTTCAATATGTGTAAATGGCCATTTAATGGTAAATGTCCAATAAAAGACCTACAGCTTTTAAAACTGAAGCACAGACGAGAAAATCGTTTCGCAAGTCTCACCACAACAGTTTTATTACACAAATGACAGAGTTCACGATGTGAGCATTTCTTGGTCTTACATGGTCACAGTTGGCACACACATTACAGTAAAAGGCATAGGGCTTATATACTAAGCCATTCAGAAATGACGAATAACACAGTTCACAACAAAACAAGGGAAGTCTCGGTTTTAGATTAGTGTTCACTGCTTAGTTCAAAGTTCCAACAGGAGGGCGCTACAGACTATCTGAGTGTTCATTAGAGTAATAAAAATTATTTAATGTTTATACAGTCGTATATTAACAATATACTGTTCAAATAATCAAAATCAAACTTTCTTATTCACTACCATAATTGAAAAGCCAAGTACATTCCAGCCCAGAATCTCCCACTCTTTTCCTACAGTTTGCATACCCTGGGGGTATTCCCTCTCCCTCCCCCCCGCCCCCTCTTCATAGACAGTCAGACTTACGGACACACTTCTTGCTTGTAGAATCCCACACATGTCTATCTTGGCAATCGCAGCGATAGCCTCCCATCATATTGACACATACAGCACTGGCTTCACAGTATTTGTTGTCAAGATTATTTTCACATTCGTTGAAATCTGAAACCATAAAACATTCAACAAAAATTTTAAAACATTATTTACCAAACCTCTAGAGAAACTTCCTCATATTCAAATTTTGCAAAATTTACTAAAAAACAAGTTTTACATCAACTGCACATGTTTCAACAAGTCTTTTTTGTCTTGATTTAATCTCACTGAAGTACCAACTCCTGATCAAAGTCCAAGTTGGCACCCATTTAAATTAATCTTAACTCCTAAAACTTTTTCACCGGATTCTGGCCCACATTCTGTATAATTGTCAGAAGGGCTGGGTTGTACAGCATTTTTTTCAGTGCCGCAGTTCCTGGTACTATAACTTCTCATCAGTGTAATCACCACAACAGGCACCAAGTTGTGTCATCAGACCCCAAAACTTTAACTTGAAGGAAAGAAGAACACTGACTGCGATCCCTCGAGAAAGGAAACAATCGAGCCAAAACCATGACTCTCTCTCAGTTTGAGTTTCAAATTTGATCTACATCTGCTGCTTCATCCCAGGACAGCCAAGAAGTTGAATCATTTGTGTCCATGAATAAAAGAGTGGTGTAACTCACCTTCAATTTTTTTTGAGAAAACTGAATTCAATTTTTTTTTCAAATTTTGATCATTAGATTAGATAAAGACATGAAATAACTAGTCTATTTTGTCTTGAAGGAAGTTAGATCTTTATTCCACTGAGCAACTGGAAGATTTTGTACCTGCTCAAAAGGTTGACCCAGTTGCCAGCGAAAAGTATAAGAGGTAAGAAACTCCTCGGGTGGAGCCAGACAAATGACGATCTTCAGAGAAAGAATGGTCTCTGTCTTTAGATGCTTCAGCCTTTGACTTCCTGACATCTTCTAGAATCCCGGCCACACCAAGTTCATGACTCTCAGTGTTCATCACCCACCTTTTTTTCATCACCAGGTATTTCTTCGGATTTGAACAGGTACCGCTAGTTTCTGGTGCAGGTGTCTTATCCATTCTGCCAATACTGCCACTGGTTATATGGTATAATTTAAGGCTATATGAATTTAGTATTCATTTCTTTTACACCAAATCCAACAGGGAAGAACTTTCCGCTGTTGTTGCTATTTCCTTAAAGGTAATTTATACCACTCTTTTATTCAAAGCACACACATTTGGTCTGATTTGTTTTAACTTCACACTAAATAATATCTGGCACACAACATTTCATGCAGGTCACGATAGTCTGCAAAGCAGCATCAACAAACCTTCACAGTAGTAGGGATCATACAGATTGGGTGTGTAGCCTTCCTTGCAGATACAAAAAGTACGATATCCTTCTCCCTCACACATCGTGGAGTCAAGGTCACACATGTGGATATTTGGTAGCTTACACAGGTCAGCTGAAGTTAGATAAAAAGATTTAGAGACACAAAAGATAAAATGAAACTAAACTGAAAACAACATAGGTCCCACTAGAATGTCAAAGTTCCAGATCTCTTCCATCAACTTTGAAGAAACGAATGACTGAAGTTTTATGTGCTCATAGCTTTTGATGACATGACTTTTTTTCTTTTTAGTAATACTCACAAACTACAAACCCAAACCTGCTTGATACTTTGACACACAATGGAGAAGGCCTGTAGAAGTAGTGTGCAGTGTGCAGTGTGTAACTCAGTTCAGCCAAAAAGCAGAGATAGAACCTTGTCATTCCAAGGGGACAAATTGGTGAGGAGGGGGGTGGGGGGATGTGGGGGGGGGTGCTAAGGGATTTATGGAAAAGAGTGCGACGAAACAAGTTTCAGAGACAGAATATCACCGTCTGATGTTTAAAAAGAAAAACCATAATGAATGACAACACCAGTCTGGTGTAAGGAAGTTAAAAGTATAATGACAGAGGGTGTGGTGTCGTAGATTGGTGAGATGAGTGTAAGATTACATCTTGTCATTTCATCTCCCATACTGACATATCCATGATTCTGGTGATTTTGAATGACAGCTACCTTAGGGAGAGAGTTGCATTCTGACAAATTGGTTTGTCAATAGCTTTCATAATTTTGAAATTATAGGTAGAAACAATTTTGCAACACCGTCACTGCTCTACACTAATGGCGAAAGACAATTTTGACACTTTTGAGATACTGAGAAAGAACTGTTTCTTTTCCTGTCATTCGATAGCTTATGCCATTATGAGTCTATTGATTATTACATTTTCCTATTGGTGCATTTCTTTTTTCTCATATTATCTGATGGCCCTCATGCTCAGGAATGCAATGAACCATCAATTGCCTCTTGGCATAAGTCTGATATGTCCCTTTATCGTAGAGCCATGACGACATGCTTGTCTGTACAGAAGAAATTTCACTCTCACCAGAACTTTGAAATGCTCTCCAGTAAAATGAGAAAATTGTTGACATGCCCGTATGTGAAATGGATGATGGCTTTATTAATACGTTCTGCAAAAAAGCTAAAATACTGAAGTTCAAGAAGTATTAACTAAGTTACAAATTATATTTAACCCTTTCGCTACGACGCGTAAAATTCAGTGCTGATTCAGAATTTCGCTCGTACTCGCCCATAGCTTTGAATACAAAGCATTTTGCAGAGCAGTTTTAGTATGCCATACCTGGTATGTCTACATAGTATTGGGGAACCCAGAGTATCGCAACTTCCTTGGTTTACTTGGTACGGCACAACGGCAAAAACTGCATCATTTTATGTCGTACCAGGTACGTTACTATGGGATTGAAGGGGTTGACAAGTGTAGTCATAAAACTGTAAAATTACAAAAGTCTTTGTGATATTTCACTTTTCGTGTTTCCTATCTGTATAGCCATATTTCAAAAGCTCAGTACTTCAGCTAATTTCAAATCCTTGGCAATTCACTGCTCTTATTATGCAGATTGTCAACATTCCCTAAAATTGTAGTATTTGTTTTGGCTACTTTTCAGGAGAAGCAAAAAACTATTTCATTTTATCACTACTTGTCTACCAACAATGAACTTTTGAAAGTTTGCTATTGGATTATTTTTCAGCTTAAGAGTCCAAAACCAAGATCATTCGGTGTGGCTTTGAATATAGTTGACTATATATATGAAAATCAATTTTTTCAAACTGTTGAGTTACTACAGTCTTAAGGAACGGTGACAAGATATAATAGGATAGTAACTTACCATTTTCATCTACCTGTGGAATCTTTACCACTGTAATTCCATAATACTCAAAGTTGGCAAGGTCGTTTCCTGGGTTTGCATCTCTAAGTGCTTTGTTAATTTCCTCCACAGTTTTTGACTCAGCCAGACTGAGACGGTATTTTGCTATCGTTCCTTGTGGAGAATCAGCGGCTCGACGTGTCCGCGCTCCAGCATCAGATCTGCAAAAACAATGTCTTTTTGTTCATGTCTGCAAGTTTCAGTGGTTCTATGTACCGGGTGACTAACAACAATATAAGAAATAGTACAACTGAAGCCCCTTAGCAAAAACAAATAAAGGAAGAAAAAAATGTTTCTAGATATAATCTTATTGATTCTATTGTCCTTGTTTCTTTTAAAGAAAGCTAAAAATATTACAAAACTAAAACATTACTTTGATGCTCTGTAGCACTGAATTATTGTTTGCCATCCACCCTGCCAATTCATGCTATGATGACTATACGTTGCCTGCACTTGTGCTTTACTTATCATTATGTGCAGGGCAACCCCTGTCATTCTTGTAAGAGCAAGTGATGTAGCTGAAGATTTATCCCTCGCTAGTTCTAGTGTTAGTGCAGTAGAAAGTTTAGCCTGTTTTTTTCATTGGTATGAAATGTGTTCAAAACCCTTCAGAAAATTGAAAGTTAAGATATTTTACAACCATCTCAAAATCACACGTATGCTGGGAATGCTGTAGCTTCCTGCCATACGTCTACAGAGAATAAACTGTTTTACAGCAATCAGTTTGTAAAGGTTAACAATGGCCCCATTTTAGTTCAGATGAAATGCTTTATATTGTTCATAATTTGTCCTTTCATTTGCTTAAAATTTTGTTGACACGATTGTGACTAAATTTCCAAGAATCACAATTAAATGATTGCATTTAACAGCTAAAACATTCATTGACGTGCTTTGGTGCTGCTAAAGAAGCAAGAACTCGCAGCTAAGTAAACTGTTTCACTTCGTTCCTGTTGAAGTCTTTTATTGTTCGTTTTTTTGTTTTTTTTCACTTGACAAAGGCGAAAGCCGAAAATTTATGCATTTTCTGTCTTCTCTTTAGTTTGCTTTGTACTGTTTGGGTTTTATTTCTCACGCGGGGCTTCGCAACATACAACCTTTTTTTTTTGCCCAATTTTGACTTTGCTTATAGCCCTGCTGCGACCCCACAGTTTTTCTGTGGTTTTTATGATGATTCATTTTGCCTGTAAACCTTAATGGAAGCAATGATGAACTCATAACAGGTAAGAATGGTAACAAAGAGATCAAGTCTAAAGAAGAAGATGAAAAATGATAACGGAGAGATGAAAGCTAGGTAAGATTAAAAATGCTAAAACAGATACGAAGGACAAGAAAGATCAAGAACGGCAGTAAAGAGATGTGGAATAAGGATGATAAAAAATTGTAACAGAGAGATGAAAAATAAGAAGAGAAAAGGGTTCACGAAGAAGAGCAATTAAGGCAAAAGAGAGTCAGAGATAGAGAGAAATATCTGATCACACTGATACGGTAGAAGCAGATGCTGTAAAAAAAAAAGCATAATGTAACAATAAATTTAATGAAGAAAAGTTGTTATCTTGGTGTGGTAATGGAATTACTTACCACAAATAGTACTAACAAGGAATAATCATGAACATAAATCAAGAGGAAACACTGAAACAACAAGAGATCAAATTTAAACACTTACGATGTTGTGTCAGGCTCAAAATTTTGCACTTCAACGTAAAGATTTTCTCTTGTGATGAAATTCTTATTACCCAAAGCCTGTGTGGTCTGGAGGTGAATACAAGAGAAATTCAAGACAAATCAGATGACCAGGGGAAAGCTTCTTCTAGCTTAAGTATCTACATCACTTCAAACTGAAATATCCGCACATCAATGGATTTGCTTGAAATTTCGGTTGATCCAGTCACATGACAGATGGTTGATAACGGTTTTTGTCTCCTAACGTGAACTGCACTTAGATGAACAACTCTTAAAAGTGCTGGGGATATTGGCTTCTTTAACAGTTTCCAATGATTTCTGATCATTTCAACCACCTGTCACATGACCACCAGGAGAATCCCAGCTAATCCGTCGGAAAGGGTTGTTTTTAAAAATTTTCCAGTGCAAAGTATAACCAAAAAATTTCCAGATTTTAACCAACAAAAGTCAAGGCCTAAATGTACATTCCTTTGTTTGTTCATTATTTAAGTCTGAATTTTCGATCCTCTCAACACAATGGAGGCTCCAATGCTCAAACCTACAGTAGAGATTAAAAAAAAATTATGATCTTCACAATACTAAATTTAAAAAAGAAAAAAAAGACAGAACATGGACACTGGAAATAAGAAAATAACAAAACAAACATTTTTAAAATCCTACCGCGTTCACAACTTTCATTGCAAGTTCTTTATACTTTTCTGAGAGAGGGTCTGTCAGCGTCACGAAGTCAAATGTCTGGCCTGATGCTGGGCTGAGACTGACATTTCCCAGATAGGTAAAAGGTGCTGAGGAGGAAAAGAATTCAACGGTGAATATGCTATCACACTGAGAATATCAGAACATATTGTGATGTGTGTATTTGTTGTTCAAAAAGCAATAATAAGAAGATAAAGATTTTCTTGACCCCTGTCACTTAGCTATTTTGAGATGAAATCAATAATTAATGTCATTACGTTATCACACCGAGAGATATCAGAACAAATTGTCCCACCTGAATTTGTAGCTGAAAAAGCAATAATAAGAAGACAAAGATTTTCTTGCCTTGACACCTGTCACTTAGGTATTTTGAGATGAAATCTATAATTAATATTATTACGTTATCACACCGAGTGATATCAGAACATACTGTCCTGCGTGAATCCGCAGCTCAAAAAGCAATAAGAAGAAGATAACACTTTCTTGACAGCTGTCACTTAACTGTTTTGAGATGAAATCAGTAATTAATGTTATTATAATAATAATAATAATAGTTCGTCCATCAGGTATGATGATGACCTTAACAACACCAGAGGAATAAAGAACAGAAATTGTTGAGAATTTCAACACATGGACAATAAAGAGAAGTAAAGGACACAGAGGACAGAATGGAAAGACTGTTCTTTCATGACTTATGGCTTCTCATGTGACTGATAAGTCCTATTTTTGCCCTGAAGACCCTTCCGCATAAGTGACAAGAGTGCTCCGTTGGTTCAGTACCACTGGGCCTTTTCTTGCGCCGTTCTTTTTTTGATAGCCTGCTGGACTCTGTCAGCTTCCCATGCTTTGCTGCCTCTGGTAAGGGCCGCCCTCCAATTTGCTCGATCAAGCGAGAGTTTTTCCCACTCACTCACATCAATGGCAAAGGCCTTCAGTGATTGCTTGAGAGTGTCTTTGTAACGTCTCTTTGGGGCCCCAATATTCCTCGTTCCATTGGAGAGCTCAGAGAAGAAGATTTGCTTAGGGAGTCTGGAGTCGGGCATTCTGACAACATGTCCTGCCCAACGTAGCTGAATTTTTTTCAGGTGGCAGAAGATGCTCAATTCCTTGGCACGATTGAGGATCTCAGTGTCTGGAATTTTATCCTGCCATTTGATCCTTAGGATCTTTCTAAGGCAGGCCAGATGAAAGTGATTTAGTTTTCTGGCATGCGATTGGTACACTGTCCAGGTTTCAGCCCCATAGAGTAGGGTGGGAAGGACCACAGCATTGTACACTTTCAGCTTAGTGTCTGTTCGAATGCCGGCAACATCCCACACTCTCTTTCGAAGCCTGCCAAATGCAGAGCTGGCTTTGCTGATTCTTGAGGGAATTTCAGTATCAACACGAGCCGTGGAAGACAGTGTACTGCCAAGATAGGTGAAGTTCTCCGACACCTTCAGAAGACTGTCATGGACTTTGATATTTGGGGTCACAGGATACTTGTCGTCTGTAATTAATGTTATTATCACACTGAGAAATATCAGAATATATTGTCCTGCATGAGGTTGTAGCTCAAAGAGCAGTAACTAAGGAGATAAAGACTTTCTTGACACCTGTCACTTAACTGTTTTGAGATGAATTCAACATTTAATATCATTATGTTATTACAATGACTGATATAACAATATAACATCCTGCATGGATTTGTTGCTCAAAAAGCAATAACAAGGGAAATAAGACCCGCTCAGCCTCTGCCACTCACTTAGTGGTTTGAGAAAAATTCAACAATTAAGACTGTAATGTTATCACAATGAAATATATCACAACATAATATTCTGCATGAATTTATTGTTTCAAAAGAAATAAAGTACAAAACATTAAAATATACCTCTCACTTGCCCTAAACGCACATCCATGACAGCATTTATTCTATACAAAATATTAACTCTGGAGCAGCTGAAAACTACCTAAAGCCATGGAAAGATGACAAACAAATGTATTTGCAAGGCAGAACCAACAGCAACCAAGTAGACAGTGCTATTTAGTTATATCCACATTCGAATCAACTGATGTCATGCTTGTAAAAATTATTCATCACAAATATTCAATCTAAACTTAATATCCAAATGTTATTTCACTCCCTTATATTTGTTATACATGTATAATCTAAAATCCAATATCCAATCTAAAATCCAATATCCAATCATCTTATTTTATTCCTTTATATTTGTTATATAATCTAAAGTCCAATATCCAATATAAAATTCAATATCCAATCATGTTGTTTTATTCTTCTATATTTGTTGCATTATCTAAAATCCAATATCCCATTGAAATTAATAGATTAAAATTTATCCATATCATCCCCCCACCAGCAACAACAAAATTTATTATTCATTATTAAATATATATTATTATTAATAAATATTCAAATATTATTTGAGTTATGAGTTGTGAACTGCGCCTAAAAGGCTGCGTTACAATTTGCTCTGAGATAGCGAGAGATAGAGAGTGAGCGAGACAGGGAGAGAGAAAGACGCAGTGCAGTGTGTTGAGCGTTTCGCAGGCGCTCCATTCTGCCCTGTGGTTGACATGTTGCTTCTGTAAAGCGCATAGGGCATTTTAATGGATATACGCTATATAAATGCCATCCATTATTATCATTTTTATATAACATCCAATCACCAATCATGTTATTTTATTCCTTTATATTTCTTACACTATTTCGACTAAAATAATGCTTTCAAATGCATTTTTTTTTTAAACCCAACTTCTAAATTTGATCTTTTCAGCCTTCCTTCCTTCAGACCTCATGTCATAGATTACAGTACTAAGTTTCCTTCAGACCTCATGTCATAGATTACAGTACTAAGTTTCCTTCAGACCTCATGTCATAGATTACAGTACTAAGTTTCCTTCAGACCTCATGTCATAGATTACAGTACTAAGTTTCCTTCAGATCTCATGTCATAGATTACAGTACTAAGTTTCCTTCAGACCTCATGTCATAGATTACAGTACTAAGTTTCCTTCAGATCTCATGTCATAGATTACAGTACTAAGTTTCCTTCAGATCTCATGTCATAGATTACAGTACTAAGTTTCCTTCAGACCTCATGTCATAGATTACAGTACTAAGTTTCCTGCCCTCTGTGAGAATATTTTTCTTGGGTTTTTCCAAGGTTTTCCCATGGGTAAAAATGTTAAAATGCCAGGAAAATGAGAGAAAAGTGAGAACTGAATTCAGACTTTTCTTATGTAATTCAGCATTTTTTTGTTTAATGGGGAGAATTCCTAGCTATTCTATGGCTAATCCACCACTTCCTGGGTTTTTCCAGATTTTGTTCTCAAACTTTCAAATTCCAGGGCTTTTTCCATGACCTGGAATTCCAGGGTTGTGTGGGAAACCTATAGTACTGATGCAAGTTCTATCATGTTCGATTTGGCCTTTCTAATATTTGGCAGTTACCTTTGACACAATCCTCTCCTAACAGACCAGGATAGCACATGCACTTGTAAGAGCCTTCTTGGTTAAAACAATATTTCAGGTTATTACCACATATGGATGCGTTTTGTCTGCACTCGTCAATTTCTGAAAAAAGTTAGAAAAATCACAACTACTTTCACTTTCCATGTATCAGAAGAAAAGTTTGAAAATCAAATGTTTTATTCCCAGAAGGATTCAAGCCCACATCTTAAAGTGCTTCTTTATTTATAGCTTTTAAAATGCTCAATGGCTTCAACATTGATTGCTTTATATGGATTCCTACTGATTTTTACTCTTAATTTTACAAAACTAATTTGCTCATTCCAAATTATGTTACTCACACCACTAATACAATTCCCATTATGAATTCAGAAAATCTACTAATATGCCAGTATAATGGCTTATATTACACTGTAATGTCATTTAATTAGACCTATCAGAGAATCAAGCAGGAACATTTCTCCATTAGACTGTTGAGCAGAGGGAGAGAGAGAGGGAGAGAAAGAGGAAATGACAATTTCACTTACCTAAACACATTTTCCCATCCATCTCATAGCCATCTCTACAGTAACAAGTATAATTTCCTGCTGTGTTGTTGCAGAAATGTTGGCACCCACCATTTCCATCCTGGCATTCATCCACATCTGAAGAATAGTAAGAAATCAATCACTCAATCTCAGCTCAAGTCAAACTGTGTCAAAAAGAAAAAGCTGTGCGAAGTCTCAAGTGAGAAATAACACAGAAACTTTGCCATATTTTGACTTTGCTTCAAGCTTTGCTGTGACCCCACAGTTTTTCTGTATTTTTTGTCATATTTTGGCAACCTATGCTCTCATACATTCATACGGGTTTACTTAAAGCAGGGTTCAAATCACTGCCCTGTCATCTTTCAAAGCAAACAAAAAAAAGTATAATTTCACCACTTTTTCTTTTTTATCTGCCCAATAAGTTTCATTGCCAGCAAACGACTGACTTTATGGGGATTTTTTGCATGAGGGGAATATGTAAGCACCAGTAAGCTACGCAACTGTTTCATGCTCTTTTATTCATTTTGATAAGGAAAAAAAAATCTTAAATTTTTTTCAGATATTATTTCATTTGTTACAGTTTTCTAAAACCACTGAAGGAGTTATTATTTTACATTCCAATGATTGGCAAAATTTCTTTCATTTTCCAGTCTTTTTTATAGTCATTGTAAAGTTTCCTTATGTCTTACTTAATGGGCCTTTGCAAAATATAACTTTTTTTTCTAGCTTCATTTTAATTTTGTGCTGCAAACCCACAGCCCACAAGTTTGTTCTGTGTTTTTAAATAATATGCTCAAAAGATTGGACGCATTTAAATAGTTTATTCTCCCCTGATACATCCTTTAATGTCTATATTTTAAAACTTTCAGCATTCTGATAAGTGTCATAAATTTAGGTGACGAATTTGAGCAGTCTTGCTATTGTTTTCACTATGAAAAATACTGAGCTTTACCTTGATCTTTACTATCCACGCCATACCTCACACTTTTCTGGTCACATCACAAGGCTGCAGTTTTATGTGCAATCAACTGACAGTCACTAATTAGTAGTATTAGGACAAATGTTTTATGAAATTAATTTATCTTCTATAATTATTATTACACATTTTTGTTGTTTTTGTTTTTTAAGAAATCAACAGGTGTTAGCTAATTATTAATGGTAAGTTTTTTTTACTGCAATATTGCAATTCTGAGATCTTCTAAAATTATTATTACTATAACAAGTTTTTTTATGGAATCCCTTGGCCTTCACAACTTGTTGTTATTATGACAAGGTTAATGCAGTTCTCCATTCTACGCAAATAATATACTGTGATAAGTTTTGGATGCAATAAAATGACCTTCACAAAGACTTTCACAAATCGTTATTGTGAAAAGAGTTTTATGTGATCAACTGGCCATCACATATTATATATTATTATGACAAGTTTTTTATGCAATCAACTGACCTTCACAATTATTATTAGAAGACAACTTTTTAATGCAATCAAATGACCTTACACAACGAAGAGGACATAAACAGGTTTTTATGCCATCAACTGACCTGCACAAATTTTCCCGTCCCCTTCAAAACCATCTGGGCAAGGTGTGCAGTAGTTTTCCAGGGTCTTGTTACAAGTTGAATCATCAAAGCAGTTCTGACATATATTGGCATCCTTCTCACAGAACTGTCCTGTCTTTTTCTCCCCACAATCACATGCAAGGCTGATCACATTACCTGTGTGGAAGTAAGCTACATATGTTAACAGGAAACAAAGGAATGATTCCCAATGTGTTGGTACCATGTATCCTTATACGCCTGACAAAACCTTCAATTCTTTAAACCCGCATATTTTTACAAGTTTTGCCTATGTTAATTTTAAACTGCTGAGAAATGGATTTCCTCCAGAGAAATACTTTATATTTATATGACTTCTATATAACAATACATATGATACTTGACAAATGAATAAAGATTAAAGAAAATCAGAATCACAGCAGCACTCAGTGAAAACAAAAAGTTTATTTTTATGCACATTGCACTGCTTACGCAGTCAGAAACAGTCCAATCCACAAACCATACAAGGCTTAGGCCTTACAGTGTGAATTTCTTCTGTTTCAACTCTTGTTATTAAGGGAATATAAATTTCATTTTTAACGATTTTTGAGTGGTACAGCCACACATCCAACTCTGATAATAATTTTTTTTCTTTTTGCCTCAGATTGAAAAGCATATTTAATCTGTATCTATTGTGTGCATGACTCAGTGATTGTGATGACAAAAATACAAAACAATAAAAGGGAATGAAATGGATATTATTACTTTATTATACATGAACCAGAGATTAACTCTAAAAACAATCTATCCCTCAGGAACACAAATGAGTCTGGGGACTATAAACTGTCCGTACCAAAATAACTAAAACATAATTATATCTAGTGGAATCCCTATTGCTGTAATTAATAATCAGATAATACTCTGGTCCCGAATGGACTGTAAAATGCTAGACATGATTATCAGCAATACTTACTCATTCTTAACAAGCAATCTCAAAGTTTGGGACAGGAGTGACATCCTGTTTACAATATTACATATGGCAGGAAAGAACTGGGGCCCATGGACATCTCCGTAAGCAACTTGAATTAGTAAAATATCAAAACTTCCCAACTTTATATTTATTCGTACATTTTTGGTATTGTAGATTTCAAATTTCTAATCCGTTTCCAGCTATGTATGAATATAAAATCACAGTATTGTAATTAAAATATGATTTACCATGTACGTCACTACATCCTGCATTATAGCAAAATCAGCTCATTCTGTGACAAATACATCTTATGGCAGAACGGCATCTTCCACTGAATTTATGATATACCATGCATGTCAACCATCACAAAGGAGTTAAAAAAAAAAAAATCCTGAAGCAATTTACATCAATGTTCACATCTAAACATACCATTGACATCCCCACCAGGTTCACTGACTGGCGCAAGTTCAGTACTGCACTGAGCCTCAGATTCACAAAGGCAGAGTCTGATGGGTGGGACATATACTGCTGTCACACTTTCAGCATTGGTAGCCAAAAACATTAGGCTCTGAGGGTATTTTTCTGTTCTAAGTGTGCTCAGATCATCAGTCAGATTCCAAGTGAACATTTTCTTGTCTGAAAAAAAAGTACAAATGAAAGAAAGTTGATCCTTGATCTATCTGCAGTTTGTTTCTGTGTCTCATTCCTCTTACTTTTCTCTCTTTTTTTTATCTGTTCCCTCTCTCCACCTGATAGATTTTCTATCAGTCTGGAAATAACATCACTGCTCTACAGCAATGCTATATGTCAGATTTATGCCAAAAGACAACTGAAAGTGTATTGCATTCCTGAGCATGAGGACCGTCAGACAATATTATAGACATGATACAAAAAGAAAATGCCAGTAGGAAAACATAATGATTCAATAGAATCATAATGGCATAAGTCATTACATGACACGAAAAGAAACAGTTTTCTCGTTATGTCTAAACAAAGTAAAATGCCATGAGTGTACATCAGTGACGATATTCTGAATAAATCATTTATGCCGATATTTTAGAGGATTCTAGATGTGCATAAAGCAAGACGGATGATGCACAAAGCTCAGCATACTTAAGGGTCACATTTACACTACGTCATCCATCTCACATACTAGTGTATTGATGATTTTGATGGTCGGGAGTAATTGCTACCATATGTATATTGTCAAAAAGAGACATTAATATCTTTAAATTAATAGCTTCGAAATAATAACAGAAACATTATTGCCATCCCCATGTCTATAGATACGAAATCTCTCACTCTCACCAAAATTTTAAAACTCCCTGCTATAAAAAGGGTAAATAGTTGAAACACCAGTAGGCCAGATCAACGATGATTTGAATTCCTTAGAGATTGGAATGCTGAGCCCACTGTCAGTGTGATTATCTCACGTGTTACACCTACCCAGTTCAATCTCAGATTGCTGTTTTTTTCTCAGATACTCTTTCTGACACCCATGGGTTCATAGAAGCTTAGTTTTAAATATTCAAAACTAGTCAAATACTGCAAAATTCAGACATTCTTGTTTTGTGTTTTGCATTGATGTGTCCATACTCAAAAAAAGACAGCATTCCTGTTACCTAAAGTGACACCTTTCCTACTGCTGAGACTGCCAGCTATTTCAAACTGCTCAAATGAGGCATCATTGACCTCCAAGGTTAACTCGAACACTTTTTTTGTGTCAATGAGTATGGCATCATTCTTGTTGGTGAACTCCAGAGGGCTGCTGTCTAGAGAAGAAAACAAACAAGACTTAATGTAAGACAACTGCATGCAGTGCAATCTTGATATTCTTGTCACAATAGGCTTGTTGCCCTGAACCAAATGAGACATTTGGTACAAATAAATACAGTAAGTTATTTAACAATGGTGAATGCATGTGTGAGGAAAGAAACAAATATGTGGGTGAATAAATGAAACAAGAGACATGTTAAAAATTTGAAACAATCAAATTTAAAGGCCAGGATTAAGTCTTGTGTACTGAATAGACAGCACAGTTTTATGCAGTCTTCAGTTAAAATTTGCAAAATTCAAAAATTCAGGATCCGTTCTTATATCCAAATCTTAAACCACTACATACACATGTGTGTGTGTGTGTGTATTTGTGTGTGTGCATGCATGCTATATGCACTCATGCATGCCTGTGTGTGTGCACGTGGGTTAAAACTGTCTTTCCAAATACACTGAAAATTCAATAATTAAGGCAATTCAAATTGAAATCAATTTGCAGTTTTTTAAACAGGTCATAATTATTTATTTACATGCAACGATAGACAGAAGGTCAACAGAAATCTTCCCTGAATTCTTTCACAAATACAAACCCAAGTTTCAGGATGACCCGCAGTAATAATAAATTTATTTTAACCATGACCACATACTAGGCTCTATTTAATGTTTGGGTTCTTTTACATGTCCTCATGGCAGCAGAGTTCTGAATTTTAAGAAGGAATTTAATTTTGACTCTAAGGTGTGGCTTTTAATTTTACTAAGCTGCAATACAGCATTTCTTGGGCCTGAATGTATACTTCACAAAAGTTGAAAATACCACGTATTATTAAACTAATCTGCACTAAAGAAAATGTACATAATTACAAAAACTGTCTCTTATTCATGTGAAATTTTAGAAAAAACAAAGAAAGGGGAAAAACTTCAGAAATTTATCAGCAAGAAAGCATGAGAAAAAATGAAAGAAAAAAATGTTCTTGGATTAGTCAGAAAAACAACTCACTCAGGGCTTTCTCCATTTCTGTAACGTGTTCAGTTTCCATTCGTACTTGGGTTGCAGAGTCATTGTTTTTGTTAATGAGGTAATCTTGCAAGCAAAAGAGGATGTTTCCACACAAGGCTTCAGCCTGATCAGAACAGAAAGAATGTCCATCAGTGTGTCAAATAAGTGATCATCATGTTGACATAATATGTTGCATGTCGCTAGGTGCTAGAGTCCATTTAGAAATTTGTGCCATTTTCAAGAGCTATAACTTTGCAATCCTGTGGCTGAATGTAATGAAAGTTTATATGTGGACTGTTGGTCTTCATTACCTTAATAAGATTTAATTTGCCCTTTGAAAACTAATCTTATTTCATATTTTGCTTCTTTCACAGCTATGTAAAAAATTGCTTCAGGCTTTTAGGATAGATTTTCAACAGTTTACGAACAATACTTCACCATTTCCGTTCAAAAAGTGCACATTTCTGTTTATGGACAAGAAACTATGCCCGAATGAGTAATTATGTTTTTAAAAAATGACAATAATTGACATTCTCTGCATTAAGTCAGCAATTTTGTATACAGAATTGACATAAACTAGTAATGGTGTGTTTCCTGCAAAAAATGAATTTTTTCACAGTTTGTGTACTACTTCAGAAAGATGAAAGAAATCTGCTGTTTTGAAAAATTTCAACTCAGTTGTGGAATTCAAAAATCTTAAGGTCATGGAAAATCTAAGAATGCATGCAAAAAATTATTGTAAACAAACGATCAGTTTTCAAGAAAACTGCATGAGACTGATGGCACGTTTTTTTCAAACACACTATAATTAAATTAATCTGTGTTTTTCTCATCTTCATGAAGCCAGAAAACTATGTTAAACAAACAGTACCAGACGATAAACAAAAACCTTGCCAAATCTGGAATCAATCATGACCTGATTCCATTTGTAATTTCATCCAGTTTTATTTCTCTCGGAGTTTATTGCATAGTTTTTTGTTTGTTGCTATTGTTGTTTGTTCTTAAAGTACTCTCTGACATTCATTTTTTCTTTTCTTTTTTTTAAAGCCACCTCGCCACTTATTAGCTTAACTCACTGACGACCAGCCTTTGAATACCTGGCAATTCCCTGTGTACCAGCCGTTTTTAGGGTTTACTAAAAAAAATCACTGTGACTTTCCTAATTGACACAGCTATGTAATTTTTTCTATGTTCTTTTATAACATAATCATCATCATCATCATCATCATTGCCTTTCTCACCCTGGATCAGGGTATAGGCCACCAACAAACACTTTCCATCCCTCTCTATCATGGGCCAGTCTCTTTACATTATTCCAAGTCTTTCCGCTTCGTTTCACATCATTTTCTCTGGCTCTTCTCCACGTTCCGCGCGGCCTTCCTCTTGATCTCTTGCCCTGGGGATTCCAATCCAATACCTTCTTCGTAATGCTGTTTCCTGGCCTCCTGAGAGTGTGGCCGATCCATCTCCATCGCCTCCTACCAATTTCCTCTCTGACTGGGCTCTGTCTTGTTCTTTTCCATACAATTTCATTGCTGACCTTGTCTGTCCATCTGATCTTAAGTAGCTTCCTCAAACATCTGTTGATGAAAACTTGGATTCTCTTTATGCAGGCCTGGGACGCATTCCAAGTCTCACATCCATACAACAGGACTGACTTCACGTTCGAGTTGAATATCCTCAGCTTTGTTTTTAGAGATATATCCTTGGTTCTCCAAATCTTGCTTAAGGACGTAAAAGCCGCCTGTGCCTTTCCAATTCGTGCTTTGACTTCTGCCTCTGTTCCTCCCTTATTGTCAATGATACTACCAAGATAGCAGAAGGACTCTACATCTTCCAGTGGTTGATCTCCTACTCTGACTTGTGCGCTTGGGGGTGCAACAATTTTTAGGACCTTCGACTTCGCAGGATGTATCCTCAATCCAATAGATTCTGAAATTTTGTTTAGAGCTGTAGTCTTTGCTTGCATCTGGTCGTGTGTGTGCGACAGTAGTGCCAAGTCATCTGCAAAATCTAGATCGTCTAGCTGTGTCCATGGGGTCCATTGTATGCCATTTCTTCCTCCACTGGTGGTTTCTTTCATAAGCCAATCAATCACCAGGACAAACAGAAATGGGGACAGCAAACAACCCTGCCTAACACCAGTCTTGATATCAAAGCTGTCAGTAAGCTCGCCATCGTGTACGACTCTGCAACTTGTCCCCTCGTACATGCTCTTGATAAGGTTCACCATCTTCTCTGGGATTCCATAATGTCTCAATATTTTCCACAGTGTTTCTCTATCGATGCTATCAAAGGCCTTCTCGTAGTCAAGGGAGTTCCACTCTAGCGACTGCTCTACTATGATTCTCAGCGTGGCGATCTGGTCGGTGGTTGATCGATTACTCCTGAAACCAGCTTGCTCCTCACGAAGTTTTGGGTCTGTTGCATTCTGTATTCGCTTGAGAATAATCCGGTTGAAAACCTTTCCTGGGATGGAGAGAAGTGTGATTCCTCTGTAGTTACTACAATTGCTGAGGTCCCCTTTTTTTGGAAGCTTCACGAGGTGTCCTTCCTTCCAGTCCTTTGGAAACTTGCCTCCGATCCAAATCCTCGAGAATAGCGAGTGCAGACCCTCTGCAGCCCCAGCAGCATCTGCCTTCAGCGCCTCTGGTGGGATCTGATCTGGTCCAGCTGCCTTGCCTCGATTTAACTGCTTTATGGCATCATTAATCTCTGCTTTAGTCGGAGGGTCGCAACTGATCGGTAAATCATTTCTTGCGGGTAGAATGTCGGGTGGGTTGCTTGGTGGAGGTCTGTTCAAGAGGCTGTTAAAATGTTCTATCCATCTTTTTTCCTGAGCTTCCTTTCCAAAAATAGCCTTCCTGTTGTAATCCTTGACAGGAACTTCAGGTTTTCCATATTTTCCAGCAAGAGTCTTTGTAGTCTGGTAGAGGATCCTCATGTGTCCTCCTGTTGCTGCCTTCTCTGCTTTCTCTGCTAACATTCCTATGAACTCCTCTTTGTCTTTTTTAATTGATTTTTTGACCTCTTTAGCTGATGCTCGGTACTCTTCCTGGTTACCAACTCTTGAGCTTCTTGTACGACTTGCATTTACCTGTTCTTTTAGGTCTCTTCTTATCCTTATCAAGTCCAGTGATTTTTGACTGATCCATTCCTTGTGTTCCACTTTCTTTTCCCCAAGAACATCCTGGCATGTCGATGTAAATACTCCTTTTACCTTAGCCCAGTGAGTCTCCAAATCTACTGTCTCTTCGAGGTCAACAAGGGGTTTGAATCTATTCCTCAGTGTCAGCTGGAACTCTTCCTTCTTGTCTCCATCCAGAAGGCTCACTTGAAACTTTCTCCTCTTTGTTCCTGCTCTGGTACCTTGTTTCTTGAGGCGGAGTTTGAGTTTTGCCAGCAGCATGTGATGGTCAGATCCAACATCAGCTCCTCTCTGTACTATGACATCCTCCAGTGAGCGTCTGAATCGTCGGGTGATGCAAAAGTGGTCAATCTGGTTTTCAGTTACTCCATCCGGTGAAATCCAAGTGGCCTTATGGATCCTCTTGTGTGGGAATACTGAACCTCCAATCACATAGCTGTTAAATGCGCAGAAACTTGCAAACCGCTCTCCATTCTCATTCATTTGTCCCAAACCATTGCACCCCATAATGTCCTCATACCCTGTATTGTCCTGTCCTATCTTGGCATTGGCGTCTCCCATTATAATGTTCACATCTTTTCTTGGCAATGTGTCAACTATTTCCTGAAGCTGGTTGTAGAAATCGTCCTTGTCCTCATCGGTTGCTTCATTTGTTGGGGCGTATATCTGCACAATGTTCATGTTGATGTTCTTGTTCTTTGTAGTAAATGATGCCAATATAATTCTCCTTCCGTGGGGTTCCCATCCCCTCAGTGACCTCTGGGCGGGCTTGCTCAAGATGATCGCTACTCCTTCTGTATGCTTTTTGTCCTCCCTTCCAGAATACAAAATCTTTTCCCCAGAATTAAGTTGTTTCAGTCCGGACTGTATCCAGCGGGTCTCGCTAACTCCAAGTATGTGCAGTCTGTATCGCCTCATCTCCATTGTAACCTGGGCACTCTTTCCTGCTTCATACATGGAGCGGACATTCCACGACGCAATCCGGAGTGACTTGTTTGATGAAGGAGCAGTCAGGCCAGTGGAGTCCTTTCGGCTTTGTCCATTGTCCTTCATTGAATCTACAGGTGCAGATGCTCCCCCTTCTCCCAAGATAAAAGACTGATTTAAAGTATTTGCTTGTGTTTCTGTAACTGGTTTATTTTTACAGGGTGGGTAGTTGGCCCACCGCCAACTGGCTCTTCTCGGGAGACCAGGACCTTTGCACCTTTAGTCGCCTCTTACGACACGCAGTATCACGTCAGATGTATTCTTTGCTGTCCCTCTTCTGCAAGAGGGCCCCGCATCTGCACGGGCGGAGATTTATAACATAATACACTTGATAAAAAGGACCATACGCTTAGCGCACGTTATCTTAATTAGCTTTCCCTTTACTTTTCCCCCTAACTACACCTTTTGCAATCAGTGGTGGAGTTGACACTGGTTTTTTTAATCAGGTCTAGGTTCATATATTATTCTGGATCTACAACATTATCATCATCGTCAATATCTAGATCTGTGTCTGAATTTGAATGAGGATCACCACAGAAATCATCGAACAAGTTACATGCAGCCATCTTGCAGATTTTTGTATGAAAAATGGTAGTAGTTAAGCAGTCGTAAAATATTCAGTGTATTCCAACTGTACGTCACATTACAACTTCCCAAAATTCTTATATATGCCAAATGGCGCTACTAACTATATCTGGTTCTTTTACCGCAATAGCTGCAGCAGTAACATGAGAAAAAATTACGGAAAGTGAAAACAGCAGCGCTTGCGGGCAAAGTAAACAGGGAATTTCCAGGCCAAGTTAGTTGAGAAAGTCTATTTGTATTAGTTAGACTGAATAAATTTTAGTAAAAAAAAAAAAAAATACTATCCAAAATTATCATAATGCTATGTTAATCAGACTTGGTTCTTGTGGCCAAAAAAATAATATATAATATATATCTGCTCTAGCTGATGGTGCTATGGTGTTATCTACTTACCACTCCCCTTTCATCTCCAATGGCAGATAATACTTCCTCTGTCATGTGAGGGATAATACGTGGTGAAAACCCTGTGTCTACATTGATTTCCTCAAAGCTGGTGTTTGATGGTTTAAGGTAGTCAAACAATGTTGCTGTTTTATTCACTCTCCCTGATTTGAAAATACACAAAAAAAAAAAGCTCAAACAGATGACATATGGACCGAAAACAAATTTGAAACCCTTAAGATTGCCCGACTATTGGAGATCTTCAGAGGAAAAGGACACATGTCAACAAGCCCTTCAGTGCTTCTTACATTCTTTTGGGGTGAACCACACCTACAAAATGAATCTCGGTGTTTTCTTGCACTCTTAAGGTAGTTTAATTGTATTTGAACCTCTGAATCCTGGACAAATGTTTCTGTTACTTTAAGATTAAATGAGAAAAATAAATGAAAATGAGAAAGCATTACATAAGTAAATCTTGCTGCTAGTGTGGTTGCACTCTAAAACTGAAGCTGACACACCTACAAAACAATATGTTGGGCTACCCTAAAATTGCATTAAACTTGTAGGACCCCAGAGTATATCTTAATGGTCTTCAATAAAGGAAGGGTTTTTGTAGGAATGATCAGAACCCATGCCCGGAAAATTGAATTTCTTGTACTGAAGAGTGCCTCATTCTTGCATTTTAATCATTTGGAAACTGTCTCGACAGAAGTACTTCCTAAGTAACAAGGAATGCCCTTTTATTGGCATATTTCTGACTCTATGCTATCTGTCCTCCCACCTAAATATTGTGGCAGAACACCTAGACATGACCTGCGCCTGTAAAGAACTGAAGCACTTGTTTGGCAGGGATTCTCTTCCCTTGTAGATCTCCGTGGTCTTGCACTTCCAGGAGTATCAATTTCTATGAGTACTCCCACTTTACGACATTAGAGGTTTTAATGTCTTTCATATCATTATCCCAGTTGATGTCATTATCTTTATCATTTCACTTTTCACTAGATTCTCAGCTGAAATGAGCTTCAGTATTACATTCTTACAATCACTCCCAAAGCCAAAGAAAATGTTCACCTGCACTACTCTATCTATTCATATTGCCTAACTTTTGCTTCATGTTTCCCTCTGCATAATTTTAACCACAGAATAACTACAGCTGGCAGATTTTAAGGCTGCATGAAGTATTGGTTACACCTATTGTTAGGGGACCGCAAATCTGATTACACGAGTGAACAGAGAAAACACAGAGTCGTGTTCACTGTTCATCTTCAATTTACTGTGCATAAAACCAAAGATACTAGACTGATAAGATCAGACACTCCCTTCTTCGGGCCTCTTAAAGTACCGTTTACATCCAGTCACGGGCACCGCCCACTCTCAGCGCGCAGAGTCAGCAACACTGATCGGTTTCACTTCTAGAGGCAGTTCCACCGTCAAAATATTTTTAAAATATGTAGTACATAATTATTAATGAATTTTTCTATAAAGCAAAGCTAGAAAGGGCAGGTGAAGGAAGGAAAAAGAGAGAGAAACAGATTTTCATGAGATGGCATATGCATAAATCTAGAAATATGCGTGCGGCTTCCCCAGCCTCTCTCGCGACAAGTAATTTTTAGCCTACTGATTGTGCCTGAGACTCGGCTGTTGTTTGTACTGCTATGCATCTCTGGTGCAACAGTTCATGTGGTTCTCGACGATGGTGTATTTTCCGTGAATTTGGAGAAGAAAAAGAAGAGGAGGAAGAAGAAGAAGAATGAAAATCCAAGGTTAGTCTGTTATTGTTAAAGGAAAGTCCTTAAACGTTTTCAAAACCCTTCACAGTTCTCGCTATTGTTAACGCTCACCCTCCATTGGGGCGGCTGTCCGGTCAGTGACCTTACTCACGGAGAATCTTATCTGGGGTCACTGACCCTTGCCGATATACGATGACCACACTACCGCTGTCCACATGGTTCGGTTTGTACTTGATCGCTATGAAAACATTCGCTGTTTTGCCTCATCACGCTTGATAATGAATTAACCAGCAAAACCTTAGTCTGTCAGTCTCTAACCAATGATCTGACTTATGATTCCAAACTGAAAGCTGTAGTTTTTGTGAGAACGAAGCATGATAACTAGCCACGCCCTCCCAAGCCCTACACAAATTGTATCATCCTGATTGACACATACTAATAAACCAATGTGGGCATTTGGGGCAAAGATCATTTCAGAGCTTGTTTCTGATTGGTTCTTAGATACAGACAACTCCAGATGGTAGTCAGCTGGTGAGAAAATGAGATAATATTGCAAATTTGTTGAGCAACATGTCGATGTTACATCTTTTGATAGTGTGGGGAGAGCCTTTGAAAGCTTAGCCTTTGTGATTCCGACCAGTGGTTCACATGTCCATTTCACAATACCTTTGATTTAGAAGAGATACAGTGAACAATAAGACAGTGGTTACGTCTCAAAAAGGTCAGTGACCCAACGCATGAAAATACAGCTAGCGCATGGCGCGGTCAGCTTGACCTTGCCGACTAAACCCACCCGAGCAGAGTGAACGCTTGGGAGGTTGATACCGACATTCGACGCCCTGCGCAGCGTGAGGGTTAACTTTCTTACTTGCATTTGCTGCTGGGAGACAGGGTGCATGTGTTATGTCATCCAGCCTCGGTCCCATGTTATTCTAAAAATAAACTAGATCTATCTTTGGTATGATGGTAAATTAATGAAACGATTGTGACATTGCTACCAGAGGTTTCCTACAATGAACTACTTTATAATTACAAAGTAAGAGACTTCCAGCAAGGTCTAGGGCGAGAGCTGAACATTGAACAAAACTCAGCATTTTCTCTATTTGGCTTGGTAAAAAAAATGCCGTTATTTACATCTCTCACGCTGACGCCACTAGGTGGCGCTGCCAAACCGATACACGCGAAAACCCGAGCTGTCTCATCTTGTCACTCGTGTATCTTTGTAAAACCACAGCTCCCCAATAATAGTCACGGGTGATATAATATAGTGACTTCTTCAAGTGCTTGACTGCACTCTTTATGAAAGGCTGCAATGGTGAAGCTTACAGGATTCTGCAAAATCATTCACAGCCTGCCCGTCAACTGTTCCCGTCTTTGAAACGACATCATTGTTCTTATCTCCATCAAAATTTCCCATTAAACCTTCTACATGGTCAACCTCTGGCGTCTTCGTCCATAAAACAGTATGCTGCAAAATGGTATCCTTGTGGGAAATCTGAGATATAGAGACAGACAAGAAAAATGTGCCAGTATCTGGGGACTCCAGCAGTCAACAGTTTTTTCTTAAATTCAGAATTATTTTTATTGACTCATTCTGAACCATACAAATATACATGACCAAACAAGTGACATTTCTTAGTCCCTGTTTATGATCCCCTTTCTGTCCTTTATTTAATTTTTCTTTTTTTCAGAATTAACACCCGCATGGGCAGACCAACAGAACTGAAGAGATCAAATCTGTGCCCAAGGGTATAAAAGAGAAAATGAACAAAACTGAAATACACTTGGATAAAATGGCATACATGGAACCCTTTCATCATAGTTGTGATGCTGTGAAATGCAAGATTCATGGTAGACAAGAGATCAATGAAAAAAATTAAAGTTTTAAAACTGTCATAGATTATGATTGTGTCTTGCTTACATACTCATGGCACCCTGTCATCATGATTTTTATTGTCTGTCATCCGAGCCAACCCTTCCACACTTTAAAAAAAAATTTTAACTCTGTTTCTATCATTCCACAATATTTTTAACTGTTTGATTGCACTGTGGATATATACTGTACATCTTAAAATTGATATTGCGAGTGTGATATTGACATACACTTCATGTCCTTCCAAAATCATGTTTTAGTGTATGTCCATGCACTTTACAAATTTTTTCAGCATGTGGCAGAAAATTGTGAAATGTTTACAGATTTATAAAAGACCCCCCCCCCCCCCTCCTTTTCTTTAAATTTCATTATCAAACAATATTTTTACCTTAACCATTAAATAAGAATGCAGAAAAAAGGAGATTTCTGCAGCGCTTTTGTTAATGTGAAACTGGTCAGCAGGCAGCTCTACCCCTGCTGTCCAGTCTCCTTCCAGGACAGCGCCACTGAGGTAAAACTGGTAACTGGTGATGTTCTCTGCAGGCTGTGGAAAGAAACATAGAATATTTTTGTTCTTTGCTAGTCAGAGATCTCCTTATTATGAACTCTTGAGGTTACGCTGTTGCTGTAAAAGTGACGGTCAATGATTCTAAGTGAATGTGACCAATTTAACTTCTAATGAAACTCAGTTTGTTTTTTGATATTTTGTTTCAGTGCCATACTTCTCAATAAAGACAATATACAGGGCCATTCATTCCAAATATCATCACAATATTAGGTGTCATACCTGAAACTCATAATCCAAAAAGTGGATATTTTTTCTTAATGGGCATGTTGGCACAGTGTAACAGCCACTTTGTGCCTTTCACAGCTTTGGGGTACAAACTTTTAATTAAGAATTTTCTGTTTCTTTGCTTCTCTCTTTATGTCTCAAGTGTCAAAAATGATGTATGCCATTAACGTAGAGCAGTGACGATGTGTACTGTTTTCACAAGTCTTAATTCTGGTGCTGGCAGAGAGTTAAATTGAAGTTCTTACCCTTAGTGCATAAGCTATGAAGCCTGTAGTGTTAGTCTTATTATCCAGCATAGTTCTCCCCTGCAGCTCCAAATGTCTGTAATAGTTGAGAAACATGTAAGTCACAAGGCTTCTGCTGCACAGCATCACATTCACAGCACTTAAAGAGTATGATTCAAAATAAAAATACCTATTTATGTATTCTTAAAGTAATATCACCAAGACATCTTCCCACCACAATTTCTAAATATACTTTTAGCGACTGATTTCCTATATTATGTCATATTATAGAGAGAGAAACACTTGGGCTAAAATCACATTTGTGACCAAGACCTTCATTTGTATTTAACTGTACTTTTTTAACATATTAAAGATAACATTATTTTTTATAAAGTTCAGAATTATAATTGAGGAAGATTTTTCTCAACAACAAAAATCACAAAAATAATATGAGAAAATAATATGCCTGTTGAATGCTACTTCTGACAATGACTAAACATCCTTGAATGGACATGTAACTGTACGTCTATTACAAATGGACTCACCCCGCCCTGAATAAAACATATTCACCCTGTCCAGCAAATGTATACATGTCTTTGTCAAATGTTGTAATATGAGGGTCTCCAAAACCTGCAGCTGTTGACAAATATACCGCATATCAGTGGTTATTCATATTCTTTATTACATGACTAATCCCAGATTTTTTGTTGTTGTTGCTCTTTCCTTTAAGATGGGAATGGACGCTGAATTTGATCACAAATGTTGTAAATGGTCTGCTATCTTAAAATGGTATCAAGCCAGTTTTAATTATTTCTGTATCTAATGTTGGCATTGGCTTCATCAAAAAAAAAATAAATAAATAAATACATGTAGTATAATAATTTTTTTAAAAACCACTCGTGCCAGCCTATAATACAAACTTTAGTCAAGCCTGCAGACTTTATTTGGCAATGTATGTTGCTGAAATTTTGCACAAAAACAAAAAAAACAATTTGGACTAATCGCTTTTGCCGTCAAATACATGTTCCCTTTTTCTTTTTTGACAAACGAAGCCTTTGAAATTATCTTAATTGCGCCACTAACTTACTGTCTCCGATCAATTTTTTTCACAAGCCCATGACCTGTGACGTCAAAACTTCCTTCCACTAGACTGTTCATGCTGAGTGGACACGCTTTTGTGAACACACATCAGGCCCACTTTCTTTCATTTGTTACAGAACAGACTACACCATCCTGACACCACACCCTTTAATGGTAAGGACAAAGGGGGAGGGGTACAAACTTAACATTTTTGCTCCCATTTCTTTGTCTGAAGTGGTGGCTTTTATCACTTATTGTTTGCAGAGCGAGACGCTGGCGGGGTGTGCAGGACATTGACATGCTCAGGGAATGCATTAAGACTTTTCTAAAAGCAAGCAAACAATGGCCCAAAATGTTTAAAAAGGAACGTGCAAAATGAAGGAGATCCATTATGATCACTCGGAATTGAAACTAATAAACAGTTTATCCCAGGCAATGCCGGGATCACCACTAGTAAGTAAATAAATAAAATTTAACATTAAATAATTTAATATTCCACTCACCAATTACAGGTGGAACATAACTGCTACAGTTTGATACTTCCAAGTTTTCAAAGAACCAGTTACACATTTGATTGTGAGGAGCGTTGCAGCAAAGAGAATAAACATTTGTGAGTCTGGAGCCATCACTCTCTAAAACTGGAAGCCTGTCCGCTGTTAACTCCTTGGACAGGACGCCATTGCTAGAAAGTAACAAATACAAACTCATTAAAAACAGGCACATTGCATCAGGATAACCAGTCTTCGCAGACAAAAATTTCATCACATTTATACTTCTCTGGTTTGAGTTTGAGTTTAGATTTAATATGTCAGCACAAAAACAGCAATTTAGTGTATTTCACAGTTTTGGGGTACAAACTTTTAGTTAAAAATTTTCTGGTGTTTTTTTTTTTGTGTATAAAATGTATACAAAGGTATCTGCATGTCATGAAAACAAAGAGATGTACCCAGATATAGCAGAGTAAAGCTGGACACAAAGTATCTCTACAGTTGACATGTTTTGTACCTGAAGATTGTGAATCTTCAAAATGGTCTGCTGTCTTCCTTAAACCCTTCACTGCTCTGTTGATATACATGTCCTAGAGTCGACAATGCATATGTGCACTGTGGACGTACGTTCAATGTCCTAACATTGATGGAGAGGGTGCTCTTGTCAGCACAGGGCAGGGGAAAACATGTAACAGTGAACGGTTACGAAGAGAGACCTAAAAGATAACTATTCAAGTTAAACTCACGTATCATAGCAGCAAGATTGTTTTATTCCACTGGAATAGAAGCGAGAATTGTAACACTTCAGCGCATTCATCATAAACCATGGGTCATTTTTTGCCTGAAACACAAAAAAATATGTTTATAAAAGATTTTTTTTTAGGTGAAGAAGAATGAAAAAAACAGATAGTAAACTCATGTACAATTTGTTCTCTATCAATTAACTTTTTTAAAGGTGTTTATGTATTTTTTAGTGAGCAATTTTTTTGCCATGATGTTTGTTTCTAAATTGTAAAGCATCCAGAGCAATGTTCTAGAGGCAAGGTGTTTGCATCACATGTCAAAGGTACCGGGTTTGATTCCCGGCCGGTACATGCATGTCGGAATTTGGGGATTTTCCTTGTATTTTCCTGTCCCTGATCCTATGGTAGGTAGGACTGAGCACCTAGTCTTCTCAGATGAGAATGAAAATATCGCATGGCCTATGTGCACATTGCACATATTAAAGGTATCTTGGCAGTTAGAAGTCGAGAAGAGCAAACCTAACAAGGCCATTACCCTGGTAAAATTAAAACTAATCCCCACCGTCCCCACCCCACACCCCCCAAAAAAACACCAACCAGCCCTGCACTGTAGCCATGACATGTCTGCTCCAGTTGTAACTGGGCTCCAATGACACTGAGGCAAAATTCCCCACATGGGATCAAAGAAGTATACAAAATACATAAATATGCAAAATATTTTTAATGGGAAGTGTGCACTGTATAAATGTGCATCATTATTATTATAATAATTATTATTAATGATGAATAATAACATGATTACTATTTCCATTATTATTATTGTTTATGATGTAAATATATCCCAATAGTTGTCTCCAAATAACATATAATATTGCTGACCATGTCACCAAGTGCACTGGCACAACTGCAGATGACACCTTTTTCTTTGCCAAATATTCTATCAACTTAGTTTCATTTGTTGTACAGGAGTTCAAGACTTGGAGCAACTGTCTTTTTATATACTGGTAGGTAAATATGTACTCAAGATAATGAATATATTTCAAGTGAAATAGTTGTTTTAGATAAGGGTTAAGTTTTAAGTAAACGATCATTTTAAGCACTTTGCATATGTGCAGTTTCATAATATGTGAGTGTGCATGGGAAAACCCGGCATAAGTCGGCACAGCTGATTTTGAGAAAAACGGCTTTGAAGTGAAAATATGGGTCCGACACAAACTTCCAACTTGGCCGTTGTTTAGGGGACCGTGGCATGTTACAGGGTAAAATGTAGACGAGCAGTGAACACTACTCACTATGATCTCTATAACTGCTTAGTTATTAGACTACGGTCTCCTAACAAGATCCAAAAACTTCCGACTTGGCTGTTGCTAGGGGAACGTGGCATGTTACAGGGTAAACTGTAGATGAGCAGTGAACACTACTCACAATGATCTCTATTACTGCTTAAACTACGGTCTCCAAACAGCAATCACTCCAATATTACTTGGTCAATTAGCTATTGCCACTTATATATAGGATTACATGCCGTTTTCTCAAAATCTTGTTTTAGGGGGAGTCACTGACTTCAATTTATCAGAAATGTCTTGTCTTTTATTATATGTACAGAACTCAAAATGTCATGTTGCCGACTTATGCCGGGTTTTCCCATGCACACTCACATATGACCTGCAATAAATTAAGACATATTTCAACTTGAAATACATGATGTGGGTCCACAGGATTTATCACTGACCCTCTATAGTAATCCATATGACCACTGATATTCTTAACCCACTTTTCACAAGTCTGACCTGGGTTTCATGACAAGGACATGGTGGCAAAGTCTGTGGGTTGTAGTTGAGTGGGGTCATGGCTTGCTGTGCGGCATTCACACATGAATAAGATGAACTAGTCAGAGTTGATTCATCAGCGAATAGAAGCCACTTATGGGGACCAGTTCTGGGTGCTGTGAAAATTTATTTCACATCATTTTTATTAACTGTGGGTTAAAATATACTTTACAGTGCGGGTTTTGTATGCTGCCAAGACAGTTTGCAGCACAGCTTTTGCATGCCATCAACCAAAAATCATGAACTGTGAACAAAAACATTGTTTGCAACACAGCTTTCCTGCATCACCAACAAAAATTATGAACTGCGAACTACAAAATAGTTTCAGCTCAGGTTCACACAGCATCAACCAAAACTATGAACTGTGGATCGAAAGACACAGGCTTCACATATTACCAATCAAAATTATAAACTGTGAACTAAATGATAGTTTACAGCACAAGTTTTGTACACTGTTCAAAAAAAAAAATTATGAACTATGAACTAAAAGATAGTTTTACAACATATTTCATGTACCGTCAACACTGTTATTAAGAAGAAGTTACCAGGACAACACATTACTTTTAACAGTTTGTATTTTGTTCATGAAAAGAATCAAAATTGGAGGAAAGCAAAAGTGTGTAATGTCTTAGCAAATCAAATTCTATAAAATTTATTATCATCCAAAATGACACGCCAAATTAAAAATCAAATGAATCTCTGCTGTGACCACCCTAACACTATATAAGAAACAAAAAGGGTTTTGTTTTCCTTTTATTTTTGGCACCCGATTTTTGCAGAAATTTATTTCTAGATCTAGGACTTCACTTGCAGAACTTTATTTCCAATCACTCAAGAAATTGTTGCTGCATGAGATGGCAAAACAGTTTTAAGGAATTTACTGACCAGCTGATTGCATCATTGGGCTACCATCCATCATAGAGTAGGCAGTGGTCACTCGAGGTGTCCCAGAAACCTGTGTATTCATCCAGATTTCTTTATAGCCAACGATACCATAGGAAAATTTCCCATCCGTTGTGAGAATAAGCTGAAATGTGGCTTTCTGGAACTGAAAATGACATAAAATGACAGTTACATCAAAGGGTAATACATTTTTAGTTTTACCCTCGACAATAACGTACCTTAGCTCTTTCCCTACGGGCCAGCATTCCATGTCTGGACCGAGCAGTTCCTGGGGTTATACACCATACTGTACCGTGCATTTGTAAACAAAGATTGCCTTACTACACAACAGCTGTCCAAACTATGTGTGCTTTGTACGTAGGGAAAGAGTTAACTTGAAAGAGTAATGTACCTTTGCTTGGATCAGTAATGTACCTTTACCTGAAAGAGTAATATAGGAAAAGTAATGTGCTATTGCTTGGATGGGTAATGTTGGCACTTTGTGAAAATAAAGATTATTGATATTAGTCATAGGACCTACGAAATATTGTGATGGAAAGACATTAGCAAAGCCAGAACTTATAGGTATTCACAATAACGAAGAAATGCAAGGGAGACATAAAATGCTGCAACATAACCTACATCCTCTGGTTGACTCTCTGCCGGTCGAGGAATGGCATTAATCCAGGTGATGGCCACACTGTACAGCGGCTGGAAATTGCTATTCTTGATGACACTCCTCACATAGGCCGTGAGTGAACTTTCAGTTGACACATTACTCAATCTACTGTCGTCCTGTTGAAAGAAAATATTTTTGTGGTTCTCTGACATGTCACCAGAAAGTGTTTCAAAGAGACAAGTCATCACTGTACTAACATAATGGCCTAAGTCAAACTCTGGCCAAAACTGAATTGATCTTTCATAAATTATTATAGAAACCACAGAAAATCTGTGGGATCGCAGTATGCAAGGTTTGAAGCAAAGTCAAAATGTGGCAAAAAGAAAAAGTTGCATGTAACAAAGCCTTGCGTAAGAAATAAAACAGAAACGATACCAAAAAACACAAAGGAAATGGGAAAACACACCGAAAGCTAGCTTTTTCCCTTTTCCTTTGCGTTTCATTGTAACATTTCTGCATTATTTCATACGTAAGACTTTGCTACATAAAAGTTGTTTTTTTTGCCATATTTTGTCATTGATCTTTCATATTTTTCCTTGCAGTCAAGCTACCACCGTCATGTACATATACAATAAAAACCAGAAGTATCAGTCCGTACCCACAATAATGTTCCAATCAACTGACAAGATAAGATAAATATTTCACTCTGGCAAAAGTTTTGCTCACTTTTCTCAATATGAAATACGAGATCGACCATTATTTGTGTCGAAGTGATATGACAAGACATTGATACTGTTGCTCTAAGCTCAGATGACATTGGGAATCTGGTCATCCATATAATTATGTAAAAAGGAGTTGCAAAACATATGTAAACAACTGTGCCCCAAGCACAAAACCTAGTTCTAAACATGAGGTTTTTCAAAATTGCAAGTTTACAAACATCAGCTGCCGCTTATGCCAAAATTGTTTTGCCTAAATAATTTTACAGATTTTTTAGATTTCCTTCACCACATATTGCAAAATTAGGGCTTTATGCTAAAACTCTACACATAGTAATTAATGTATTCAAATGAAAATGTGGCCTTCAAATTTACCATGAAATACCAACATTGTGCCCATATACTGGCCTAAGACCTCGGCCAAAACTGCTTTGATCTCACGTGGTCTTTTTGAGATCAAGTGTCAAGCCTAACATTGTCATGCAAACAAACAAAAAACTCAGTTCCATCAGTCCAAACCCATAACAATGCATTGACCACATTTAGGACACTCATCTGATGCCACCTTCATGAAGCAAGTTCTATTTTGCTTTCCACAAAACTATGAAGAGTGAGACTGGTCACATACGTTTTATCAAATTACAGAGATAGCATTAGCATCACTTTGTTACTTGTCATAAATAAAAATAAGTCATGTAAAAGGTTACTGTGCATGAAAGATAACTTCACTATGTAGCTGGTCATATCATCAAACCACTTAGGTGTATTCATACATCTGCAGATGACAACTCCTTTTCACCAAATATTCTATTAAAACTACTTGAAGAAATCTCTTTTTTTCCTATTGATTAAGGGGGAATGCAATATTTCAAATGCTTAAGACTAAAAATATATTTAAGATAAAGAAAATATATATTTTATGTTTAACAGTTTTATTTTGTTTCGTTTCTTTTTCCTCGCCTGTCAAGTAAAGTTTTTCCACACTTGGGAAGTTTCTTGATAGGGTCAGAGAATTTCAGCACGTAGGCTATCCCAGGGTTATAAAAAAAAAAGATTCATGTTTTTATGTCCTACCTCTGTGATGTTGACCATGGAACTAGAGCCTGTGGGAAACTCCATGTCAGACCAATAGACCCCAATCAATGCTGGAGAGTATGGCCATTCTGTGGGCAGCGGAGCATGACTCATGACACGGCCTGAACCCAGTGATACATAGCCATTGCCATATACCTGCGGTATTGAAGACAGAAATTTTTCTGGTATTACAGGTTTAACGGGGCTTCTCTTCTTCTGAGAATCTCTTGTAGTTCCATTCTCCATGAGTTTCAAAAGGTTGTTTTTTTTCCTATCATCAACAAAGATTATGAAAATTTGTTTGGATCAGCATAAAAGTTCATGCATTCTTATGCCCATGCAAAATGATCACAGCAACATTATTCAGTGAAATATGATAAAAATTGCATTTCTGGGTTTGCCGGTGTTGCATAAATCAAATGGACCAAAATGTGGTGAAATTAAGAATAAAACATACATGAGGAAGTGACAGTATTTACACAGGATGGAGTTTGGATATTATTTGAACACAACAGTGGCAGATTTACTACAAAACTAACGAAGCTTGCTTCAGGGCCCCTAACCCCAGAGGGTCCCTGAGGAAACTGTTTTTAAATGAATAAATTTTGGATGTTGCCCTATTGTTGCTGGTTGCGAAGGCGCCCCAGAACACTTCAAGTTTCAGGGTCCCAAAATGTAGGTCCGCCAAGTTGGAACACAATTTACACTGACATAATACTAGCAATGACATTTGCCATCATACTGTCCTCTCAAAACAACATTTCGTTAACACTTCAATTCTATTCTACTACTGTTCACACTCTGTAAATAATATCATCACTTTGATGGTTAGCTAAAATTCAACTTCAGCTATTACCACTGAAAGTATCAAATATTTGTTTCTCACATAAACTTTTGCAATGGATATATAGACATGTGCAGGACATGAAAAAAATTCTAAGGGCCTTTGACAGGGGAATCTTCTTTTAACAACACTATTGTTTTTCATTTTTAAATAAAAACAAGTTGATTCACGTTTTGATGCATTTATGGTTGGTTACCAGTTTAATTATATGGATTATACTACTCATTACATAGCACCAACTTGATGAATGTATATTTATTGCTTTTTTACCACATAAAAATGGTGACAGTTCATGCAATGAGACCTTTGTTACTTGAGGGTCTCAGCATATTGCTATTGGTCCTAACACACAAGGAAATACATGTATTTAATCTCACCTTATAAGTACAAGCACGGGTTACTTACATAGATTTTATGGTAAACTCTGTCATGAAATGCGAATGGTATTGGCACATCAATAATGTGCTGGTTGGCCTCTTTGTCCTGAAGCATCACAGGGCTCGTTGTAAAATCTGGCCAAACTGTAACCTCTGCCATAAAATAATGAAACAACCAATATGAGAGTGTCAATGTTAGCAAAGTTCATAATAGGTCTAAATAATTAAAATATCAATTACTCCTTGACAATACAAATTCCATTAGTGACAGTATTTACACAGCATTAGTGTCAAAATTCATTAATGATTTCCCCCCCCCCCCTCAACCCCAACCACCACCACTTTATTTTCCCTTAACTCATATCAGGCAAATGATGTACAACTTATCTAGTAAACTACCACAAGGAACCTCACAAATACCACTGTAATATTGACTACCTCAGTAAATTCTCCACAAGGCAATGATTTCAACAGGGTATAATATACCATTGTCTAAAGGCCACACGTATTTATACAAAACGCATTGCAAAGTCCATCAGGCTGCTAACCACGTTAATATACAGCAGAGTTTTTTTTAAAAAGTTCAGAAAAGTTGTATGAGACCATCATACATTTCAGTACAAGGTTTCCAACAAGGCATACTCATACCCATTTATTTCACTCTAGGTTCAAAGATAACTCTAACCACAATATCCACACGTTGAACCATCCCTCAGCTTAAAAACCAATCCATATCCATAGTTTTCAACATGTTCAAAATCTGGAAGATTCTGCACCTCCGCCACCACGCTCCTCCCCTTCCAGTCCCAAGAGACAGAATTGAAAATACCCACCCTACTATGCTTACGATTTCTCCCCATCCCCAGTACTGCAATAGGCCTACAGGCATTTCCAAAGGCAACAAGAAAGAGAGAAAAAAAAGAACAGAACCAAGAAAGAATCAAACAGGCCAGTATTTGCATTCTTCCCCTAAGTATGCAGGATAATCGCCAGTGGCGGACCTACATTTGTGGGACCCTGAAGCTGGAACTGTTATACAGGACCCATTCGCAACCAGCAACAATAGTGCAACATCCAAAACTTATTTTTAAAAAGTTTCTCCAGGGCCTTTCCAGGATTAGGGGCCCTGCTGCTTTAAATTTCATTGGTTTCACAGTAGATCCGCCACTGATAACTGCATTACTGTTTAGTTTTATTTGACCTCACAGAATTAAATTTGCGCCCCTACAAAATTTTGAACTTTACTTCTTCTTTCACCGGAAGTTCCAAGGCCATATGTTTCGTTCTCCCAAGAGTTTCAATTCTTCTTTTTGGATTACAGCCAATCTATATTAATATGCTGCTATGTAAAAAAAAAAAAAAAATCTTTGTTAGTGACCATGCTGTACCGCCTAGTATTGGGAGGGGGAATGCCATGTGGTCAGTATCACACTTTTGGGGATGTAAGTGAAAAGATGCTACAACAAAAGTGGAATTGGGCCGGACACGTGGGGAAGATGAATGACAATAGGTGGACAAAACGCTGCACTGAATGGCAGTCAAGAACAGGAAAAAGAACAAGAGGACGACCAGGAAGAAGATGGAAGGACGACCAGGAAGAAGATGGAAGGACGACCAGGAAGAAGATGGAAGGAAGACATTACAAAGAGAGGACGAACAACATGGATGAGGAAAACAACAGACAGAAGAGAATGGAAAGCATTGTTGTCAGAGGGCGACATCCTGCAGTGGAGGGGGGGAAGACAACGCCTAGGTGAAAAAAGGTGAAAAAAGTGAATAGAACCACTTAATCACAGTATACCGTTTCATCATTGGTAACATATCCTTACAGGTTTCAGATTTTGTAAAGCTGCACAGAACCTAATTCTTATTTCTTCAAATGGTCTGAATTAATAACGTTGTTCATCTCGTATGAGACTGCATGAATAAAAGGTCCTTATGAAATATCATTGCTTACCCTCACACTTTCCATCAACATCTTCATAGTTTAGTGCACAAGGACAGTTAAAGCCACCCTCAGTATTCGCACACATAGAGTTTTCACGGCAATCATCAGTGCTCTCTGCACATTCATCGATATCTGTTGGGAGCAAGTAAATACATTCAACAGAATAGGAGATATAGCTATTAAGATTCTCCTGGAGGAACACCTTTTGATGTTCTTGTGTAATACGAGAGTACTATATAGTTACTAATATGAAACACTAAAGAGGGGTTCAAATGGTTTCATAGTATGAAAAATGGAGTTTACAAAGCAGAACAAAATGCAAAGGGACAGCAATTCCACAGCCACATGGCAAGATTCAATGTGCACCAAAAATCTCGTTCAGTGAACGTGACCCTTGCGTACACCATCTCGCCAGCTACGAATTCGATTATTTGTCCTCTTTGTGAACTATTCCTCAGTGGAGAAAAATGGTATGCAATGCTATAGTCTATTTAATCCGCATTCACATTTCACTTCATGCCAAATTTCAGATAGACCAATTCCCTCCTTTTGGAGTGTATGAGTAACAAAGGGGTTTTCTTGCAATGCTATAGATTTCTTGCATTGCTGCAGACTTAACACAACAAATGAAGTTGTATACAAATCTTTGTTGTTATGGTTGTATGTGTTAGTATTGATCTGTTGTTACCAGTAATACATGGGGCGAAATTTAAGTTTTCTGGATAAGAACCCTGACTTTATTAGTCATGAAAATGTTATTAAACCTAAAACAACTTTGTTACAGTCTGTATCTTGACTCTTGAACGTCATACTGACCCACAGTCTAATCTATATAAACATATAAAGATGGACTTGCGAGGTGTTACTTTTCTAATTCCTCCATTGTTATTTGTTGCAGAGAATTGACATTTTTCTGGACTGATAGAATCTAACTGAAGCCAGCTTCTGGTAAAAGAAATGTGTTTGATTTACGCTTGCTTTGATTCTGTATGTATTGTAATTATCTCAGGGAATGTAGGATTGCTGTCAACATACAGGGCCGCCAAGCCAGTAGCCTGTCATGCATTGCTGTTCATTAAAGATGCTGCACAAAACCGCACCACCGTTGGAGAGTGAATCACAATTGGTGCAAGGTCGGTATTATTTCTTAAGCGAAGCCTTGTGTCATACATTTTCTTTTGACCATATTTTGACTTTGCTTCAAGCCTTTCTGCAGCCCACAGTTTTTACAATTATTTCGTCACAAGAGTAGCTGTTCATAAAAATTATAGAAAGCATTCCAAATATGGAAGCACTTCTGTAGCAATATTCTTGTATTCTTGTATATTGTTGTTGAAGCCACCATTGCGATTTTGCTGTGAATTCCAAAATTTTCTCCGAAAATGACATCATTTTGGGGTGGACTACTAGCGTTTGTAGCTGTTGAACCTCTGAAGGCCTAACAGCCTCTTTTACAAACATCAATTTAATGGTGTCTGAAATGTTTTTCTGTCTATAATAGTCATCACAGAAATGTTTCGACGCCTGTTTTACATCAATAATTCAGTTCCTTGCAGACAGATCTCTGCCAAATTTTTGCATGACCCCATGAACTTGTGTAAATCTTAACTTTCATTTTGGGTCATGGATCGTTACATGGCAGTTCTATTAATTTTTTTTATTTCTACGTTAGAATTCCTATCTGGTGGTTACACTGGGCCAGCACAAAACTGCCTTGCCTGATTTATTGCTACAAGCCGCTCTGCGGTTTATACGAAAAAGCATTCAGATCAAATGGTGCACGAAAATAACATACAAGAAATGTTTGTTTTTAAATTTCCAATGATTTGGCATTTTTCTATATCTCACACATGTCATGCTTTCTCATAACTTTAGTACATGTAATGATCCTTGTCTTTCAGAATGGGTGTTATGACAGTTGTGGTCATGTTAAGAAAATACCAGGAGTGAGTCAATTAAGGATCAAAACGGAGAATTTAAACTGGATTCAAGAAAATTTTGATGATATGGTGCCTGCCTGGCTATCTCATTTTGTTGTTGTATTTGTTGTTGTTGTTATCTCAGACATTTCTTGGTGTTGGCTGTTCATGTGCTGCTGGCATTTGTAGTTGTTGAATCTCTTCATATAAATCTCACTACATGTACTTCTTGTCATTTGAATGCTGAGATATATTTATAAGTAACGTTGGATAACCTACCCTCATCACACTTGGCTCCCTTCCAGCCCTCGCGACAGATGCATGAAGAGTCATTTTCCTTCTCTGAGCATACACCGTTGACGCAAGAGTCAGCCTTACAAAAGGGCACACCTGTAAATAAATGAAAAAATGTTAACACGTAGATCTACCCTGAATTATGACATACATGTATTCTTCTTCCTCCTCCCTTCCTCACCTCATTTATCCCTGCAACTCTTAGCCTCTAAACTCAGTTATTGCAAGCCCATACAGGATACAGACACATGACATGCAGAACGTGGTCTGACATCATGTCTATGGTTGAGAAGTCCAGCTTTTTGACACTTATTTGTGAGTGTGCATGAGAAAACCCACATAAAAGCAGCAGAGCTGATTTTGAGAAAAACTGCTTTGAAGTGAAAATATGGGTCCGACACAAACTTCCAACTTGGCTGTTGTTTAGGGGACCGTGGCATGTTGCAGGGTAAACTGTAGACGAGCAGTGAACACTACTCACTATGATCTCTATAACAGCTTTGTAATTAGACTGCGGTCTCCTAACAAGATCCAAAAACTTCCGACTTGGCTGTTTCTAGGGGACCGTGGCATGTTACAGGAAAAACTGTAGATGAGCAGTGAACACTACTCACTATGATCTCTATAACGGCTTAGTTATTAGACTAAGGTCTCCTAACATCAATCACTCCAATATTACTTGGTCAATTAGCTATTGCCACTTATAGAATTAAATGCCGTTTTCTCAAAATCTTGTTTTAGGGGGGTCACTGACTTCAATTTATCAGAAATGTCTTGTCTTTTATTATATGTACAGAACTCAAAATGCCATGCTGCCGACTTTTTGTTGGTTTTCTCAGGCACACTCACATTTGTTGACACTTTGGTAAAGCTGACACTTGATAAGTTGATACTTTGGCAAAATTGACACATGGAAATGTTGAAACTTTGGTAAAGTTGACGTATAGGCAGGTTGACACTTAGGTAAAGTTGACACCTGAATAAGTTGACACTTTAATAATGTTCTTTCTTACCAAACTGATGTCTCGTCCGCATCTGTCTGTCTGTACATCTGTCTGTCTGTCTGTCTGGCATGCTATTACCTTGTTATCGGACTCTAAATTACGGTTCACACTCTACAAAACAGTGAACTTTTCTCACACTGTCAAAAGTTCAGATTTCCTGCAGACCTTACAGAGTTCAAGGACCTACTTACGTTCTTCACAGGTGGGTCCCGTCCATCTATCTGTACATGCACAGGTGTAGGTACCCACTCCGTCTGTGCACGTTCCTTCATTCTTGCACGGTTGGCTTGCACAGTCATCACCATCTGTCAATTATGAACATTATTGGGTTTACGACCGGGGTTTGCATATTACATCCAAAATCAATGCTTGCGCAAATTCTCCATCTAAACTTGCGTATCACAATGGGCTCGTGCTCTTTCTGACTCCATCCATCCACAGACGATTGAGTTGGAGAACGCGTGACGGCTCTAAATAAAGCGCGCACATCGCTAGTCCTCTGATCTTCGGTGGGGACTTTAATATGACGTATTGCGTGAAAAACAGTACCTGGTCTGATAAGCTAATAATACGATTTTGTTACTACAGTGCTACCACAACTAAAAGTAAAAACATGGACACAGTTTTCCAACTGCGGCCTGAGTTATTATTTCAAAGCAAGCTACTTCAATCGCCGTCGAGAGTCATGGCTGAACAACGAACACAATTCACATACTTTCCCTGTTGGGCTTTGAAAAATAAGCCATTGTTTCTGTCTCCTTTGAAATGGCTGCTAGTTGGCGTACACTAACTACACTAACGCCTTGAACGCAGAAGGCTCCAGCTGTTCCATTTTATCGTATCTTTGATCTGCCTAACTACCCGCCATGTCATCCTGTCTTTGTGCCCTTGGTTTTCTATTGATCTTGAGCATAATATACTATTGATCTTTCGCTGGTTCCGTTAGACCATCTGAATCTGTCTGACTGTCCCTCTCTCAGTACATATCTAGCAGCATATTTACCTAACTATCTGTCTGTCCGTCTGTGTGTTCGTTCGTCCGTCCGTCCGTCCGCCCGCCCGCACGCCCGTCCGTCCGTCCATCCATCCATCCGTCCATCCACCCATCCATCTATCTCTCTGTCTATCGTCTGTCTGTCTCAGTCAATATCTATCCTCTCTCCAAATCACACAAAAGCGCACCTTTTCCCATATGTCCATCCATTTCTATCCATTCTTCTATAGCCCTAACCACCCACCCACCCCCCACATCTCTCCTCCCATCTACCTGTGGTCTGTGGGGCCGATTCTGTGGTTGTTTCCCCCGCTTCTGGCTGTGAAGCGTCAGTGGTGACCGCACTGTCTTCAGCGGTGTTGCTATTTGAACCTTCCGTGGTGTTGTCGACATCTGGAGCCGCCACTGTGGTGCTAGTCTCAGTGATTGTGTCGTTTGTGGTGTCACCTTGCGCTCGCACACCAGCGGTGTAGATTAAAACAATAGTCACAAATAACAGAAACCCACATCTCTTGAGTTCCATGATGGTCCTTGCTCTATCAAGTACACAATGCTAGTCTGGGTCAAACTTTTTCCAGTCCGTTAGTTTACCGAGTATCAGGGCAGTCTACTCGATCATGGCAATCTTCGCAGTTGAAACACTGGATAATATGTATATTTGAATTTTATGCTTTTATGCTTTGTTCTTTAAAACAATAGCCTCTTGTGGATCAATTTTTACTTGATTTCGATAGTCTGTTGAATTGGCAATAGATCCCGGATCTGAAATAAACAAATGGTGAAGTTATCAATGAACAACCCGGATCTGAAATACACAAGTGTTCTAAGTTAACAATGAAAGGGTCTTGAGACTCAAGATCTGAAATGTGCAAATGTTCTAAGTTGGCAATAGATCCCGGATCTGAAATAAACAAATGGTGAAGTTATCAATGAACAACCCGGATCTGAAATACACAAGTGTTCTAAGTTAACAATGAAAGGGTCTTGAGACTCAAGATCTGAAAAATACAAATGTTCTGAGCTAAGAATGAAAAATTCATGAGACTCAAGATCTGAAATGCATAGATGTTTGAAGACAACGCCAGATCTTGAGACCTCGGATCTGAAATGTACTAATGTTTGAAGTTAACAATGGAAATGTCCAAAGGCTCAGAAATGTACCAATACCTGAATTAACAACCAACAATTAACAACTATAAAATCCATGAAATTCAGGTCTTGAAATGCGACACTGACTGAGCTTAAGAACTACTGCATAATTCTATTCTGTGATTTCGGTAATTGAAATGTTCTAATTATTAAAATTCTATAACAACCGGGACTGTTTAAACGACAACAAAGGACGATGGTAGTGTTTGGTATGTTACCGGTAGGACCTGCGATCCCAAGCTATCATCAAACGGTACCCAAAAAGAAGTCAACAATCACCAATTTGCCAAGAACAATACCAGCTTGTGACATCAATGGCCATAGTTTGACAACAGCCAGTTCCATCTATGTAAACTTCCTGTCTTCCCTCTTATAATTATCCTGATTTGAGGGGCTCAAACATTAATACTAAAGGCATGTTTTCACACGTATGGAAACGGAAACGGCAGCGAAAGCGTCAAAAATCCATCAAGTATTCAAAAGAAAGAGTATGCCCATGCACATGTAAACATTCTTTCTGTTTAACTGCTTGAAGAGATTTTGACGTTTCCGTCGCCGTTGCCTTTTCCGTACACACAAAAACCCTTCAAGTAGTGAAATACATCTATCTATTGGCTATCTGTGCACCAATCGAGCTCAAATTTTGCATACAAATTTCTTTTGGTCTGAAGTTGATTCCTTGCTACACTCATTGCTGAACACTCTCCGTAAGTATTTTTTTGAACTACGCAAATTTGCATTTGTTCCAAATAAATACCATCCGGGCGTGAGTTTTTATGTGGCATGGCGTCACTGAATTTGCGGTCCACCGTGCGATCTCAACGTCCGGTTCCCCAAATTTGAAACCGTGCTTCCGAGTCCATCCATAACATTCGTGGTTCTTGCTGCACTTTGCTGTGCCAACGGTCAAGTAATGCTCCCTCCATTGCAGCCACCCCCAGACCTACTCACAACACTTTTCACTCCCCCCCCCCCCCGCGAATTTCGCGGGTTCAATACTTGTCCAATATAAAGAATATTACTCAATACCATCACTACTGCTTTCTTACTGAACTTTATTCAAATTCCAGTTACATGTAGGCTACTGTAGTTTGTTACGTTTCCAGAAATGATCTGATCTCAGTTTTTTAACTTCACTACGTCATGATCAAAACTACGGAAGTTCTCCGTCGTTCGTAAAATTCCCCACGATTCATTGGATAATGACAGAATATTAATTTATGGTCGTCTTTGTCCATGTGTTAAAATGTGTCATTTCGTCGGCTCAGCACACACAAAAAAAAAAAAAGTGATTGCTCTGCATTGTCACTGAACCTACGATTTTTATTCCGAACAAAAGGTGATTGACCGCAGCCAGAATTGAAGGCCAATGTACTAGTACGCCACAAAAGGTGGATTTTGCTTTGCTCCAACTAAAGATGTCACCTGTAGCATTCCGATAAGGTCTATGTAACTCAATAAATCCCTGTGAAGATGATCTTCATGCGTTGAGCAGGACATACTCAAAGATAGCACAGATAACACTAAGGTCGGTGTGGCTTACTTCAGCGCCGTATTCGATACTGCTTTGTGCCACACATGGGAGAAAGGAGATGGGGAAGAGGTGGACTGAAACCAATGGACTTAAACTGGGTTTCCATGTGTACGGAAACGGAAACGGATGGGACAAAAATCCATCAAGCACTAAAAAGAAAGAATGTTTGACTGTTCCCATGTGTACGGAAATGGCATTTTCGTTGCCGTTTCCGTACACATGGAAACCCAGCTTTAGGACTATCTTCGGTTTCGTTTCGAGTTCGGCAATTTTGCCGAATGACGTCAGTCTTGTCTTGATGAAAACCCGAAAAGAAAACGTCCACAGCGCCTTTTGGAGAACAATGGTGCTTCCGCTTTTGCCTTGTTTTGTTTTTCACCGAGAGAAACGAAACCGAAGACACTGAGTTTGGGCTCCACGGAATCTCCCCTCGCTAAGTCACGCGAAAGCGGAGCCGTCTCAACGCACGGGCAGCCTGGGCAGTTGCCGATGGGGGCCCATGGCTTCTGGGGGGGGGGGGCACACATGCAAATTTATATTGATTTTTGAAACGGGGAAGGAAATCCCGAGCATTACAAAAGAATCTGCCCAGAAGCTCATAATGGCGTTAAGGCGGTCCTGTGTGAAAGCAAAGATACTAGAAACGATAACATGAGACACTCCCTTCTTCGCACCTCTAAAAAAAACGTGCACACATTTTACGCGCTGATCGAGAGCGGGGGCCCATGGCCCACAGCATGAAAAACTGCTTGATATAATAAATTAATGTTGCTGATTTATTACAATGCTACTGCGACTGAAAAAAAGAAAGAAAAAATAGCCAGTTTTCCCACAACGATTGAAGTTAAATTTACAAAATAAATGACATCCATCAATGTCTACAGCCTCGAAGAGACAGTAGATTTGGAGACTCACTGGGCTAAGGTAAAAGGAGTATTTACATCGACATGTCAGGATGTTCTTGGGGAAAAGAAAGTGGAACACAAGGAATGGATAAGTAAAAAATCACTGGACTTGATAAGGATAAGAAGAGACCTAAAAGAACAGGTAAATGCAAGTCGTACAAGAAGCTCAAGAGTTGGTAACCAGGAAGAGTATTGGGCATCAGCTAAAGAGGTCAAAAAATCAATTAAAAAAGACAAAGAGGAGTTCATAGGAATGTTAGCAGAGAAAGCAGAGAAGGCAGCAACAGGAGGACACATGAGGATCCTCTACCAGACTACAAAGACTCTTGCTGGAAAATATGGAAAACCTGAAGTTCCTGTCAAGGATTACAACAGGAAGGCTATTTTTGGAAAGGAAGCTCAGGAAAAAAGATGGATAGAACATTTTAACAGCCTCTTGAACAGACCTCCACCAAGCAACCCACCCGACATTCTACCCGCAAGAAATGATTTACCGATCAGTTGCGACCCTCCGACTAAAGCAGAGATTAATGATGCCATAAAGCAGTTAAATCGAGGCAAGGCAGCTGGACCAGATCAGATCCCACCAGAGGCGCTGAAGGCAGATGCTGCTGGGGCTGCAGAGGGTCTGCACTCACTATTCTCGAGGATTTGGATCGGAGGCAAGTTTCCAAAGGACTGGAAGGAAGGACACCTCGTGAAGCTTCCAAAAAAAGGGGACCTCAGCAATTGTAGTAACTACAGAGGAATCACACTTCTCTCCATCCCAGGAAAGGTTTTCAATCGGATTCTTCTCAAGCGAATACAGAATGCAACAGACCAAAAACTTCGTGAGGAGCAAGCTGGTTTCAGGAGTAATCGATCAACCACCGACCAGATCGCCACGCTGAGAATCATAGTAGAGCAGTCGCTAGAGTGGAACTCCCAACTGATAGTGAACTTCCTTGACTACGAGAAGGCCTTTGATAGCATCGATAGAGAAACACTGTGGAGAATATTGAGACATTATGGAATCCCAGAGAAGATGGTGAACCTTATCAAGAGCATGTACGACGGGACAAGTTGCAGAGTCGTACACGATGGCGAGCTTACTGACAGCTTTGATATCAAGACTGGTGTTAGGCAGGGTTGTTTGCTGTCCCCATTTCTGTTTGTCCTGGTGATTGATTGGCTTATGAAAGAAACCACCAGTGGAGGAAGAAATGGCATACAATGGACCCCATGGACACAGCTGGACGATCTAGATTTTGCAGATGACTTGGCACTATTGTCGCACACACACGACCAGATGCAAGCAAAGACTACAGCTCTAAACAAAATTTCAGAATCTATTGGATTGAGGATACATCCTGCGAAGTCGAAGGTCCTAAAAATTGTTGCACCCCCAAGCGCACAAGTCAGAGTAGGAGATCAACCACTGGAAGATGTAGAGTCCTTCTGCTATCTTGGTAGTATCATTGACAATAAGGGAGGAACAGAGGCAGAAGTCAAAGCACGAATTGGAAAGGCACAGGCAGCTTTCACGTCCTTAAGCAAGATTTGGAGAACCAAGGATATATCTCTAAAAACAAAGCTGAGGATATTCAACTCGAACGTGAAGTCAGTCCTGTTGTATGGATGTGAGACTTGGAATGCGTCTCAGGCCTGCATAAAGAGAATCCAAGTTTTCATCAACAGATGTTTGAGGAAGCTACTTAAGATCAGATGGACAGACAAGGTCAGCAATGAAATTGTATGGAAAAGAACAAGACAGAGCCCAGTCAGAGAGGAAATTGGTAGGAGGCGATGGAGATGGATCGGCCACACTCTCAGGAGGCCAGGAAACAGCATCACGAAGAAGGTATTGGATTGGAATCCCCAGGGCAAGAGATCAAGAGGAAGGCCGCGCGGAACGTGGAGAAGAGCCAGAGAAAATGATGTGGAGTGAGTGCAATTAAGGGGATTGCTACAGAGCGGGTGTAGAATAAGAAGAGCTCACGACAGACGGATAGGAAAAGACGTGAAAGGGGAAGAGTAAAAATAACTCATGCAGACAAGTGGGAAAAGCGTGCGTGTATGAGTGGTGTGGAAGTCTGAATGAGGCGAAAGCGCTGGATTACTATCACTGCAAGTTAGAAGGTCCGACGGAGCGGACCTGTGAATAAGAGCCCATCGGGCGGACATAAGGGAAGCAGTCGAGAAGACTAGTGAGTCTTTCCAGTTATGACTGGTATGTAGAACGTTGATTGATTATTATGATTGATGTATTATATTATATTCGTCTATTACCATGATGTGAATAAGTATATGTGAGGAATGTGGAAGTCCTTGATATTGGATATAGCAATGTGCGCCACGAGCGATAGATGAAAGTGAGTTCATGGATTTGTAGCGCGAGTGAGTAGTGTGTACTCCGATGGAAGTGTGTTACCGTAAGATGTGTGGTGAGTGAAAGGTGAACTAGTGTGTGTACGTTTCATGGGTTGTAAGGAGAGGTGGAGTGAATAGAAATGGTAGGGTATTATACCAATGTAATGTTATTCTTGTAGGTGTCGGGGACGGGCCGCAGAGCCACCTCGATGAGCACAGGAGATAGGCCAGCATAGGGCCGGAGGCCACACATAGGCCAGAAGTGAGGCTGTCAGTGCAGGACAGTAGAGGCACATAAAGTCGTGGCAGTCAGGCCACGGACAGGGACGTAGATATGAGAGTGAATGAGATACTATATTGTTGCCATGTTGATAGGCTAGTGAACTGATATTATGTTATTGCCATGTTGATGGCTATGGAAATAATAATGTGTTATTGCCCTGCTGAGGTGCTAGGGGAGGGCTAAGGTGTATGACAATAGGGAGGTGATATTGAGAGACTGCGGTGCCAGTAAATTATTAATGTGCTATTAAGAGCCTGAGGGAGAGGCTGAGGCCGAAGTGCCTTTAGGAGTAACTACCGGATTGTGGATCCGAGGGAGAGTGTGGGTGAGAATAAGGCCGTTGTACGGCAGTGCATTTCAATAATATAATGTATGTAATTGCGCTATTATATGTATAATTATGTTTAATAAATGTGTGAGTCTGATGGGTTGTTCTGTTAAGTGTTAAACTTGTTTGTTCGTGATTGTTGTCCTGTCATACTTATTACATCTCCCAGTCTGGGATTTGTGACACTGGGGGCTCGTCCAATTTCGTAATATTTAGTTAGTAGTTAGTGGGCATTTGTTACTTTAGTCTTTGTCCACGTAGTACTTATCTTGTGGTAGGAATTTGTGCTGTCTTTGTTCGTTGAATGAATGGAAATTTCATGATGATATGATTTATGTATTTTGATGAATATGTATTAATGTGTACTTAAATTTCTGCAGAGTGTGTGTGCCAGCCTGAGGAGTCAAGCGGCCAGAGCTCCGAGGAAGGGGAGAAATTGAAATCAAGGGTGAAAGTTAAGTGAAAATTTTGTACCCTGGATTGAGGGCTGTCTTTTCCTCTGTCTTTTTCCGCTGTTTTTCTGTTTTCGTTGTAATTGATTATACGGGCGGTGGCGCGGGTTTGCTGTGGTGAGCGTAGTTTATCCTCTTCGGGAGGTGGGCTAATCTAGGAACCGCGTTCATCACAGCGAACAGTTCTATAGGGACCTGTATTTTTGTTTAGATTGTAGCGTTCTATCTTCCTCGTATTTTAGGAAGACGTCTCTCTTGTCCCTCTCTTACCTTTCTGTAGATACGTTCTTTTTTTTCAGACTCTGTTCTTGTTCGTACCTTGTAGTGTAATCGGCGTAGTAGGTTGCATTTTTTTTTCCATTATAGTTTTTTTTTGTAGAAGCTTTGTCCTAGTCTGGTTCGTTGTCCTTGACGTACTTGTGGTCCTTCTACTGTATTTCTTCATTCTTGTCGTTTCTATTTTCTTTTATAATTAATAGTGCTATACATTTTATAAATATAGAATTAGTTAGGAAGTACGTAAATTTCTGAATTGTATTTGAGACAACTGGGTGTTGTTATATCTGGTGTGATCTCAGGTCTCTGGTCGTGTCGTTAGTTGTCATACCGAGAGGTTAGCCGTTTTTTTAATACATACCATAACCATAAATCTGTGAAATGGCGGAACTCCAACAACTAATGAAGTTGGGTAAGGAACTTGGCCTGGAGGGAGAGGAGCTACGCGGCTGGATTAAAGAACAGCAGGCGGATTTGCGCGATGAGCGTGCTAAGGATAGAGAGCGAGAAAAAGAGGCTAAGGCTCAGGAGGAGGACAGGGAGTTTAAGCAACAGGAAAGAGAGGCTAAGGCTCAGGAGCAGGAGAGGGAGTTTAAGTTAAAGGAGATAGAGGCTAGGGATAAGCAACAGGAGAGGGAGACGCGAATAAGAATCGCGGAGTTGGAAATCAAAAAGAATGCGCCAACAGAAACAGTTGAGCGGCAGGTACACAATAAAGGTGGCGTTAGGATTAAGCTCCCTACGTTCGACGACCGGAAGGACGACATAGACGCCTTCCTTTACAGGTTCGAGCTGAACGCACAATTGCAATGGGGGGAAAATAAGGAATTATGGGCCACGTACCTGGCGTCGCTATTGCAGGGGCGAGCGTTAACATACTTTAAAGAGCTACAGCGCGAAGACGTGCAAGATTACGATAAGCTGAAGGCTTTGCTGCTTCGCCGATTTGCGCGTACCGAGGAATACTTCCGGGAGCAGTTTAGGCGAGCACGTGCAGACACCAGGGAGGACTTTGCTGCCTTCGTCGCGAGACTAACGGAGTATTTCGCGAACTGGGTAGACTTGGCGCATGTGGGCACGGATTTTGCTAAACTGAAAGACTTAATGATCCGTGACCAGCTGTAGGCGTCGTGCCACAAAGATCTGGTGGCTTTCCTGAAAGAGAACGAACCCGCGACGGTGCAGGAGGCGTCTAAGTTGGCGGAGGCATACCGTACGGCGCATCCGTCCAAACCAGTCGCCAGGGCGTACGTCCAAGATGCTGGGTACGTCGCCGTTGTCGAGGGGTCGCCGGCAGGACTTAGGGACAGGTCGCGTCAGCGTGGTGCCTATAGCGGGCAAGCCCAGGGGCAGCATAGGGGCTATCACCAATCACCGGCATATGGATCCGGTAAGTTTGACCGAGCAGGAGGGCTAGGTCGCGGTAATGGCCGGGGGCGAGTTGTGACCTTTGCCGATGACCGACGGCATAGGGACTCGAGTTCCGGTCGCGAGGGTTCACGGGGACCCAGGCCTAGAGCAGCACAGGGAGCGGAGTGTTGGACTTGCGGACGCGTGGGTCACTTTTCGCGCGAGTGTAGGGCCGCGAAGTGTTGGAACTGCGGAAGAGCAGATCACATCAGCGTGAACTGCCCTGCAGGTAGGATAGCGGCGAACGTGGACAGTAGCTCCAGTCCATGTTCCCCAAATAAATTTCATCATGCGGCTGCGTGTGTTACATCGGACAACGGAGGCGGACAGTATTCTAAGTGTCCCAGTTGTGAGAAGTTATTATCTTCCGGTGTTTTACCTTGTGGGAGAAAGATTCCCGTTATAAATTCATGTCATACAGGAGGTGGTCTTAGGGTTTATCCGGGGTTTGTTGGGGACGAACCGGTCTCGGTTTTACGAGATACGGGATCTACCGTTGTGGGAGTGCATAGAGACTGCATTCGGGATTCACAGCTTACAGGTGAGACTGTCCCGTGCATCCAATTTTCGGGGGCCATTGAGAAATTACCCATGGCAAGAATAGTGATAGATACACCGTTCCTTAGCGGGGAAGTCGAGGCAGTCGTTGGTTATTTTCCAGGCGCCCAGCTCATCATTGGGAATGTATCACGGGTGGTTTCCCCTTCCGATGAGAACGTGCAAGCATGGTCGCAATCAAAAGGTATTGACTTTTGCGCCGCGGTCGAAACACGTCGACGGGTAGCTGCTAAAGATAAGATTAGACCTTTGGCTACGCCAGCGGTCAACCTAGATATCACGCCAGAGCGCTTGGCGAGATTACAAAGGGAGGACCCATCATTAAACCCATGTTTTGGGGAAGCGCGAACCGAGAAAACGAGGAGATATAAGAACGGGTCATCTTCTTTTTTTGTTCAGGCGGGCATTCTGTTCCGTATGTACGTCACAGTGGCTTCCGTTCAAAAGCAGGTCGTCGTGCCACGGTCGTTAATTGCTACAGTAATGCGTCTGACCCATGATGTTCCATTAGCGGGTCATATGGGAAGTACTAGAACCAAGGAGAGAGTTCTGAAAGATTTTTATTGGCCGTCAGTATACAGAGATGTGCGGTTATATTGTAAGACGTGCAGTGCGTGCCAAAAGACGACGCATAGAGGTCGTACACCCCAGGCTCCTCTTCAAAAGATCCCCACGGTTTCGGAACCGTTTAAAAAGGTTTCGATAGACCTTGTTGATTTAAGAGAAAGATTATCTTCAGCGCGCACTATAGCAGAAGAAGCGTCTAGTATCGCTTCAGCAAGAGCAAGGAACTATAAAGATAGAGGGTCCAAACTGAGAATTTTTAAGCCAGGAGACAAGGTCCTATTGTTGTTACCTACGGACCATAATAAGTTATTGATGACATGGAAAGGTCCTTATGTTATTGAGCGAATTGTTTCGAAGGTAGATTACGCTATCCACATTGATGGATCAGTAAAGGTTTTCCACGTTGATATGCTGCAGAGGTTTCATGAGAGACCAGAGTATCTGTATTCCCATATTAGTGTTGAAGGACATACCTAATGTCGTGTCATTCTTTGACGATATAGCATGCCATACGTCGACATGGTCTGATCATATTCAGACACTAACAGTAATTTTTCAACGATTACGCCATTTTGGGTTAACTGCTAAACCCGCAAAGATGGATTTGGCATGTCCAGAGATAATATTCTTAGGACATATTGTGGGTAGAGGTGTTCAGAGACCGGAAGTAACAAAAATTGACAAGTTAGTAGGGTTGCAAATCCCTAAAACAAAGAAACAAGTCAGAAGCTTAGTGGGAATTTTAAATTATTACAGAAAGTTCATTCCAAATTTTTCCTCCTTGTCATCTTCTCTTACTGACCTTACTAAGAAGGGACAACCCGATAAGGTCCAGTGGACGTCTGAATGTCAGACAGCATTTGATAATTTGGTGACAGCATTATCATCGTCACCCATTCTGATATTACCCGATTTTCGATCTAATTTTATCCTCAGAACGGATGCGTCGGACTCTGGTGTCGGCGCTTGTCTTCTACAGGAGAAGAACGAATGTCTCCATCCTGTATGTTATGTCAGTAGGAAGTTATTGCAGAGAGAAAGAAAGTATTCTGTGATAGAGCGTGAGTGTCTTGCCATTGTCTGGTCCGTCCAGAAACTAGGACGTTATCTCATGGGACGAGAATTTTGTATCCAGACAGACCACAAGCCACTGACATTTTTGTCGAAGAATCGTTCGTCCAGTCCACGCTTGTCTAGATGGGCATTGGCTTTACAGCCGTATACCTTCGTTATTCAACCAATTCCAGGAACCAGCAATCATATCGCCGACTACCTTAGTCGAGCCTAGGGGAAGATTTCAGGAGCTTATACATCGGAGGACAGGAACATTGACAGGATCTGTGTGAATAAGTCGACTTTAAAATATTGACATTATAAATATGATATGAAGAATGGTTGAGAGGTTGATTGGTTTTTGATTCTGTATTAGGTATTGTGTTTAGTTAGCTATTCATGATGTGACACATATATGCATGTTGCAGGCCATATTGATCCCCATATTTTCCCCTGATTTCGGTATTCTATATACTAGGGGAACTGCTAGGTCATTTTTCTAGTGTAGGTATTGCTCACGCTCACTCGTTGACAGTCATCTTGATGCGATTTGAAATTAATTGCATTAATTTTTTTGGGGTGGGGGATGATGTCACGAGTGGAGTGAGTGCAATTAAGGGGGTTGCTACAGAGCGGGTGTAGAATAAGAAGAGCTCACGACAGACGGATAGGAAAAGACGTGAAAGGGGAAGAGTAAAAATAACTCATGCAGACAAGTGGGAAAAGCGTGCGTGTATGAGTGGTGTGGAAGTCTGAATGAGGCGAAAGCGCTGGATTACTATCACTGCAAGTTAGAAGGTCCGACGGAGCGGACCTGTGAATAAGAGCCCATCGGGCGGACATAAGGGAAGCAGTCGAGAAGACTAGTGAGTCTTTCCAGTTATGACTGGTATGTAGAACGTTGATTGATTATTATGATTGATGTATTATATTATATTCGTCTATTACCATGATGTGAATAAGTATATGTGAGGAATGTGGAAGTCCTTGATATTGGATATAGCAATGTGCGCCACGAGCGATAGATGAAAGTGAGTTCATGGATTTGTAGCGCGAGTGAGTAGTGTGTACTCCGATGGAAGTGTGTTACCGTAAGATGTGTGGTGAGTGAAAGGTGAACTAGTGTGTGTACGTTTCATGGGTTGTAAGGAGAGGTGGAGTGAATAGAAATGGTAGGGTATTATACCAATGTAATGTTATTCTTGTAGGTGTCGGGGACGGGCCGCAGAGCCACCTCGATGAGCACAGGAGATAGGCCAGCATAGGGCCGGAGGCCACACATAGGCCAGAAGTGAGGCTGTCAGTGCAGGACAGTAGAGGCACATAAAGTCGTGGCAGTCAGGCCACGGACAGGGACGTAGATATGAGAGTGAATGAGATACTATATTGTTGCCATGTTGATAGGCTAGTGAACTGATATTATGTTATTGCCATGTTGATGGCTATGGAAATAATAATGTGTTATTGCCCTGCTGAGGTGCTAGGGGAGGGCTAAGGTGTATGACAATAGGGAGGTGATATTGAGAGACTGCGGTGCCAGTAAATTATTAATGTGCTATTAAGAGCCTGAGGGAGAGGCTGAGGCCGAAGTGCCTTTAGGAGTAACTACCGGATTGTGGATCCGAGGGAGAGTGTGGGTGAGAATAAGGCCGTTGTACGGCAGTGCATTTCAATAATATAATGTATGTAATTGCGCTATTATATGTATAATTATGTTTAATAAATGTGTGAGTCTGATGGGTTGTTCTGTTAAGTGTTAAACTTGTTTGTTCGTGATTGTTGTCCTGTCATACTTATTACATCTCCCAGTCTGGGAGAGTAAAAGTGTCGAATATCAGATGTTTTCAACCGCCCACCTGAAAACACCGATTCTTTACTATCGCTACAAAAATTATGAGCTAGGGCGGGGGAGGGGGTCCTGTGGTTTAATTTTCATCACTAGACACGTGAGACAGCTCAAACGCCTTCCAGTTAGGATATGGCTGTCCTCGGTGGTTGGTGTAACTTTATCTTCAAATATTTCTTCTTGCTGTGTTTTCTTCAATCCATCATTCTTATCTAAGCCATTTTCCCCTTCATTTTCTTTGCATTCATTCCGACATTTTTATTTCATCCATCTATTCATTTTCTCATTCCATCTATCATATGTCCTTCTATTCAAAGAAATCATCTCCGGCCATCGCTTCAATCATCTGTCTACCTATCTCTATCACTCTTCCTACCATCTACACCTCTCTTCATTCATTCTTTCTTCATCTATCCATCGCTGGTCCATGCTTCTGCCCATCTATCTATCCACTCGGTCATCCATCCTACAGAATTTCCCTCACGTATTCAGACCTGTGTAATAATAATTGTGTCTTATCAGCAAGTAACAGTGACCGGTTGTTACCACGTCCGACATGGGAGTCAGGTCAACAACAGTAGCCTACTACACAGTAGTAGCCCTGTAGCCCACGTCAGATGGTCAGAGTAAACCATGCACTTTTATACGGTGAATCTTCCACCGTCTCCAAAGGAGTTTAGAGTTTGGTAAAAAGCACGTCCACTCGATAACGACCGCACTGTGCTAGGAAAGAGCAAGAAGACAGACAGAATATAACAGAACGATAGGAGAGAAGGATGCCCTGCCAAAAGCTCCCACCAACTACCCGCGACGAAGATAAACCTAAATCAAATTAAGACAAAACTAAGTTAAATCTTGAAACATCGCCTGCTGCACTTGTTTGTTAAGCTATAAGTAACTAAACGAGGTGCCAGACATTGCCCAGCAGCAAACCTGTGCTCTCTCTCTCTCTCTCTCTCTCTCTCTCTCTCTCTCTCTCTCTCTCTCTCTCTCTCTCTCTCTCTCTCTCTCTCTCTCTCTTATAATAATCTACATACTGCAAGTCGCATGTGCGCCACAGCACCTGCACTCGTTTCTGGGTAGAAACATCGCACCAAATTGAATGCTTATCAAAGGCGCAGTCTCCCAGGAGCCAGGCTTATCAAACGAGCAAAAAAAAAAAATCACTGTATTTAGCTGTGATTATTAAAAGATACCCTGAAAACTGAATAGACACAGTCACAATTTCATGTCTGCTGATATAAAAATTTATAAACCACAGACAAAATTTCAAATAATGACAGACATGCAGAATTCGCGCATAGCAATCTGCATTGAAGCTCATTGGCTTAAATTCAGTCAACAACGCGCCCCATGGCGCTAACAATGTGTGCATAAGTGCTAACACTATTATGTTTCAGTAGGGGCGTCCATAATTATAATGATTACTCCCAAGTACAAATCACTGTGGTACAGCAGTCAGAACAAATATTTCTTTTAAATGGATCACAAAACCCTGACTATAAATACTAAAGGCATGCTTTAATTTAAAGCTGCAGTGATATAGGAATTGAAAAACTGTTGAAGAAACCAATATTTCTGCCTCGTTTGACAAGTGTTCACTAAAGGGCAACGACCCACTTAAGGACAGCCGTTCAAGTGAGGACAAATATTTACCTAAGGACAACCATTCACATAAGGACAACTATTCACTTAAGGACAACCATTCACATAAGGACAACTATTCACTTAAGGACAGCCGTTCACATAAGGACAACTATTCACTTAAGGACAACCATTCACATAAGGACAACTAATGAACTATTCACATAGGGACAGCCGTTCACGTAATGAAAACTATTTACTTAAGGACAGCCGTTTACATAAGGACAACTATTCACATAAGGACAACTTAAGGACAGCCGTTCACACAAGTACAGCTATTGTCGTAAGGACAGCCGTTAACATAAGGACAACTATTCACCTAAGGACAGCCGTTCAAGTAAGGACAACTATTTACATAAGGACAGCCGTCCACACAGGGACAACTATTCACATAAGGACAACTATTCACGTAAGGACAGCCGTTCACTTAAGGACAGGGGTTCAAGAATTTGCAATGGTATTTTCACACACATGGAATTTAGAAGGCAGATTTAAGAGGCTGATTAATATTGGAGAATACCCTGAGTCATGACACCTCTGCGGAAACTGTGGCCCGAAACATCTTGTCTACCGGGGAGGGGGGGGGGTATCTTCCTCTGAAGATCTCATGTCTACCACCACTGGGGAACTCAGACCATCTTATGATATCTATGCAACCAAAGTATCGACCTGTGTTAAGAACTTATAAAGCAGACACCAAAGTAATAAAAACATGGACAGACGAGGCCTGCGACCAACTTCAAGCCTGTTTTGACTGCACGGATTGGGACATTTTTACAAACACATGTACTAATTTAGACGACCTTGTTCCTACTGTTAACTCCTACATCCAGTTTTGTGAAGATCTAATTATACCTCGGAAAAGTGTGTGTGTGTATCCAAATAGTAAACCATGGTTAACAAAAGAATGCCTTGAAGCTATTGTTGACAAAAAAAGACTCCGAAAAAACTATAGTAAAAGCGACCTCGCTAAAGTAAACAAACAAATTAAAAAGAGAATCAAAGTGTGTAAAAAAGAATACAAAGATAAAATTGAAGCAAGTTTTAAATCAAATGACATGTCATCTGTGTGGAAGGGAATGAAACAGGTTACGGGGTACGATTGTATGAAGAATAAAGTGAATGTTGTGAATGAAAGCGAATTTGCCAATGAATTGAATCAGTTCTACTGTCGCTTTGACAAACACGATTTCTCCAACCAATACCAGGAAATAAGAGACAGTTTTGATTTTGATAATGATGAATGTAATATTTGTTTTGATTATGATGCTGTTGTGAAACAATTTAAATCTGTTAAGGAAAGAAAGGCATCTGGACCAGATAACATTGGAAGCAAAGTAGTGAGAACATGTGCTGAACAACTAGCAACAATTTTTACTTTCATCTTCAACAAATCCTTTCAAAACCATTACATACCAAACATTTGGAGATTGTCAAAAATCTTACCTGTCCCCAAAAAACCAAAAATATCTGAAATGAACGACCTTCGCCCAGTTGCATTAACTTCCATTATCTTTAAATGCTTTGAAAAACTTGTTTTAACTGAACTAACGAAGGAGGTCAAACAAAATCTCGATCCTTTGCAATTTGCATACAAAGAAAACAGGAACACAGAAGACACCTTATTGTTTTTATTGCATAACATCTACAGTCATTTAGACACTGGTAAAACCTGTGTTCGTGTGCTCCTAGTCGATTTTTCGTCTGCGTTTAACACCATACAACCGCACTTAATGTTTCAAAAGCTTACCAACCTACACGTGAGTTCTTTTTTAAAGAGCTGGATCTTCGAATTTCTAACACAGAGAAGCCAGTTTGTGGATATAAACAACACATTTTCCAAATTACTCACAACAAACACAGGAGCGCCACAAGGCTGCGTGCTGTCACCTGCCTTGTATACATTGTATACAAATGATTTCACTGTGACACACAACAACGTTTACCTTCTTAAATTTGCCGACGACTCTGCTATTTTAGGCCTTTTACCTAACTCTGGCCACGAATATTCTAACATTGTACAATCCTTTCATTGTTGGTGTAATAACAACTATCTTCTACTGAATGTTAAGAAAACAAAAGAGCTTGTTTTTGACTTTAGGAAAAATAACAACGATCCTGTTTGCCCTCTTACTATCAACAATGAAGAGGTTGAAATTGTCACAGAGGCCAAATATCTTGGCATTACTATTGATTCATTGTTTAACTGGCATGCGCATGTAACATATGTATACAAGAAAGCCAACCAGCGCATGTATTTCCTCAGAAAGCTCCGCTTTTTAAAAGTTAGCAAAAGCATTCTGAAAATATTTTACACCATGGCTATTCAGAGCGTTTTGATGTATGGAGTTGTCTGTTGGGGAGGAAACATCTTACAAAAAGATAAAAATAAGATCAATAATTTAATTAAAAAAGCATCCAAAATTTGTATCTGTGATCTGCCATATTTTGATGAGCTGTACACTGGTGCTTGTATTAAAAAAGCTAATATTATTATAAATGACCCCCAACATCCCCTGAACAAGGAATATATAAGATCTGTAAGAAGTTTAAGGCTGTTGTCAAAGAAAACTAAAACTGAGCGCTACTTTAAATCGTTTATTCCATCATCAACTAGGATGTTACAATAATGTCGTCATCTTGATCGTAATCTGTGCACAGTTGAATTATGTCCTGCGTGTCAGGTCAATGTGTTTTAGTTAGGGAAGCATATTGTGTGCACTGTTAATTTTGTTAATTTAGTTAATTTATCAGTGTGTGTGTATATATGTGTGTGTGCGTGCTATGTATCATACTTTCTGCTTCTGTAACTGTATTGTTATGTATTCAATGATCAAAACAAATTTCCTTGTACAAGGACGAATAAAATTTATCTTATCTTATCTTATCTTATCTTATCTTATCTTATGTAGTCCCGTTCTGCCAAGAGTTCCAATTCTTCTTCTTCTTCTCCTTCTTCTTCTCCTTCTTATTCTTCATTTATGCAGATCACTTCATGAACAGTGAAAATAAACATAAATTATGAACATTTGACTCTTTCATTCTGAGGCCCGTTTTACGCAAATCAATTATTTATAATTATACAGTTTAGCCTGTTCATCAGGTGTCTTACGTAAATTTAAAAAAAAAAAAAAGGGAAGAACACGTGATCAAAATGTAGTTTGATTCACAAAATCTTCACGAAGTGAATGCCATAACCCCAGAACGAGTGATTCTCGAGATACTATAGATAGACAACCTAAATTCAACAGCACTGAATTACCCAAAATGAAACGAATTAACGCATGAAAATTCGCGTTTTAAGCGCCATGCGACAGAGACAACTCCTGGAATCGGCAAACAATTTTTTCTTATTTTTTGTTGTTGTTGTTGTTGTTTCATACGTGGAAACGATTGTTTGCCATACCTGCAGAGGTGTCAACAGCGTGAACCAGTACTTGTACAACTCCCGTCATTCTTTTCGCGTGCGTATCGCTCTGATATGAAACAGTCTGGAGGAAATCATGCCTAAATCGTCCTAGGCCGAGTGCACACCGGCAGATTTTGATCGACAGACAACCTGGCTAGTGACGTCACGACAAAGAGTTTCAATGAGATCTGGCCAACTAATTTGACCCGAGACACGGCTCAATTTGCCAAATTCCGTCCGCTGTCTTCCGTGCGTCCCATCCATGTCACCAATGCCACAATTCGCACTACACCCCTTCACAATAATAGAAAACAAGATTTGGGGGAAAACCCAGTTACCTGAATGTAGGTTAGCCATCAAATAGAGTGGTGAGTGGAGAAGGTGAGGCAAAAAACTGGCCATGAGTAAAGCTCAGACTACTCATATCAACTGACTAGTACGAAATGCAATGTTTGTCTCACTTAAAAGCAAGGTTAAGGTCACAGAATTTGGGAATTTTTGGTAAAGTTGGTGAAGCCTATTGACCGAAAAAGACTAGATCTAGTACCACAGAGCTCTGTGAGTTGTACTCGCAGTGTTTACACGCCCGCAAATTGTGGATATAGTGAAAGAAGGAATGGTCCGTCTCGGTACTCTGTGTCTCGGGTTTGACCGATCAAAATCTGAGAGTGTTTCGGGCCTAAAACTTCAAAAGCGGGAGGCCAAGGGGCTCATTGAGTTAGCCACAGAGAATGAAACTGCCCACAACATCAGAAGATTAGACTAGGATGTTCTGAATTACCCAAAAAACTTTTTGGGTGATAACACTGCCTAAACAGCATGTATGAACTACAATTCCAAGAGTTTGAAATTACAAAATCACTAGAAGTCAGTGGACGACACAGGTGCCAAGTGGTTACAGAGACATAACAGAGAGCGCTGTCACATAATAACGCAATGAAGTATCATGGTATGAAACCTTAAGAACACAGTCATGGCAAAGGTCTAGCCTGAATGCATTGTTGAGGGGAATATCATAAAAACCACAGAAAAATTGTGGGGTCGCAGCAGGGCTATAAGCAAAGTCAAAATTGGGCAAAAAGAAAAGGTTGTATGTTGCGAAACCCTGCTTTGCGGGGAATTGCAAATGGAAGAATGATCTTCTATATGTTTTGATATCTTCCGTTTCTGCACACACGGGAACACAGCACCTACCTGAAATAAATTTAAAGGTATCCATCCCATGTGTTACTGACAGTGATTAAAGAAACAAGCATAATCTTATACGCCATACGCAAAGTCCTTTGCTAAAATTAAAACGTAACAAAAATATCCATTTCACAAAAATCCCACTGTAGACAAAAGCAGCAACAACGACAACAAAAAACGACTACTGACACAGTAATTCTAAAGAGACGAAAATAAAATAAAACTACGCGCACTCTCGCTCAATAAATTAAATGAACTTTATCACACACACAAACACACACAAAAGTGAAAAACTCGAACAAATTTCAGAACGATCCGCTAAACTGAATAAAATTAAATATGCGACCATAACAGGAGATCAAGATTTTACACTTCATGGATGTGTTACAAAACGGAAATTTTCATAGGATAATAATTTCCTGTGCTATTTCGCAAGTGCGAGAGGGAAACGCTTCGTGCAAGTTCACAATCGTCACCTCTGTAGCAACGACCTTCAGCCAGTCCCATTATCATTACCCTCATCATCTACAGAAATCCACATGCCACCGAAATGCCAATAAAAGGTTAAAAAGAAATTATATTAGCCAATCTGGAATACAGAAACTTACCAAAGAATAATTATGTTTACCACAAACACGATCCAACAGAAAGGTAGGGTTCACATTTAAAAAATGTCTTCATTAATCATCTCTTCACGTAACAAGTCAAAACGAGGCAAGCAAGCCGACAGATTTCTCATACATGTGTAGTCTTGTTTAAGTAAACCCGTCAATCTATGTGTAGCTATGGCCGGTTATCTTATCTTGGGATAATTATAGTGATATGATCAAGTGCTCGCAATGGACTTAACGAAATTGCCGGTTATGATTTTTGTTCTTTGCACTGCTTTGCTTATAAAATCCTGTTTGTTTGTTTTTTATAATTGACATAATATTATGAATATTTTTAAAATCTTTTTAAATATTACAGTAACTTTCTCCGAACACGATGGGGCGTAAGTTTTATTGGAAAATTGAAGCGGGGAGTGGGACTAAAACAAAAAAAACAACTGAGAAACACTGGTGTAGATCGACACATTCGCTGTGGTGCAGACGACCTCTTCCAATTCTTGTTACCGCCCTGACCCACTTTCACGATTAATTGGCAGAAGTGATTCCTCTCGCTCCATCCATACTCTCTGATCGTATCCTGCACAGTGACGGATCTCCTATGACACTTGTGAAGCTTCAGCTTCAGGACCCCCTAACCCCGGAGGGGCCCTAAAGAAACTTTCTAAATGAGTGAATTTGGGATGCTGCCCTAATTGTTGCTGGTTGCTAAGGGGAACCATAACAGTTCAAGCTTCGGGGTCCTAAAAATGTAGGTCCGCCGCAGAACCTGGAACAAGGCTCGTGGAACCCTGGCGCTCCCCGGAACCCACTTTGAGACCTGCTGTTCCACGGTACATATTCTGTACAATTAGAACAGAGCCAGCCCCGCTGACCCCGTGTCAAATAGACCGCCTTTATCAGTCTATGAGTATTTTTGATCAACGTGAAGCGGATGTTTGACACGATAAGAGGTCGGCGAGTTATCAGTCTATCAATGAAAAGAAGTTGTGAACTTATTTTAGTACAGTGTGAAATAGGATTTTTACGATTTCCAATTCTATACGACTATCGCTCTTAAACTCAAGGGGCGGGGGTGGGGGGGAGAGGGGGGGGGGAGAGCAATTCAATATGTAGGATTGTCGTCAAGTTTGCACACAGGAATGACATCGTTTTTGCGTATCTCCGCTGGTTACGACATCGTGCCGACGTCGGTTTGATGTAGGGAAACCACCCCTAGCTATCAATCCTACGGAAATCTACGTCGGATTGAGGAGTCACGCTCGATACGAAGCTTAAGACGTGACTTTTCATGCGTTGATTTTTCTTTCCTTCTTTACATAATATTTTAGTTCGTGCACAAGCATAACAGAATTTTCAACCTCTTTGCTACATCCCCCCCTCCCTCTTTTTTCAAAGTTCTGAGACCCCCCTTTACCCTTCCCCCCCCCCCCAAATCCACCCGTCACCACCACCCCCACCACCCCCTTCTAACAACAGCCTTTTTTGGAAAGTGATTAGTGTCTCTATTCAAACCGCCGCCTCTGCAGGAAACAAAGGATCTTTGAAAAGCATGGTATAATCATATGGGGAAATAATAAATAATCCTGGATTAATGAAAGCGCTCGTCACACTTAAGACTTCCATCTAGCCTCGGTTGGTGGAGAGCTGTGAGTAGACATGGCACTCTCCAGGAAGCCAAGGTCCTTCGCCAAATGAGTAGCCTTGTGTTTGGTAAGGGCAATACAATGATGTGTTTAATGGAGTCTGCGTCATCTACATCGTGACAGTTTCATACGTCCTCGCATTGTTTAGATAGGAACTGGGTAATGGATCACTGTTAAGCAAAGGTTTTTAACCCGAGAGACTACCGCCATTTGGGGGGGGGGGGGGGGGGGCTAAGACGTTCTGTGTTGGGCGGATGGGGGAATGTGGTGTATGTGTGTGTGTGGGGGGGGGGGGGAGTCGAACAGTCATCTATCTGTCTGTCTGTCTGTCTCACTTTACACGCCCGTCTGTCACGTGTAGGACACAGGGATCACTGTTATCACACTACGAAATTGGGTTGAGACAAAAACATCAGTGCAAAAACTTATGAAATCACAGCATCTCCGTAGGTCACGCTGCATACGCTAGCTGGGCAAGTTTCTGTTAGCCTTGGCGCGCACTGGCTGATTTTGATCTGTGGTCTAGTTGGATGGTGTTGTGGCTAGAATTTACTCCCCCCCCCCCCCATCCAAGGTGACCCCCCAGGGGACAGAAGTGACCTGACCAAAGCGGACCCCAAGACCAGCCGTGAACCTCACGGATCAGCCTCTAGGACAGGTGGTAATGAAGTCCATACACTACCGGGATATGGATACGGTCTGTATCTCCCTCCAATGTCTCGTTAAGACCCCAATGAAGTCAGCATGACCCTACTTTCGGTATCAGCGATAAGAGATAAAAGATTATTTATAAATGTTGAGGAGCTCTCGTACGGGCTTAATCAGTGTTGAGTCGTAAAGCATGTCAAAACCCTGCGTATACAATTGTGCAAAAATCACGTCATAATTTTTGAGATCAATGAAAGAAAAAGGAGCTAGCCATGTTTGGGCATGTCATGGTATTTCACTTTCAAATGTAACTAGCTTTCTCAAGTCGATAGTTAAGCCACAAGGGATTAAAGATAAATGGAGGGGGGGGGTGGTTGGCACTTACATCAGCCAAGCCAATGCTGATTTCAGTCAAAACTGAGGTTTGGGTTGATCATAATTCCACAGCAGCTCTTCTATGTGTGTACAAATTCTTTCCGTAAATAAAATGCCTGAGAAATATAAAGGTGTCTTGATATAAGATATCAAATCCGACGTCATGCCTGAGTCATTTAGGTGACCCGATAGAAGAAATCAACTCCGACGTCTTGTCTAAGTTATACAAACATGACTCAGTGAAGAGATCAAATCCGACGTAAAGCCTTAGTAATTTAAACGTGACTCAATAAGAGATCAAACCGATGTAATGCCTAAGTAATTTAAACATGACTCAATAGGAGAGATCAAACCGATGTAATGCCGAAGTAATTTAAACATGACTCAATAGGAGAGATCAAACCGATGTAATGCCTAAGTAATTTAAACATGACTCAATAGGAGAGATCAAACCGATGTAATGCCTAAGTAATTTAAACGTGACTCAATAGGAGAGATCAAACCGACATGATGCCTAAGCAATTCAACTATGACTCAGTAGAAGAGATCAAATCCGACGCAATGCCTTAGTGATTTAAACCTGACCCATTAGATCAAATCCGGCGATATGCTGGGAAATGTCTAGTGCCAGGGGACGACGGGGAAGGAGGACCCCGACACTAGGGGTTATGCGTAAATAATCAAAGATCAAATCCGACATAATGCCTACGCCATTTAAACGTGACCCAATAGATCAAATCCCTGTTAAAGTTTGGGATTTAAAAATTAAGAAAAAGCTCAGGAAATGCAAAGGATTAGCCCTGGGATTCTCTTGGAGTTTACTCATTAGTAAAGCATTAGTTAATTTGGAACAAAATCCGAACAAAATTTTGTTAGAGCGCAGTGACCGGTGATAAAGCAAATTTAAGCCAATCTCGGAGGCCGGACAAAGTTGCTCGGTGGGCATAGGTTGGCCACGCCTGAGTTACAGTGTTTTGTGAGGCAAAGGGATATCAAAGATACTGCAATTGATAAGATTAGACACCTAGTGCTTTCAGCGTGCACAGATTTCGCACCGCCACCATGCGGCAAACGTGCGGAGGTTATGAAAAGTATTGTGTATTTAACAAAGCTAAATAGGGAAAATATTGAATTTTGTTCACTGTTCAGCTATCGCTGTTGGCCTTGACTGGCGTCACTATTATGGAATTATAACCTCAATCACTGTGGGAAAAACTGGCTATTTTTTTCTTTTTTTAGTCGCAGTCGCACTGTCACAATTTTGCATCATAAATTTACTATTACATCAAGCATTCTTTTCATACTATGCTCCGTGGACCCCGCCCCGATCAGCGCGCAAATTCTGAGGACGGTTTTTTTTGTGGTGCCAAGAAGACAGTGTCTCATCTTATCGTTTCTAGTGTCTTTGGGGATACTGCAGAAAGAATGTCTATGCTGACAGATGGGAAAGTGATGTCCAGAATGGCTCTGAGTGATAACTGCAGTGAAGCATTACCATTGGCTGCTGGTACTAGACATTTCCAATTGCTTAAGCAAGGACGATAACGAATGACAAGACCATCAGACTCAGGCGACGCAGTGGCACAGGGGTAAAAGCACTTGGACGGGGTACTAGACGTGTAAAGTTCGAATCCCTCCCAAGACGGGGAATGGGGGCCCCAACCTAACCAATTACTTCTCGTGGTGTTTCAAAGGCACTCTCAGGCAGCGCACTGGCGCAGGGGTTAGAGCACTTGAATAAGATACGAGACGTCCAAAGTTCGAATCTCTCCCAAAATTTTTTTCTCGCGGTGTTTCAAAGGCGGTCATTGGTCGGTGACATGGCGCGAGCTCAAACCTCGTTTCTGATAACTTCATTAACCCTTTTGGTTCTTGCACCGGTGTCGTTTTGGTCCCTTCGCCCCGGGTACCGGCGAGCGGCAGCGTTATAATTTAGTGTTCAAGACCTCAAGATCTTGAAATTATACACTACTCGTCGCAGTGGCGAACGTACATTTTTGAGGCCCTGAAGCTTGAAATGTTATGAGGCCTCGCAACCAGCAACGACAGGGCAACATCCAAACTTCGCTCACTGAAAAAAGTGTCTTCAGGGCCCCTTCGGGCTTAGGGCCCTACGCTTAATTAAGCTCCATTCGTTTCATTGAGTAGATCCGCCGCTGACTCGCCGTGCAGGCACCAGAACGGAAGTTTTGCGCTGTACCGGTATTATGTACTGCCGCGAGAACCTGTAAAGGTTAAACGCCCAATACAATAAAACAAAACAGAAAAAACACCTTGCCCTTGTTATGAGTGATACTGGCTCTGCTCGTGAGTTATTGTTTACCCGGATGTAATTATATCAGGTGACACCATAGATATCTTTGGGGGGTACCGTCTTGACAGCAAAATTAAGGAGCCACGCCCGCTCATTTCAAGCATGTGACAAAAACAATTAACACCAGGACATAGTGCCAGGTAACGTGCATAAACATGCGTGTAAATATTAGGTGTTATTCTAATTCGGCGTTCTGTCTTCTAGATAAAAACTAATTTGTAATACATGTATTGTAAATCAATTGAAGAACTTTACACGGTGCCTACCCAATTTATGGTGTATTTATACTCCTAAGTTTATATTAGAATTCATTTCTAAGACAGACAGACAGACAGACTGACAAACACAGACATACAGACAACAGATAAATCGATAGATAGATAGATAGATAGATAGATAGATAGATAGATAGATAGATAGATAGATAGATAGATAGATAGATAGATAGATAGAAGGATAGACAGATAGATAGATAGATAGATAGATAGATAGATAGATAGCTAGATAGATAGATAGATAGATAGATAGATAGATAGATAGATAGATAGAAGGATAGACAGATAGATAGATAGATAGATAGATAGATAGATATATATATATAGAGAGAGAGAGAGAGAGATAGACAGATAGAAAGAGAGAGAGAGATAGACAGATAGAGAGAGAGAGAAAGAGAGAGAGAGATAGACAGACAGACACAGACAGACAGACAGACAGACAGACAGAAAGTCAGACCGATAGAAAGATAGATAGATAGACAGACAGACAGACAGACAGACAGACAACAGACAAACAGACAGACAGACGGACAGATAGATAGATAGATAGATGCCCATTTTCTGTAACTCCCCCCCCTCCCCCCACCCATCCATCTCCATACCCTCTTGATATCCGACACTACCACGTGCACCCGCAGACCACGCCCCAGATTCGCCAGGTACACAGGCGTTACCTGATCAATTTCGAAATAAGAAATTTGATGTCAAGGAACTCCAGGATTTGCGACACCACTCCAACACACAGCTGACTACTACACGTAGATTTACAACCCACTTGCTCGCTGCCAAACAAGATAAGAAAAAGGAACTGATTTCAGTCTGGTTAATACGAACATAATTTATTGGAATTTTCATTGCCTTTGGATCTGCGACGAATAGTTAATGAGTCAGCTGAGATGTTGTTTCCTTTTTCTTTATTTGGTTCTTGTGTTGACAGCAAACAAAAAAAGGAACTGGATTTGTTTTGCTAGCACAGTTTGTTTGTTTGTTTGTGTGTGTGTGTGTGTGTTTGTGTGTGTGTGTGTGTGTGTGTGTGCGCGCGTGTGTGCGTGTGTGTGTGTGTGTGTGTGTTGTTTGTAGTTGTTTTTTCTATTTATTTCTGGAAATTTTATGGTACCAAGGCTCGACGCGCACTAGTAAATTTTGATCGGCCGGATGATTCGTTGATGACGTCACGACAATGAGTTTCAAAGAGAGGGAAAGGAAAACTATTTGGCCAGTGCAAGAGATCTCAGTAAAACTACAGGTCAGCATCCGACTAGTCAACCGACCTAAATGGGCTAGTGAGCGCCTGACCGTAGACGAAAAGGTTTTCGTAAAATTTTCGAAAGTGGCCGGAAATTTTGGACGAAAAAATGAAAACTGTTGGGTCTCGGTTACAGCGTCCAAACACGCACTGCCTAAAATTTCAGCACATCTGTCGTTTGTGCAATCCATTAAAACAAGTACAACCAAATCGCATGTCTGGGCAAGCTGACGCCAACATCGATGGCCAGTGAAAAATATGAGGAATGACGTCAGTGAAGGATGATAAACATAAGTTTTGATAACCTTGGGGAATGACTGAGAGGAGTGGCTTTTTGAATAAAGTGACAAGAAATATTGACAGGTTAAGGAATGACAACTGTGGCGTTTGACTTTCCGTGTGACGCATGAAGGCACGACAAGTTAAGAATGGCAGAAACTACGGATGACTTTCTGTGCGAAGTGACAAGCGTAAATGCGATAACTAAAGGAATAATAACTATGTATCAAAGATAGAGCATTTTGGCTCCACATGACCTGCTTCAAATATGGTGTATTGGGCGCAAGAGGGTTCAGAAACTACTCTACAATACTATTAAAGTGTTCCAACCACTAAAATGTGTGTTCGTCTTGAATGGGTTAAAATTATTATGTTAATGTTATACTCATTGAACAATGTTCTACGCATTAGATCAGACGTTGGTGAGTGGACACTACACCATTCCTGTAATTAAGTCAAAGAAATATGTTTTTCAACATTTTCTCCCATTCGAGTTACCGTACGTTTTGCCAAGAGAATGAACCGGAACAGTTATAAGTTTATCACAGACGTCTGCACATTTTTATACCACTATTATGCAGAGTGACTGCAGTTAACGAATAAAACCAGTAACAAATTGACCTAATCACCGGTTCGAATGATGAGAAAGATAGGCCCGTGTACATTCACCGCTATACATAATTATAAGCCTGTCACCGCTCAAAACAGTCCACTCAATCGGTGCACCACAATTATATTATTTGCGCAACATTAGGCTCATTTTGCTGCAGGGAATGGTTATGGCAACCTATTTCTGTCAGGAACTTCCTTAATGGTCATTAGGTAATTTTGATCGATCACTGTGACTAACAAAGGATATTCCGATGTTTGAGCCTTAGGAAATAATCCTCATGCTTAAAGGAATCTGTTCCAAAAAGTGTCTTGCTTCAAATCAAAAGTGCATCTCCATCGCCTTTGTCACCCCACTGTATACGCATTACGCACTTATTTCGCGTGTGGTTGGTGAGCGCTGCTGGTACAATCTCCTTCACTCCTATCATTGTGCTGTTTTTCTGTCTATCGCCTCGCATCTTCCAGCCACAATGTGACCGTTCTTGTCTCTCCAAACTCAGACTCAAACATAAATATTGCTCATTATCAGACGACTTAAAACAAGCAAAAACAAATACAAGCCTAGAGAGAGAAGGGTAACGCCCCTGGCGAACACGCGCCTCTGCACTATGAACAATATGAAAAAGAATTCGCCAACGTAAGTTGTATAATAATACACAAAATTAAAAAGTCCCTCGAGTAGTTCAAAGAATATTTCCCGACCTCAGTTCTTGTTTGTTCCAACTACATAATTATTTTGCACAACTGAGAAATCTGACCTTAAACGTTTCCGCCGTCAATATTACGATAACGGGTTAGAATAAATGGGAACTGTGAAACAGCTTGATAAGCGCCACTGCGCATTTTAAACAAGAGTCAAAGAGTTCATTTGTTAAGCCTCTTCTACCTATCAAACGATCTCCAGTTTTTCAGAAAATGGAGATAGAGCAAACAAGAACTAAATTCTCAATTTGGCGAAAAAAAATTGGTCATTTGGTCGCTCCAGCACGGTTCTGGTGAGAAAATCGCCTGTAAAGTTTTGTAGTTAAACTTTGCAAAGTGTTTGAACTACCTTTTAAGGCTTTAGAATCTACTACAAGAGGTGAGATACATGAGGTACTTTAATAACTTGCGCAAGAATGTTAGGCCAGTGGCGTAGCGTGGGCTGCCAACAACAGGGACAAGGCAAGTATTGCGCCCCCCTGACCTGAGTGCCAACCTCCAGTCCAGTATTGAACCCTTACCCCCTAAGCACCGTACTGGAAGAAAATAAAAGTAAAAATGCATTTATTGCTCGTACAGTCAAATTTATTTAATATCGCCTGGTTTTAATTTGGGCAAATTTTTCAGGAACCGTATTGAAATTTCTTCTCAACTGACAGTATTATTAGGTTACTCAGGCTTTCTTGTCTCATTGTAGATCTCTGATATTTTTGATTAAGTTTTGAGAAACTTCTTTCACAATTAGCGGTTGAAACAGTGATAGTTTTTGTGGGCAACCGCCCTTGTAGCCACGCCCACGCTACGCCACTCTGACAGACTACACCCAAGGGCGCCTTGGTCTTATCTCAATTTTTTTGTCCAAAAAAAAAATAAATACATCAGTATTGAGGCGGTAGCCTGCGGCCGTGTGAATTCAATTGTAGGTTTCCTGACCAGGCCAGCCATATGAAATAAAACAACAAAAAGTAGCGTGTACTCACAAATTCCATCCACTCAAGCAGACACTTCTGTCAGCCTCGTGTCGCAATGCTGTGATACCAAGCTCCCAGTCTAGCCTTACAGGCCAAATCCTTAGACTATCTACACCGAACCCCCTTTTTTTCCCTTGCTTTTCTCAAATCTGCACCAAACACAATAGGCACTTAGGCAGTGAAGGCATAGGCTAGCAGCGCGCGAAACACACCTCATTCCATTGTAGAAAGATAGCGGGCGACCGCGTCTCCGTCTGACTTAAGCGTGGGCGATACCAGAAATTTTTAGTAGTCGCGATTATACTAATATAAATATCGATTACCTTCTTTTAGATTTCCCGATTCTGTTTTTTTTGTTTGCTTTTGTCTTCCTTGTTTAGGGGAAGGGGCTGGTTGGTGAGAGAACAGAACATGTTTATTTCTCTCATACAAAAAAAGATTATATACTTCTACAAATATAACAGGTTTAGAACATGTTGATATGGAACAATAATGCAACAAAAACTGAAACCGATCCAGTATGGCAACAAAATTACACGACGCATTCATGTGGTAGAACTGAAAGATAGTCGATCACAAGATTTCAGATTCGTTTACTGGTACAGTAGTAGGCCTGCATGCCCAAAGTGGTTACTGAATGACCCAGGTGTAATAATCACTTCCCCAACTTCAATACACGTCATTTCGAAACAAAAACAAAAAAAAAGGGAAGAATTCTTTTTATGAGAAAACAAAGGTGCAGAGACGTAATTTGTTAAAAATAACTAATCGGTCATTTTATATTTACGGGGCCGGATTTAGATGAAGAAAGGCCCTAGGCTAATCTAGCTGTGAGGCCCCCAGCTAATCTAGCTGTGAGGCCCTAGGCTAATCCAGCTGTGAGACCCCAAGCTAATCTGGCTGTGAGGTCCTACGCTAAGCTAGCTGTGAGGCCCTAGGCTGATCCAGCTGTGAGACCCCAAGCTAATCTGGCTGTGAGGCCGTAGGCTAATCCAGCTGTGAGACCCCAAGCTAATCTGGCCGTGAGGTCCTACGCTAAGCTAGCTGTGAGGCCCTGGGCCCTATAAATTATTATTTTGAGGCCCCATGTTTCAGCCTACCTCGCCCAATGGTAAATCCGGCAATGTATAATATCTTTTGATGAATACTTTTTGGATAGGTACTCAAAGTTATCGATATATAAAAATCAATATGCCCACACCTAGTAGACCTCCATGGTGCCCAATGATGCTAGGCTTTCTCAGGCCTTGCCTCAGCTGAGATTTGTCTACAAATTAATTTCTATGACGTCCTCTCCTTGGCTCTATCGTATCAAACTAGCGAACACCATGGAACGACGAATGTGTAAATTTTTTTAAAAAACGTACGCTCGATTTTGGCGATTAAGAGCCACTTAAATCTACACATTTATCGTTCCATGGTGTTCGCTAGTGTGATATGATAGAAACAAGGAGAGGGCGTTATTGAAACTTGTAGACAAGTCTCAGCTGAGGTAAGATCTTAGAAAACCTAGATAGCATCATTGTGCACCGGTAAGGGCTACTAGGGGGTGGGCATTTTGATTTTTATATATCGATAACTTCGATAACTATCGATAACTAAGTAGTCCTACAGCTCACCAGACACTAAAGTCATTCATTAACATCATTAAAAACCTTACACATTCCCTAGAACCCACTCACTCCACCCCTCCCCTAAAAAACACATGCGCTTCTGATAAGCTGTTGACCCCGCCCCCCAAGCACCACGACCCACCCCCGAACCGTACGTAACACAATGGGTGGCCACTTGCATCATCAAGCTAACGCTTTTCATCTTATGAGATTTGTCTTAAATGTTACTATGATGATCAGATGGCAAGATAACTTCACATAAATGTTGGTAAAATCATTCCTATGTCACAGAGAAATCAGATTTAATTATTTAGAAATCTGTCTCCTTTCTACGCTGTCTCTAGTCTCTTTCTCCTACGGCCCTTTGTACACAGTCTAGGAATGAGTCACACCCTACCTCGTGATTACTGGCTGGCGTCAACAGCACCTGGTTTTTGTCTCTTAATACCTGAAGTAATCAGTTTCTTGTTCCAGAATCAACAGGCCCTTCTCTCTCTCTCTCTCTCTCTCTCTCTCTCTCTCTCTCTCTCTCTCTCTCTCTCTCTCTCTCTCTCTCTTTTGTCTGTGTCTGTGTGTCCCATCTACCTATCTATCTATCTATCTATCTATCTATCTATCTATCTATCTATCTATCTATCTATCTATGTGTATGTATGTCTGTCTGTCTGTCTATGTGCATATGTGCACTGACAGATAACGCCGTCATTATAACAAGATTTCACGGATAGGAAGTAAACAGCTATCTTCATTTGGGGCCAAGCTTGACCACACAAGGCGTTCATGCAACAGAGAGGGACAAACGACCAGGTCTCGAAGAAAACTTACTGTGTTCATTTATGGTACAATTCTGAGAAACTGGACTCTGTCTCGAACTGAATTTACAGTGTTCATTCATGTAAAATACGAAGGAATTGGGCTCGGACTCGGAATGAACTTAGGGGGCCTATTCCCGGTAAAACTTTAAGGAACTGGACTCAATCTCAAACTGAACTTATTGCTTTCATTCGTAGGAACTTGGACCAAATCCCGAAATGAAGTTACTGGTGTTTTCATTGTGCAATTTTAAGGAACTGCCATCAATCGTAAACTGAACGTACGTCCATACATGGCACAATTTTGAGGAACTCTACTCTCGTGAAATATGCTCTCTGACTACATCAGGGTGAATTGTGAGAAATTCGATTGTCAACAATAGGGAGCAAATCTCCAGCTGAATGGCTGCTTCTGCAACCGAACACAATACCAACTTAAGAAAAGCAGACAACCTAAATGGGTCAAAATTTATCTCGGCCATGGATCTTTCATTCAACCTCCGAGGAGATAGACAGAACGCCATCTCAAACTGTGTGCCTGTTTCCATTCGCTAGATCACCAGATCCAACTCCTATCATGTCTGGGCAACTGGTGTTATCTCAAGAGGCCAACCGTGGGTCTTGGTAATCAACAGGCAACACTGACAAGCCCTCCGCCTTGTTTAATGCATAACTATTTCGTTTTCTTTTTTTCTTTTCTCATCTCGATAACAATAACAACGAACCTTGCAGTTCAAACCAAAAAAAAAAAAAAATCCAAATCAGGGGCCGTCCACGAAGTACGTACACCCAGAGGGAAATGGATTGGCCCCAGCGTATGAAGGGCGTAAATGGGGGAAAGGGGCGTTCTGTAAAGTGTGCGTACGCTTCTGAGGTAATGACTTTTTTAAAAGTTATTTTCAATTTTTTTTTCAACAAAATAAGATGATTGTGATATTATATAAAAATCGAATACAGGTTAAGTTTCTTATAAAACAGTCATGTATGCAGTGCAAAATGCCATTTTAAATTTTCAGAGTGTCAAGACCATGTCATGGACTGATTAATGGCCGTCCGCTCGAACAAAGGTGTGTGTGTGGGAGGGGGGGGTGGATGAGGCCAAGCTAAGCGCACCAAAAGCCTATAAGTTTGTTGGAATGGGGGAGGTAAAAATCTTCAACATGAATCGCATGTATTTTATGCATGGCCCCTTATCTGGATAACAATAACAATAACGGACCTGGCGCAGTTCTGAAAAATTACCAGTTACCTTCGTTTTGGGTTATCTTTTTTTTTTTTTTTCATTTCAAACAATCTGTATGCGCGAACATGGCATTACATTTAGCTCGCTGTGGTAAAAACTACAAATGACAAGATCCTTTGGCAATCTTTCAGGGATGTTACACTGTACGTGATTAAATCGTATAAATTGAATGTGCATAAGCAAGGCTAACTGCTGCGAAACAGCAATTCCTTAAAGATTTCGTTTCATCAGTGACAAGGATAAATGTCTATCTGAAGATCTTGTATAGTTTAGCTTATTTGTTTTGTTTAAGCGCACTAGTTGGCCCGCGGACTCGGGGAATACACAGATGTGAGTTTTCAAGTTGAGTTTGGATCACTAATGTGTAAATTGAGGCACAGAACGAAATTTCCTGTCTTAGGGTACAAACACAGAGGCCACCGAATTCTGTCACCGAGCCACTAGGCGCTTTAGGTGAGAAGAATTGCACTATATAATTTCAACAACTGCACACAGAGCCCACCTAGATTCGGTCCGTTTATGTAGTGCAATTCTTCTCACCTAAAGCGCCTAGTGGCTCGGTGACCGAATTCGGTGGCCTTTGTGTGGCGACCCTTACACTAGAAGAAAATGCGTCTTTTTTTTTTCCCCCGCGGCTCAAAATATCTGAACAATTATTCTGCGGGGTGTTCAGTTGTGCAGGCGCCTTCCCTCGCCTGGCAGGGACATCGTTCAGTGCGAACCGCAGAAAAGAGATCAGAAGCGACAGAAGGCAGGAATAAGTCATCAATTATTTTGACAACCCTGAGCCATTTTGGATGAGGCCGATTATTCGTAACTACGCATGCGCGCAACGATGTTTAATGTAACATCAGAGAGTATGTATTTAGAGAGCGATCTCACTTCCGCCAAATCGTGAAACGGCAGTAACAAGCAGTGAAAGAGACCGTCTTCACCAAAGACAGTGTGCGTGTCTGTTTATTGTGGTTTCTTCATATTTTTGGGTTGATTGAAACTATTTAGAGCTGTTTGTAAACTCTTACTGAGCATCGAAATGTACAAACGGGTATAATTGTTTACCGCCGATCAAGTCAAGCGAAGTTGCAGTTCATCCAAAATGGCGGTGCGCATATTCCTGCAGTCGGCAAAAGCGGCCTTCCTTCTCTTGTGGTAGTTCCCCATATCGTGCTGCGAACACTGGAGGGTATTATTTCTTATGCGAAGCTTTGCTACCTACAACTTTTTCTTTTTGCCATATTTTGACTTTGCTGCAATCCTTGCTGCAACCCCACACATTTTCTGTGGTTTTTATAATATTTCGTAATGGCAAACCGTTCTTGCAGACCAAGTTACAGACACCTTCGTTCCCAGCCTACATGCTTTATGGCGCCCCCCAGGGCGTTATCTCGGAACTGCGCATTTCCTAATTTAAAAACAACAACACAAAATGCGTCTGTCATTTCCTTAGGTGAACGGGTGTCCTTATGTCAACAGCAAAGGCAGATTGTAATATATGCATGTATAACGGAGGCTCCCTTGTAAAAGGCAGTGTGCTGAGGGCCACGTTAGAGGCAAGCTGCTCGACTCTCATGCCCAAAGCATCGGGTTCGATCTCAGCTCGGTGCAGGCCTGTTGGAATCTTAGGGAGGGTCGGGGGGGGGGGCGATTCCTGTCAACATGGCAGGATCGAGCACCTAGTCTTCTCGGATAAGGACTAAACATTCGGGAGGGCCCGTGTGCACGCAGCCCACGTTAAAGATACCTTGGCAGTTTGAAAGTCGAGAAGAGCAGGCCGAACAAGGCCTCTGCCCGGGAAAAATTCTTAAAAAACTAATCCCTGCCACAAAAATACACAGAAACACGAACAAGAAACATAAAAACCAAGAAAAGTGAGGTGTACATGCCAAGAGTAGCGAAACCTCCAAAAATATAAACATAAAACAAAAAGCGACTGTGACATGACAATGACAGTCAGCCAAAGACATTTTACTTGTATTCATAAGCACAAGTTGTTCTCATGGCGTCTGAATGTTAGTATAATGAGTGGATATTACATGAAATTCGACTTACGTTCGTTGAACAGAGAGACCTTTGCAGTTTGTTGAATTGAAAAAAGACACTTTATCCTGCAGGAGTCATCGCTTGACAAGGACCTGAGCCAAAAACACGTATTTCACAGAATTAATATACATGAGTAAAAAAGCAGTTTATGACATGGTAACATAATAATAATACAAGGCCGCCAAAGTCTAGCAACAAACTTTAATTAAACAGCTGTAAACAGTTTGAACGAATTGGGTCAATTAAAAAAAATTGTAAAATTAACACACAAAAAAAAGATAGTTCCTGTGAAATAAAAATCTTTCGTTTTTCTAATGATTTGAGGTCCTGTCTTGCCCAACGAAACAACAAAGCTCAGAATTATTTTCTTTTAAAGAAAGAGAGAGAGAGAGAGAAAACACAATGGCATGGCATGGCATGAGGTTTCAGCCTGTCCGGTCAAGTGTTTTACCCATTTCCATCTTGCCTGAAATGCTCATTTAAATCCAGTTCCTGTGTGAGATCAACAGATCTTGAATCAAAGATGGCAAGGCTTTTTATTTCACTCAATTATCTCAGCGGTTTGAAAGTTACAGCGGGTTAAAAGTTTGTTGCAAGATTTATGCGGCCTAGTAAACTTCCTCTATTTCTACAGTTAATAGCAAATAACATCATAAAAAAAAAAAAAAAATACAGCCTTCAAATTGGTATTTGATAAACTTCTTGTGTTGATTGTTTCACTTACGTCACCCAAAATTGTGATGCATTCCCACCCCTAATCCCTGCCCCCAAACCCCACATACACCACGACTGCGCGCGCGCACTGACAAAGGTTAGCATTTTGGCACGGCGGTTGAGCATGCACACTCGCAAAAGACTGGCTGCCGTACCGTCCAAAAAGAAGAACTGAAACTCCTGGGAAACCGAAGCATAAATGGCTTTAGTACTTTCTAGGAAAGGCGAAAAAAAAATTTCAATATTTCGTAGGAGCACAAGTCCTGTGACGTCAGGTGAAACAAGCCAATCAGTGGTGGCCGTTTCCGTGGTCACCACTGCATACTTTTTATCTAAGTTTTTTTTTTGTTAGGAGACCGTGGTCTCGGCAAAGATAGTGGAGTGATTCTACTATCTTTGGTCTAGGTTCAAAGCCGAATCCTAGACAATATTGAGTTATCTTCACTGCTCATCCAAAGCTTACTGTGTAAAATAGTACCCTGCCCCGACAACAGCTTCCACTCGGGGTCATGGTGCTCTATAGACAAAGTGCTCGCCTCTCATGCCGAAGGTAGTGGGTTCGATCCTATGTCGGACTACGCATGTTGCAATTTTATTTTTTATTTTTTATTTTGGGGGGGGGGGGTAGGGGTGGGGGGCGGCTATTCTTATGCCTGCTCCTATGGTAGGTAGGATCGCACTCTTATAGTCTTCTCGAATAAGGGCGAAAAACTCGGAGGGCCCGTGTGCACGTTGCGCACGTTAAAGATACCTTGGCAGTTGAAAGTCGAGAAGAGCAGGCCGAGCAAGGCCGCTGCTCGCGCAAAAATTCTAAAAAGCTAATCCCTGCCACAAAAACACACACAGAAACAAGAATAAGCAAGAAAAAAGCAGGAAAAATGAGGTGTAAATGCCAAGACCCAAACACAACAACCTCCACTCAAACATCGGAAGTCGTAAAGACTACACTGTATAATAGTTATGATTACACCCCGGGGCATACTAGCCAATTTTGATCGCCCGAGAAATGGATGATGACGTCACGACATTGATGGATTTCAATAGGGAACGGAATTTAATGACACAGTTACTATATTTGAATTTACCGATGTCGTCATGGGACATTCGAACTGTTCAACGTGGTGGTTAAGCACAGTTGTTGTGGACTTTGTAAGGGCGATTCGAGGCACAAAGATCAACTACACATGAAAAGTGTGTACAAAGTCCATAACTTACTGTGCTTAACCGCCGCGTTGAACAGTTCGAATGTCCCATGGCGTAAATCTAAATAATGTAACTGTGTCATTCAATTCCGTTCCCTATACGACTTCGCGCACCAGCCACATGGTCGAACCTCATTGAAACTCAATGTCTTTACGTCACCATCCAACTGGCCGGCCGGCCAAAATTGGATAGTCTCAGTTGGGTCTTATCATCATTCAGTTCTGTCTGACGCGTTATACGAGGAATCATAATAATTATATGTGCCCACTCAACAAAATGTCCATTGTACACACTTTCGTGAGTTGTGCAAAAAACAAGAGTGCTTTTAAGTGTACGGAAAAGAAAAGATTGTCCAAGAGCAACAGAACAATACACAAAAAAAAACAAACAGGGAAAGATACAGAAGATCATTTTTGCCTTCCGCAGTTCGCCTCTGCAAGCCATTTTAACTTTATGTGTAACTGCCCCATTCTTCGAATGGTAAAAAACAAAGCTCACCACTCCAAACCGAAAGGAATCAGCACAAAGACATTGATGTCGAGACACTTTGGGTCATCCACATAAAATCGGCGATCAATAGATAGATAGGATAGTATTACAGTAGTACACAGTGCACAGTAGTGCGCACCGAGCATTTTTCATGGGCTCATGTGTTCGTAAAAAATGATCTAAATATTTACGCACAGTTTTCTTGGTATGAATGAATGGCACTCACCTCATCTGTATAACACTATGCTCGGTATCACTATCAAAGTTTTCTTGGCGTGGCTGGATCGTGAACTCTAGTTTACATTTCCGGTAAGAGGCGGAAATGACGAAATTGACGGAAGTACATTATCATGTCGTATTCGCAATCATGAATTGATAACTGATAACTATAACTGAATTTCTGGGAAAGTAAAAAGTTTCGGGAAAAAATGAGCTCGACACGTACATGCCTAATAAATTTTTACATACATTTGCCAAGTTTCATTTCTCTATGTTGCGTAGTAAAAAAGCCTTTGCGGTCACAAAGTTGGGCCCAAGCTCCATTATTATATGACAAGCCTGATTACCCGTTCTACGAACGGAATAGGAAAGAAAGAAAAGGCAGTGTGACAGTGACAGATGATGACAATGGGTTAACTATTGTGACATACCTTCACTGTAGAACTTCTGGATAGACGACGTTGCGAGTCTGATATTCCGCAGCCAACACAAAGACAGATTTATTTGTTCCTGTCCTGGACAGTGCCACATATAGCATTCCATGTGTGAATACTGGAGATGTTAAATCCAAGCCCATGGTTTTTAAATTCTGGCCCTGAGCCTTGTTTATAGTTATGGCAAAACATGGCTGAACGGGAAATTGACGCCGTTGAAAAGTGAAGGGCAATGCACTGTCAGAAGGCTGCAAAATTATCCGTGGATACGGTCCTGATGATATCTGCACTATTAAAGCATTGGGGGTAGATTTGCAGACAGTGCATCTTGTGCCATTCATTAGACGTGGTGGGTTGAGAGACCGCATAATCATAACTGGCATCCCAACTTTAATGGTAAGTTTGTGAGACGGAAGCCCAGCGACCTCTACTGAATTAAGAAACTCTGTGGGATAATGCACTGCCTCCTCTTCCGTAACAGTGCTATCAAAGGAGGTGTAAACTTTGCACAGCCCAGGCATCATTTGAGTAAGTCTGGCATTGATGGTGGCTACAGTGTCATTTAGTGGTGCCAATATGGCCCGTTCTGCCAGCCATGATGAGCTAGTATGGTTCTGCAAAAAATCTGGATATACAGAAGTAATTAGGTCATTTGTAGTTAATATTGTGGTTCCAAATGAATTCAGAGATATGCTGTCTGGTTCCTTGCACAATGGATATGTACCACTGCCAAGATCAAGCAAGAATTCAGCAAATTGACCAGCTTCTGCTTCACCACCAAGATGAACTCTCATGTTTGTTTGAAGTTTTCGAATCTTGACATACTGCCATAGATTGGACATCTTTAAGCATGAGTTCACAATGTTGGCCCTTGTGCCACCACGCACTACAGGTAATATAGTAAAGTAGTAATTCCACCCATTATTTCTTCCCTTCCTGTGATGTCACGAAGTGATCTGTCAAGGGCTTCAAAAATCAACTTGTTACTCATGGGCGCTTCATCTACAATGATGGCACAACAGTCCTTGATGAGTTTAGCGAGGGAAGTTCCTTTCTTGATCGAACACATTGGAACATCACACTGCGTCAAGTTAAGGGGTACCTTGAAAATGCTGTGAATAGTGCGGCCTCCAGGAATGAGGGTAGCTGCAAGACCACTGCTGGCTGTGGCAATAGCAATTCTTCGTTGTGATCTTATAGATGCAAGAATGGTGTGGATAAGAAATGTTTTACCACATCCCCCAGGCGCATCCAGGAAAAACAACCCTTTCTCAGAATTAAGTGCAGCTGTAACAAACTCATCATGGACAATACGTTGCTCTGTATTAAGTAACTGGATATTTCTCGCAGAGACTTCCTTCTCCTTCACGATGTCATATGTCATTTCCTGCCTGTAGTCCGCTCCAGCTCTCTGCACAGCATCTCTTTCATGGTGAGGAAGGCCATAATGTGTGAGCTGAAGTCCTCCCATGTCCAACACCATATCTTCTATCTCTGCCAAAGCAGCTTGAAGAACAATATCATCATTGCGGTCTGCACCAAGACTGTGAGCAAAATCTTCTGACATGGTTTCAGTATGCCTTGACCATAAATCCATAGGGTTGCTTGGGTTGCAGTGCACCAAAATTACCGCAAACAGACTACGCATCTGTTTGGGCAACATACTGACTGATGCTTCTTCCAAAGTTAAGTGGTGGACATTGTCATCTAGTAAAAGCCCTCTCTGCAAACATGCATCTCTGTAGGTAGGGTACACATTCTGGTCCACAATTTTTAAGTCATTGTAGCTCCTTGGACCGGTCACGTGATGAAGCAGCAGTCGCAAAAAGAAACACTCTCCTTGACGGGGGCTAACTGTATACATTCTACCGATTGCTGCGGCTTCAAAAATATCCTCACCATCTATTTGCTTTCCACGTTTCCTGCGATACCATGTTTTGTTGGCCCATGTGTAAAAACGTGGCACATCTATATAAAGCAAAGTAGCAGCAAAGGGGTCTATCTGACAGAGCTGAAAAAAGGCTGTGAGTGTTGATGCTGGTGGATCAGCTGTAGCCCTCTCTTGTGCAGTATCCTCAGTAAAGTATACCCGTTGGCCATTTTCCAAGTGAACGGCTAACTGAATAACTGGCGGGTAACGTTCGTGCATTGGCATCTGGAAAATTCTCCATGCTGCCTCGGTACTGCCAATATACCTGGCATTGATAAAATCATTGACTTCATCCCTTTCTCCTTGGTCTGTTACCTGGAATGTTGCCTGGTCAGAACCTTTATGGACATATTTCAAAACATATTTTATGCTCTTGACAGAGCTACAGAGTTCAACATTCAAATGGCAATTCATTTGACGGAGAAGGCAAGGGTTATAAGGGACAACCCATCTGTTATCTACCACTGTTTCTGTTCTTCTTCCTTCTCGTGTGCATTGCAGGACAGCGGTATGGCCTCCATCACTTGGATGTCTCCGCCGATACTTGGGATAAGAATCAGTGCCAGTTTCAGTGTGGTGGAGAAATGGTTTGGGGAATCCTTTAGAGCATGTGCCATTTTTTATGCATGGTGCTGTTACATTCTGTTGACCACATGGCCCATGGATCATGTTTGATGTAACAATATTGTACAGCTCAGGATCTTGATTCTTGTCAGGAATTTCTGCAACAACTGCTTTATCAAAATGCTCCGGTGTTATCTTGCTGTCCTTGGTCAGCCACAATAGAATATGTGCATGGGGCAGACCACGCTTCTGGAACTCAATGGAGTACAGCCAAGCTTGCAGTGTACCGAAGTCACCATTTTTTTAAATTTCCATGAGATGCTGTAGCTTTAGCCTGAAGACGCGCACAGTCAGGTCAGGTCGATCATGTGCTTGTTGTCCTTGACAGAGGTTGTCCTGAATTTCCTTCCATTTGGGGTTTGTCGTCATGGTAATAAACAGATCTGGCTTTCCATATTGTCTGACATATATGTCATTGCATCTTGCTGTCGCTCAAACATGTAGCGGGGTCCCCCAGTGAAACTCGAAGGTAATATTACACGTTGACCAACATTCCGAGGGTCACCATCTCCAGAGGTGAAGGTATCTCTCAGAGCACCATAACTGTCTGCCCTGTTCACGCCGAATGTAAAAAAGGCGTTCACTTTCAATTTTGGCATAGACATCAACTAAAAATTGCTGCAGTAGCCTTCTGCTGAGCAAAATGTAATTCCCTGGTCGTGTCATAAAGTGAAAGCTGTAAAATTTCAGCATGGTGAGTTTGTTATTGTTTGTGAATTTCATCTGCAAATTCCATCCATGTGTACCTCTTGGAAACAGTATGGGATATTGCATGGTATCATACGCAGGGTGAAATTCACTGATGCGTTGTAGGGTATCATCACGCGTCCTCAAGACGATGTCTCTCTCACCTACAGGATCATTGGGCATAAGCAGACCTACCTCACTCGTCTCGGGGGCATTATAGCGTCTTTCATGCTCTCCAGGTGGACGGTTGTGATTCGAAATACTGATGCGGTAATTTTCCAAATTGTTGTGTAATGCAAATTCATGCACTGCTTTCAGTTCACGAACATAAATATTGTGTGCATGAAGCTCCTCTTGAATTGCCCTCACAATGTTTTGTCGAAGACCATCAACAACACCCATTCTGGCAGTTACCTCAGACATTTCTCCATCGATGAAATAGATCTGAAGAAATTTTGCGTCAACACTGGCGTCAGTATTTATATTTGGTAGAAGTCCACCGATGCGATGACAGACTTGGCCCTGGATGCGGAATTGGGGATTCCAACCTGGAACATTAATTTCACTGCATCCGAAGGATGTCAGCTGGAAAGCACAGTTGTATTTCCGGATATTTGATAAAAAGTGCACAGCGTCAGGGGTTTCCTGGTGAAAGAGGGTGTGCAAATATTCAGTTTGAGGTGGATAAGGAGTCAGAGTTACCTTACCGTTTCCACAGCACATTCCAGGAGTTTCCAATTTAAATTTTGATGCATGACAATGGCGACATATCTTTGTCATCCTCCAATGGCATTGTTATGCCTTTGAACAAATGCATGTGGTGCATAGTTAAGAGCCATTGGAATTCCTGGATCTAGAGCAGGGACTGGCCTTTCCTGCGGGTGTGTAGCTAGGGCAGGGGGTGGCCTTTCATGCGGGTGTGGAGCTGGGGCAAGGACTGGCGTTTCCTGTGGACGGCGTTCTTGAGCAAGCTCATCAGGCACTTGAGGCACTGTCTGAATAGCTTGAAGAGACTGCATGGCAATTCCATCTTCTTCAGTTGCCGAATCTTCATTGGTGGTAGCAGATCCACCCACATGCAACAATTGTTGCCGCTTGAAACGTTGGCCCTGTGGCGTCAATCTCCCTAATCCAGACCCTTTCCTTTTCCTAGGCATATTAAAAACTTAGATCTAGTCTAGACTAATTAGAACAAAGCTGAAACCTAACCAAAGCCAAAAAGGTTTGCTGTTGAGCAACGAAATGAAGGTCCTGCTGTTGGGCGCTGCTTTAAACAGTTAAAATGTGTGATGGCCACCCACGTAGGCCTACACTACAACAATCGTTGCCGCTTGAAACGTTGGCCCTGTACTGTGGCGTCAATCTCCCGACCTAATCCAGAATCTTTCCTTTCCTAGATCTAGTCTAGAATGTAGGCATAGGCTATTGAAAACACATTCTAAAACACAGATATATAGACCTAGTCTAGATGTAAACTAATCAGAACAAAGTTGAAACTTAACCACAGTTGTGCACTGTTTTAAAATGTGTGACGGCGGAAGTTGGTGGTAATCGTTGGCGTAAAACATCATGAGTTAAATAGGTCTGATTACTTCAGTCGATGAAATATTATGAGAAAATGTATTCTTGAAGGTACAGTGCACGTAAATCATTAGATCTGCGTCCTCATGATAAGACATGTAGATCTGCGTCCTCATGATAAGACATGTAATTTGGGGGTCTATTCCGAGGCAGTTTAGCACAATCGGCTATATTGCGAGGCGATTCAACAAAATCGGCGACTGTAATCGCTCAAGCAATTTGCGCACAGAATAATATAATAGATGACAAAAAATTGCCGCAAATTTGCCGAAAATTTGATGTGTCGCAACACAAAAACGGAAACAAACGTTCTGTTATTTCTCAAATATATTTAAATTTTATGTGCCGGCGACACGACCACAGACTATACTAAGCACTGTGTAAAATTTGAAGGCCATAGAATCAACATTAACGGAGGAGTAGCGACAGAGGCGCGCGCAATGTCGTAAGTTTCTCTTTTATTAGATCTAGTATATAGATGTGTAAGAATCTAAAGTTTGGTTACTAAGTGACCAAAACTTGTGAAACTTGATGTACTGCCTCAGTTTTCACGTTAGATATAAACGTGAATACATCCATTTTTACAAAAATTAGTCCTTGATAATTATTATGTGTTTATTCGCGAACTTTTGAGCCGCAAAAAAAAAAAAAAAAACTCATTTTCGCCAAGTAGAATCGAAAACTATGATCGGAATTTTCGTTTCGCCTCTGTTTGGTACTTTGTCTTTCTTTACACATTGCTGGTCGGGAGTCAACTTTAAATAGCACATCTGTGTACGAGGTATTATCCTCCGAGTCAACGGGCCCAACCAGTAACAATAAAACCTGATAACCGTTTTTGCAGACCAGCTAGAGCGGAGCAGGGCAGTTTGAGGCGCTGTCGTTGAGAGATCAATATCAATTGACATCAGATAACGCGTGGACCTGATAATATCTGTGTACACGGAAGATATTGCTTCGACGTTTATGACTGCCTTGTCATTGTTTTGGCTGTCATTTGTTAACATGGTTTATTATTGATGGCGGTGTTGTTGTCGATCTTATATTGCTCACTGAAACTTTTGTTTTCCTGCCGGGGATGTAGTTTTGGTGATGATAGTGGTGTCTTTGGTGGCGGTGGTGTATTGATAGTAATAGAATATACTATGTTAATGTTGTGGCTGTGACAATGTTGTAGCTGTGGTGATTAAGCTGGCAGTTTGCTATGGTGGTGGTGGTGGTTGTGATGGTGGTGGTAGTGGTGGTGGTGGTAATGGTGGTGGTGGTAGTAGTGGTTGTGGTGACGGTGATGATGATGGTGCAAGTCCCCAAAACTGAACAGCTCTCTTTATCAGGCTCACATAGTGAAGATATGTTTACAAAAACGTTATTCGGCCCTCAGTTCTCGGAATTTAACCCTTACTTATCACACAATCTGCAGGCTGACCAGGACTACAAGTATGCCATATCTCCTTTCTTTTTTTAAAAAGTCGAGTTACGACAGTTTGCCACGAGACCCTCGATTTCCCAATAATTGTTTCCTTTATCTTTATTGCCACTACGAGCACCAGATATCGTTCCGTTTCTTTTGGCTTTTTTTTTTTTTATGGATTTTTTATTATCATCATTTTCTTCACTCCCATGTCTCCCCTTTTTCTCCTCCCCACCCCTTCCCTCTCCAAAGCACCCCTCCCCCTCCCCACCCAAACGTCCTCCTTCCCCACCCCAGGATCTGTTGTTGTCTGTCACGGAGCCTGATAAATTCCCAACTGATGCCCGGTACATCAGCCACTAATGATACATACATAGTACTGAAGGTCTCACTGACTGACGCAATACTTGATTTATTGGCCCAATATGATCAATGCTAAAGTCACGTACGGCGCTTAGTCATTGTCAGTTAGAACAGTTACGCCCACTGCTCGCACTAAACTAAAAAGAAAGAAAGAAATCTATATAACAATAAAAAAAAAACGCGGGATTGTCAACAAGAGTCACCTCCGCCCAAACAGCTCGGATTTGCGTGAAATTTTACGGGTGTCTTCCTTTGGTCTTGCCAAAGGCTGTTTTATAGATTTTGGGGACTTTGAAATGGTGGAGAAGTAATTTTTGTTAGTTTGGTTTATGTCGGTAATTTCGCATCCAAATCTTTTTTTTTTTTTTTTTACGAACGCATGAGCCTATTACGTCATCACTTCTTGTCGGTTTGTGGTCGTGCTTCGGCTGGGAACCGTCAACAAAACTCATTACCTTTCTCTTTTCGGCATTACTTAGAAACATCCCGACCGCCACTTCTTTCCTTTTCGTACAAGAACTCGGATCAAGCAAACAAGTAAAGGAAAAAAAAACAACCCTCTCGTTATAGATCAAGACTAGGTGCTCGATCCTACCTACCATAGGACCAGGGACAGGAAAATGTGAGAGAAATCCAAAAATTCCAACATGCCTGCACCAACCGGGATTCGAACCCGGTACCTTCGGCATAAGAGGCGGGCAGCTTGCCTCTAGACCATCGTGTCCTCTGTTACCAACGGACTCAAAACCTACTGGACGGGTCTTTCTGAAATCTAGCATGAACAAATGAAACCAAATAAGCCTTCTTACTTTAACGGAGCAAGAGGGTGAACATGTAAGATTCTAAAACTTCGTGACTATAGGACCATAACACGAAATTTTGTGTACTGTCTCAAATTTTGACGAAAAATTGTATGGACACATCAAAATTCGGTCCTTAAGATTATTCATTTACGATTTTTTTAACTGCAAATTAGTAGGCGCATTTTTTTCGAGTGGAATCGAAAAATGTGACAGGAAATTTCATTTTTCGGGACTTACTAGCTTCTTACCATAATCATAGGTACTAGACTAGACACTAAGATGAGACAGCTGGCGCGTTTATTGTGCATAGATTTGGCACCGCCACCTAGTGGCGAATGAGTGAAAGTCATAAATAATCACGCCGTATTTTACAAAGCAGCCAAAGAGGGAAAATATTGAATTTTGTTCACTGTTCACCTACCGCTGTAGGCCTTGATTGACGTCATTTATTTCGTAATTATAACTTCAGCCGCTGTGGGAAAACTCGGGGGGGGGGGGGGGGGGGAGGGGGATTCGTTGTTGTTTTGTTTTTTTTTTGGTCGTAGTAGGACTGTCACAAATTTGCATCATAAATGTATTAATCAAGCATTCTTTTCATACTGTGCGCCATGGGCCCCGTACCCGATCAGCGCGCAGATTGTGTCCGTGATTCTTTTGGAGGTGCAAAGAAAGGAGTGTCTCATCTTATCGTTTCTAGTATCTTTGCTATGATGGAGCCAGGGAGTGGACATGTGAGCACCTAAAACTCCATGGCTACATGATAAAAAATAATGAAACTTGGTGTACTGCCTCAATTTTTGACGATGAAGTACGTGAACACGTCCATTTTGGATAAGATGGAGTCTTTAGTATTATTTACTTACAAATTATTTGAGCCACTAAAGAGAGACGCATTTTCAGCGACTAGAATCAAAAAGTGTAATCGGAATTTTCGTTCTACGGCTCTCTCTACACATTGTTGGTGGAAATTCAATTTTGTCAAATCTGTGCATTTCTACATGAAATAAATTGTGGCGTAACAATACATTCTATTTGTCTTTGCATCGAATCAAACTGCTATCTTTAATGTGACCTAGATCTAGATATATTATGGTTGTGCTTGGTAAAAGGATTTGCAAGACTTATCTTGCCAGTTTCGGGCAGTTTAAGTAATGCATAGAACAGACGTGGAAGACAGCAGGGAGTATGTATTTATAGAGAGATCTCACTACCGCCAAATCGCGAAACTAGGTTGCTGCCGTAAACAAGAATTGAACGAGTCCGTCTTCACAAAAGATAGTGTGCATATATCTGTTCACCGTGGTTTCTTGATATTTTTGGGCTGATTGAAGCTATTTAGAGCCATTTTGTAAGTTCTTTCGCCCTGTGGAAATACACAAACGGGTAGTGTTTGCCGCAGCGTCCTACTTTCCGCTCCATGCTAACAGTGTGTTTCACGGAGCCTCCCGGTGTTTCGCAATGCAAATCGACCAATAGTGAAACCTCTCTATACATACATACTCTCTGAAGACAGCCAAGCACCAGAAAGAATGATGGTCTCAGAATAGAATTTATAGTGTGTCATTTCGATGGCTGTTTTTATAGCTCACTGCAGGGTTTTGTTGATGAGAATCTTAATTTATTATATGACGATGATGAGGTGTCCAACTATTAAAATGACAAATGTAAGCAAATAGGTTAAGAAATATTGCCTCACAAGAGACGAAAAACGGGGGGCAGAGAACACTGTCACTGGAGAACACCATTGCCTCATGGAGAAGGCTGTTTTTATAAGTACGTACGCACCTCCAGCGTTTTGCACAGGGGCAAGTACATATATGTACTCTCCCTAACCCCGTCCTTATCCTCAGTCCTAAATCTTATCGAATCCCTAACCCGGCGCCCTACCCTTTCAACCAAAAAAAAAAAGGAGGTAAACAGAAAGAAAATATGAAACAATAATTAATTAATAATTAATCAAAGCTATTATTAGGAGTATATCGGGAGGAGCTCTCTGGCTCTGGAGTCACAAAAAAGCTGTAAAATACGTATCCCCTATAGGATTAAAAAACACTTGGGGGACGTACGTACCTGTAACGACGTTCTATGGAGAAAAACTGTTGACATCAAACAAACAGGAGATATCAGTACATGTTGCTCTCCCTTTTATTTTATGACCTTCATTCTTTGTTATTCCTTTTTTTTTAATTCTTCAATCTTATGTGTTATCCTTGTTTATTCTTTAATCTTATTTGTTATTCTTTGTTTATTCTTTAATCTTATTTGTTATTCTTTGTTTATTCTTTAATCTTATTTGTTATTCTTGTTTATTCTTTAATCTTATGTGTTATTCTTTGTTTATTGTTCAATCTTATTTGTTATTCTTTGTTTATTCTTTAACCTTATTTGTTATTCTTTGTTTATTCTTTAATCTTATTTGTTATTCTTTGTTTATTCTTTAATCTTATGTGTTATTCTTTGTTTATTGTTCAATCTTATTTGTTATTCTTTGTTTATTCTTTAGTCTTATTTCTTTTTCTTTGTTTATTTTTTAATCTTATATGTTATTCTTTGTTTATTCTTTAATCTTATTTTTTAGTCTTTGTTTATTCTCTAATCTTATTTGTTATTCTTTGTTTATTCTTCAGTCTTATTTGTTATTCTTTGCTCAATGTCTATTTCGCTAAAACCAAAACGAAACTCTAAAAGGACCTTTCCATGGCCCGTATTTATTATACGTTTTGCGTACATATTACAGCCCAAACCTGCAGGCGCAGAATACGTGCGTAGAGTTAAAATGATAATGCACCCCGCTATTTCACTGTGAACATTTCCTTGGGGCAGGTAGAAAAAACGCAAGAGAGAAAAGAAAAAACAGGCACGATTTCTGTAAGAAGCATGCGTGAAAGCAAATGGCCAGGTAAAAAATACGCTTTATGAAAAGAAGCTCGTACAAAATTATAACCCAGACAGAGAGACACGGCGCATATCTCGTGCCCTCAAAGTTATTTTGAACTTCATTTCGTCTTTTTGACGGAAGGCCATACGCTTCGTTCTCCTTGGTATTCTTTTCATTTTAGACTACATGTAATCTTTGCGAGTGCGCACGGCCAGCCGCCGTGCCCAAAAAAAACAAAATCTTTGCGAGTGCGCATGTTCAGCCGCCGTGCAATTGGGAAGGGGGGGGGGGACAATGGTGGCGTGTGGACAACATTACAAGTTTGGAAGGCGAGAGCAAAACAAGCCAATAGAATGACAGAAAAAAAAAGGTAAATTGACCTGTATTGCCCAATGCGGTCTTTTTTCAGTGGCACGGCAGAAGACACTTTATAAACAACAATACTGACATGGCAGGGATTTAGCCTGGCACAGAGATTTTGAGAAGTACGATACTAGAAATATGAGCTGAGCAATAAAACGTCAGGCGGAGTAATCGATACTGTAAGACAAAGGTAACCATTGTGTCATGGAGGTAAACATGTATGGACGTGAACGAACAAACCAAATAACAGAGAGCGTGGCATTTTGACAGCTGGGGAATTTTTAGTTTTGTTGGATCATTCATGTTTGTGAACCATGGGGTAGGGTGAGTCTGGTTGTCTGTCTGTCTGTCTACATGTTTGTATGATTTGATCTATTTACCTAGCCAGCTGTCAGTCTGTCTATTATCTTTGTCTATCTGTCTGTCAACCTATTTATCTATCTATCTATCTATCTATCTATCTATCTATCTATCTATCTATCTATCTATCTATCTATCTATCTATCTATCTATCTGTCTGTCTGTCTGTCTGTCTGTTTGACCGTCCGTCTATCTATCTGTCTATCTATCTATTCGTCCTTTCGTCCGTCTCTCTCTCTCTCTTTCGCTCTCTCTCTCTCTCTCTCCCTCACTGTTGTCGGTCTGTGCCTCTCCCTTTCTGTTTATCTGCCTTCTTTCTGTCTGCCTGTCACTCTACTTTTTGACAGTCTATCTGTTTGTCTATTTACCTATCTTTACAGAGAGAGAGATAGAGACAGAGAGGGAGACACAGAGAAAGAGAGACAGGGAGAGACAGCGAGATAGAGAGAGAGAGAGAGAGAAAGAGAGAGTGTTTTATCATATCAGTCATAAATAAACCCACTATTTGGAGAATCGATCCCCGCCCTAGATAAACAATCACTCCAATAAAACCGGCAGCCAAACGACCATGAAGATTTATACCAATGTGGACAAAACAACAACCTTAACCAATCAATGCCACCAGTACCAGGTACAGATCTCACCATAGAGCAGCTTGTGGTTTCTGACATACGTAAAAGTCTATTTTCTTAGGCCAGGCTTCACGCTAACTTGTGGTCTGCACATATCCCAAAGACGTTGAAAAATAATGTAGAAAAAGTCATGGAATATTATAATATACCCGTTGAATAGGAATCATTAGGGGATGGTTCACCTGTTTATTTGGAACCAACAGAAAACAAAAACAGCACAGAACAAGATTTTGTCACATTTATATTCATTTTGTAGCAGCGCCAACTTCAGCTGATGATCTATTCTGGCTACAAGCGTGAAATCTGCCCTAGCTGATCAAGGAACTGTCGTAATCACGTTCCCGTCCGACGGCAAATTTTGGTTCCTGCGTCTCATAAAATTAATACTTACAAAATTTTGATCCAGCTTCAAAAATCAAGTGCCTTCAGTCCTTTAATGCGGGTGCGCCTGAGGTTAGGCTGAAAATCCATTCAGCCGACACCGAAACGAGTCTGAACCGACACTGACACGCAACAAATCGCGTCGATGCAAATCTGATTTTCTGAATGCATATATATACATGAAACTACACCGAAAACGGCACTGATACGGACATTGTATTTCGTTTTGGTGTCGTGTAGATGGATTTTCGGCCTGAGACTCACGTTTCGCCAGAAGAAAAAAAAAGTTTTAAAATTTGGCTTTAAAAAAAAAAAACTGTGAAATTCTCAGAATACAACTGTGCAGTCCTACAATGGTAGATTGTGTGCCCTATGTTGAGGTCATACTAAAAACAGAACACAGACATTTAAATGTCGCGTTTCATAAGAACGACACTGAAACTTGTAAAACGGTTCGTTCAGACTTATTATTACAGCAAGTAAATGTAAAGTTTAAATCAGGCCAGAGCTGGGGTTGGTGAAGCACTGAGACGAATCTGTTGTTCTGCGACTATTTTGTCTCTGTGCGGGCGGCCTCTCTCTCTCTCTCTCCGCCAGCTAACTCACAGTTTTGACGTGTTCGAACGAGTCGGGATTTGAGGGGGGGGGGGTGGGGGGGGGGGAAGGGGGTGGGAGTGAGGGGAGTTAGAATTTCCCTATTCTGGTTTTAAACATATATTTTTTTTATAGTTATTAATAAAAAAAATTTTCTTTAAAGTCCATTTGGGTCTGGTAGGCTATACCGGTATCTGTTCACCATGATCTGTTCATAATAACTGAAATAACATTGTCACTAGCCGACCCGGCCAAGACAAATCTTGCAGATACCTCTGTGGGAGGCCCAACCATATACCTAGATCTAGGCTACATTAAAAACCACATTAAAAATTTGGATTCGATGCAATGGCTAATAAAACTTACGTAGAAAGACAGATGTAATTACATTGATTTTCGACCACCAATGTGTAAAGAGAGGTCAAGGACAAAATTTACCATCATGCTTTTTGATTCGACTCGAAGAAAATGCACTTCTATTTTTGCGGCGCAAAAAAAAAAAAAAAAATCGTAAACAAAATGATATTAAAGGGTGATTTTTTTTTTTTTGTCCGAAATGAATGTGTCCACGTAGCTTATCGTCAAAAATGGAAGCATTACACCAAGTTTCATGATTGTTGATCGCGCAGTTACAAGGTTTTAGCTGCTTACAGGCTCACTCTCTAGCTCAGTTATGGCAAGATGTTATTGCTATTGTTATTTGAACTTAAAATAATCATATTCAAAACAATGTTTTAAAATTTCCCCTTTCTCGGTTGCTTTACAAATGTGAAAAACTAAAATTACTAAACAAAACAGGGTGAGGTGGTTGGGGGGGTAAATTTGCTTTTGAAAAGTTTCCAAGGGTAAACAGGACGCAAAAAGGTTGCGAACCCTTGC